>JAFJYJ010000101.1:1212500-1749809 GCA_019022615.1 Acacia melanoxylon | reverse complement strand
TATCAGATATTTGTTTAGTTCACAAATTGAAATACCGATGATTACTTTTGAAAAAGAATTTTGTAAATGCAAGACTTTGATAGATTTTCATTTTCTCGTACTGTTGTTTGAGAATTGAATGCTTCAACTTATATATGTTGGAAGCATTAAATGATTGTTAGAAACATTAATGTAATCGTTGGATACATCAATGAGGTTATTAGGTTGCAACTAAGTCCATTCTCACTCATGCTTTGATTTAATCCAGATGCCTAGACATTCACCACTAGAAAATGCAATATTTACGACGGAATTTGCGAGGGAACCTTTTTCCGTAGCAAATTTTAGTTAATTTGCAAGGGAAAAATATTTCCTCGCAAAGGAATTTTGCGAGGGAAAATTAGTTTCCTCGCAAAATGATTTTTTGCAGGGAAACTTGGTCCTCGCAAAATGAGGAGTTTATTGCTTTCATTTCCATTTTGCGACGGATATATTTTTCCCCGCAAAATGGGGCCGTTTTGCGAGGGAAATAAGTTTCCCCACAAAATGTCGACGAAAATCATTTCCATTTGCGAGGGAACCTTATTTCCCTCGAAAAGTTACTTACTTTTGCGAGGGATGAGAGTTTTCCCTCTCAAAAAGTCGGGTTTACACCTTTAACCCTAGGCAGTCGATTGTTTGGCTTCATTTACCTCAGATCCGTCATTCTCTTCATTCACTTAGGCGTTCTTCCTCCCTCCCATAGCTCTCCAGTCGATCGCGACGCTCCTCCTCCGCCATCGCCGTGCCGCTGCCATCCCCAGCCTCCCCTGCTCTTGGGACTATTCTCTCATGCGCAATGGGTTTCATACCAGAAGCACGCGATAATCACGTGAAGGAAAAAGTAGAAAAAGGTACTCAACTATTCTCTTTTTTAAACCCTAAACTACTATTTGGTTTCTAAGAACCTTGTCATGGAATTACGAATCGAGAGAGGCACGAGTTCGGGGTTTTTCATATTTTTCCCTGTTCTTAACTGGAATAATTGGAAATTTTATTGATACAATTACACTGTACATTGGCTTGATTCTTTTGGGTGCTTATTTTGCTGAATCCAACGTAAAATTCTTGCGATGAGAGCAGGTATGTGAAAAATTTTACGCCCCCAATTTCTGTGCAGTTGTAGATTTCCTGTATCAACAATTTTCTAGCTTTACGCCACAAAATGAAGCAGAAGGCGCTAAAGGAATGTGATCATTACACCGCAAAATATGCTCAATGTGCTTCAGGGAGATCAATTTCAGTTGTTTGGCAATGCCGAAAACAATTTAAAAATTGAATGGTTGCCTTCATCAATTGTAAGTTCTGTTATTTTGTTCATTGGACTTCTACTTAAAGTTTTGATTCTCTCAGCAAGAACAGGTTCTTTGAAAATGAAATTATATTTTGGAAGACAAGTTGATGAAATCAGAGTTTGATATATCAATGAAATCGGATGGGCCATTATTTCACCAATCAAAAGATTAAGGAGGTGTTTCAAATTGACATTGATGATTATTCATGTTCTAGCTGACAAAAATAAAAGAAAGGACCTAGTATCTAGGCTTACACACTTATACGTGTGACTTAGGTTCATATACAAATTTTCAGTATTTCTACTCCAAGATGTGTATACTGACTATCATTCCATTTTGTTTCAACATGTGTTGACCCTAAATTTGCTTACATAACTTTATGTTAGCACTCCATTGAACGCCTTAGTTTCCAATAAATATATTTGCTTTTATGGAAGATGTAAGAGAGAAAAAAGTGTTCAAAGACCTACAGGCAAAGGGAGGCACACACGTGATCAAGGTCTCAAGTTAAGTATTTATTATTGATTAAAATCATCGAGATTATTGATCTTGTTGCTATCCACCAGTTATTAAGATCTTATTTCTTATAAATATATTCGCATATGATTGTAACCAATATTGCAAGAATCTTTACCTGATATGCTATTTATGTATGTTAATTTTTGAGAGAATTAGAAGGGTTAACATGTTATTCATTTCGTATTTTACTAAAGAGACCGATTAACTTCCAGTATGGCTAACCCTGTGATGAATTGATTACTTAATCTAATTTCCAATGAATCCTTTTTTAAAATAATTACTGCAGATTCGTCTTCTGTTCTGACTCTCCTGATATTTTATCCTGCTTGATGTCATTTATACCTCTAAGTTACATATATACAGATACATGTTTTCTCTGCTGGCTGCAATTTGATTGTCATTTTCTAAGTGTAGGATTTTAATGTTAGTTCTGAAGATTTAAATAACTTTTTTGGTGGACCTACTTTCCTTGCTTGGGCTCACATGGCCAATTTATATAATGGCATACAGTATTAAAAAAATTATAATATTCACTTGAAAAAAAGCAAAGGGTTAAAGAGTTGCTATAATGTAAAGATTGCTCCTGTGTTCTTTAGTCCAATTACAGTCCCATTTCAATATTTGCTCGAAATAGTATGTTTGATATATCAAGATTAGCATTTCTATCCCTGTAACCTCTTTCCTAAAGTGTATTTCTGTTGATTTTTTTTTTTCTCAATTTTGCTTCATGATTTTTAGTATAGAGATCAAGCGAACTTCCAGTTGCAACTATCACTCTATCCATAACTCAGTATAATTTCTATTAGAAATGCGATCAATTATGTGGAAACCAAGTTTCTTCTCTTCTATCTATACCTTTTATTGACATGATAGTAGTTGTATTTTCTTCTTTCCTCTATCAAATTATAAGTTATGTCTTGGATAGCATCCAATTCTTTTCTGTGAAAGCATATAGAATAAAGGTGATTGATTCATAGGAGGTAAGTACATAATAGGAAAGAAGCACTTTTTTCTTACCTTTATCTTGAATCTTTTCTCACATATTAACTTCTCCCCCAAGCCCTTTGATTTTCCCATTGGCAATGTTTTACTGGGATGGTAGTGTCCGGCTTTCAATTTTGACTTTGATTTAGTGTACCTTCCCAGCATTTAAAAGTGGTGCTTAATGGTCATCATGGGTATCTACATGGTAACCACAAGTTTAGAGTTTTATGGGTAAATCATTTCAATGGGCAACAGGGAAAACGATGACCTCGCATACTTTATTTGGTAGGATATCTTACAATAGCTTCGGGATGTTGAATTCGAGTTTTGAAAAAATGACGACAAAGCGGGGAGAAAGACTTTCAAGACTTAACATTACGTGGCTTAGAAATGGTGAAAGAAGCGTCTTAACTTCACTTTATGTATTAGAAATCTAATTTTCTTCGACATAATCTTGATGTTATACACATTGAAAAAAATGTATGCGATAATGTGTTATACATGATGCTTAACAAACCAGGCAAGTCAAAAGACTGCTTCATGCAAAAAAGAAAATGTTTATTGCCATGGGAGTTCATGAAGACATGTGACAGGATGGTATAACAAATTTTAAGCGGAAAATTCACCCTCACAAAAAGCAATAAGGAAATCTTCACATGTTTTAGCATGAGACTTTTTTGAGGCGTTGATCTGTACACCGTTACCACACTAAAATAGATGTCAAGCCTACTTGCTGAGTCAAACATAGAAGAGATCCAATCATCCCTCTATACTTGGTAATATTGAAGTCCTTGGATCCTCATTGACATCAAGAAGTGGTTGAACTCATTGGAAAGATGTTTTATCAAGATTGGTCCATACCATACTTCTTCGAGATTTGGAGGTACTTTGTCCGAAATATGAAGATGCCAATTCTTCTTTGCTTGATTTACCAAACCAAGGAAGTGGTCCAACTCCCCATCATAGACATATCAAACTCTCCCTCCATTGTCTTAGAAAAATCCTCACACAAAGCATCATTAGTATTACCAAATATAATATCATCAACATATATTTGAACAATTAATAAATCATTCCTCTTGCTTCATTTAATGAAGAGAATCAGTATCTACTTTGCCTCTAACAAATCCTTGATTAGGAAAGAAGGGAATTTGCTTAGCCTTTCATACCAAGCTCTAGGAGCTTAGTTCAAACCATACAAAGCTTTCTTTCGATGAAAGACATGATCCAGGATGATGATTATCCTCAAATCAAGGAGGTTGTTCAACATAAACTTCCTCTTAGATAAAACTATTTAGAAAAGTATATTTCACATCCATTTGATAAAATGTCAATCCCTTAATGCAAGCAAAGGCTAAGAGAACTCGTATAACTTCCTAATCTAGCCACTGTATAGCGTTTCGTTTTAACATAATCGATTAAAACTTCTTCTTTGATTATAGCCTTTGGCCCTAAATGCACCTTATTACGGACAATGATTGTGGATTAAATTTCTTTTGTTCTTGAATGCCCATTTAGTGCCAATGACTAGATAGTCTTTAGGCCTAGGTACCAAGTCTCAAACTGATTTCTTTCAAAAATGATGTAACTCTCTTGCATTGCTATAACCCAATCATTGTTTAAAAAAAAAGGCTTTATCAATCTTAGAGAGTTCAATCTATGAAATGAAAGCGGAAAGTGACTTCATTCAAAGTACTTTCTTTTCTTACTCTTTGATTTACATCACCTATCAGTTGGTCTGATGGATATTCCTCTTGTATCTCAAGATTTAAGTTGAGATTGATCGGCATTTTCTCAAACATTTTCAACTTTAGTTTTCTTTTTCGAAAGGTTTTTTTTCGAGAATTTTCAAAAAGCAGAGGAAGTTTCGAAATAGGCGAGTTTGAATAATAGGTTTATCATCTTCCAAAGACTTGTCAAATTTGGCTTCTGAGAATACAACATACATGGACTCTTCAACAACACGAGTACTATTATTAAAGACTCTATATGTTTTACTTCTATTAGAATAGCCAGAGAAATATACCTTCATTTGACTTAGGAACAAACTTTCCTAAGTTCTCCTTACCATTATTATGCACAAAGCTCTTGCAATCGAAGATATGCAATGTGCTAAAGTAGACTTTAACTTCCTTTGTACAACTCAAGGAGCTTTGTCAAGCTTCTTCCGAGAGATACGCCGATTTGAGATGTAGCAAGCCTTACTCGTTTTCGCATCAACCCAAAAATACTTCTGAGGTTTGATTCTCATTTAACATTGCTCTTTTCCATCTCGGTGAGGACTCGATTCTTCCTTTCCAAAACACCATTTTGTTGAGGAGTCCTTGGGGCTAAGAAGTTGTGATCAATGATTTGTTCATCACAAAATTCTTTGAAAGCATGGTTTTCTAAACTCTCCCCATGATCGCACGAATTCTGCAAAGTAACAAATTGATCAAATGTTTCATCTTTAGAAGATAAAAATATGGTCCATGAAAATCTTGAGAAATCATCAATAATGACCAAAGTGTATAATTGCCACGAGGCTTTTCCTCTACCGTCCAACTAAATCCATATGAAGTGGTCAATTGGTTGAGATTTCACTTTTAGGTTTAACGAGATGATTTGGTTTGTTTACCTTTTGACAAGCATCACAAATCATGTCATTTTAAAAAATTAGTTCGATAAACCAATAACCAAATCCTTTTTCTCAAACTTGTCAAGTTGAAACATGTTGATGAGCAAAATGCTTGTACACGCTTAACTCATCAAGTTACCAATAAAACAATTTTTCAAAAAATAGAGCTATTCACAGGAGATTTTTCAGAGTATAGAAATTACCTTCTCTATGAGCCTTAAATAGGGTTTTCAATTTGATTTTGTCCAAGAGTAGATCATCTCTTGCTAACAATCAGCATTCTCAAAATCGATGATAACTAAGTTACCTTTGTCTCGTGCTTTGACTCACAATGAGGAGATTATGATAGAGGCCTTCTACAAGGTAGACATCTTTAATTTGTGGTCCATCTGATTCTTTTATCAATCTCGTAATTCTTTGATTGTTTCACCAAAGGTCACCTTGCCATCGTCCTTTCGCTTTTATTGCAACAAACTTGATTGATTTCTATCATGTGTCTAGAGCATCCACTATCAATGTACTACTTGTTGGATTTTGTTGCTCTTAGACAAACCTATAAGTCCAAAAGATCAAGTCTTAGGTACCCATCTTTTCTCGGGTCCTTTTGGGTTAGTTGTGACTTAGGAACGCCATAAGATCCCTAAGGCACCTATCTATAGTACCTACGGGTTTAATCCTTTTCCTTTATGAAAGCAAGAAGAAGTGATATGTCCTTTACGATTACAATAATTACGGTGGGCGAAAGGATTCGAAGAACGAAAAGATTTTCAAAAATAGTTTACATGTCTTTTTCTCCGTTTCTTCTTTCCTTTTTCTTTTTATCAAAATCGGGTTTATAATCAATTTCGATTTGTGTTTGTGAATCTTTGTTGCTTCAAATCACATTGAGGCATTTCACTTCCTTGAGTGAAGCTTACTCAAGAGTTTTGTTTAATAAATGATCTTTCTCAGCAGGGATATTTTTTCAAAAACATTTTCAGCAAACCTTTACGTAAGTAAATTGGAGAGGAGCAACATTTTGAACTTGTTCTTCGGGAGTTTTAATTTTTCTTTTTGAAGCACGAAAGTTCTTTAGCTAATTTTTGAAACTTAGAATGAAGGGAATTATACTCAAAAAATAATTCATCAAAAGATGGTTCAGAATCATTTACCTTTTTTTTTTCTCAGATTCTTCTTGAGCCATAACATAGATATTGGCTATTTCCTCACATCACCTTCTCTTTCATCGGAGGACTTCTCCACATTATAGTTGAGACATAAGCCTTCTTTTTTGAACTTGTTAAACCTCTTCTTTATCTTTCTCCTTTGTTCTTCAACTGAGGACATTCAAACTTGATGTGTCTTAGCTTTTCACATTTGTAGCATATGATAATCTTCTTAAGCTCGTTCTTTGGGATGCTACCTTTGTGAAATTTCGAATCCTTGATCTTTCTTGTAGAACCTTTTGAACCTCCCAACCATCATGCTAAGTTCTTCATCTTCATCTTTATCTAATTCCTTTTCTTCCTTGATAGTCTTAAGGGAAATTTCTATACTCTGCTAAATCGATCTCATCTAGACCTTTCTTAAATTTGATCTTTCCTTCATACTTAGAAAGACTTCCAAACAAAGCAGCCACAAATTGCATTGACTTCCACTTGTTCTTCAATTATAGTGACTTTGGTTTCCAAATCCTTAGTCGGAACATTTAGAATTTTCGATTGAGGATTTTGTTCATAGATCTTTCCTAAGGTAGACAACGATTGATGATATGAGTGTACCTCAATTGGAATTCTTAAATTGATTCTCCGGGTTTATAATGACAGATCGAATTCATTGTGAAAGTATTGATTCGATTCTCTTTAATTCTAAAATTCCTTCATAGGCGATCTCTAAGGACTTCGTTTGTTTTGTAGTTGACGGGTTGCCAAATGCGGAAATAATCCTTTTGACTTAATGCACTTTGAAGTATAAGGATAGCCTTCTTGTTCAAAGTCATTTGCCTTCTGTCATTTTTGTCAAACTCTGAATCAATCTTTGGTACATTAATTCCGCATACACTTTGGTTGGAACATAATATTTGTTCTCAAATACTTGCCAAAGACCATATTCAAGTAGCCATTATGAACACTTTGAATTTTGCATTCCGGAATAGTAATACTCACCCTTTGTAAACCCTATGGTCTGTTGATAGAATCTCCATCAGGGCAATATTCCTTTAATAGGATCTTTTATCTCAAATGTTAATTCTTAAGAGATAACAACGACTCTAATACCAAATGAAAATAGAATATCACCTAAGAGAGGAGTGTGAATAATCACATTTAAAAAAATCAAATATCTACGAAGCTAACTCACTAAACGGGGCATAACGGAGAGAAGAGAGATATCTATATCGACACAAAGAGATTTATCTTGTTTGGTCTAAATTCTTCGACAACGTCGATCCCAAACCTGGGTATTTCACTAACTTTCCCTTCAATCGACATACATCTTTACTTGAAGTAATCCTCTTACTAGGATTCACTCTTACAAAGTTGTAATCAATAACCGATCTCGAAGTCCGCTACCTTGAGATTCTTACAAAATATATTTGATCAAGTATAACTATCTAAAAGAGCAAATTAATAAACACCAGATATTTAAATATCCGAAGACATTACACAAGTGAATGAAACAGTAAATGCGTATATTTCGTTTGAACGTTTGTGTTTCGTTGGGTGGTTGAATCATTGAATGCTTGACTTATATTTGGTGAAATGATCGCTTGGAAGCCTTCAATGCACCATCAGAGTAATCAATATACCAAGTTAGACTTGAAGCTCCTTCTCGTACTCACGTGCTCAAGGAAAACATCATTTCTTAAAACGGAAGCGAAGATAGAGTTCCAAGTATAAAGTACACTCAGAGTGTCGCATACACACCCGAATGTTGAACTCTAGTATTATCTCCCTCAACACTCGAGTGCTAATGAACTTATACTTGGAAAAGGAATTTGGATTGAAAATGAAGGTTACTTTGTTAGATAAGAGTTCTTCCCTACACTCAAGTGTGGAATTCCATACTCGAGTGCCACACTCGATGTAGCTTTCCAACATTTGAGTGTTGTTGATTTATGTGGGTAGAGAGCTATTGACATAATAGAGAGTTCAAATAGTTTCCAACCTTTTCTACGACACTCGAAAGTGTTTCAACACACCCGAGCATCCCACTCGAGAGTGTCAAAAACATGACACTTCAAGTATGTCACAAAGTAAACAATTTATCATGAGAGGATTTATGTATAAATCTTAAGGATTACCTTGACAATTGATTCTTTTTTAGTTGAGACGAGAGAATAAGAGTAAAGAGTCCTAAGACATTTTGATCTTGTAGCAACACTCAAGTATGTTGACGGAATACTAAGAGTGTTCATCATATCTTTCTATAGTAAAATATCACCCATTCTTCCTATTGATTTAGAAATCCAACACTCAAAGGTGTTGAAGAGTAACACTTGAGTGTTTGTAATGACACTTTTGAAATAGGCTTCCGATTCATGGTTTTGATTTCAATAACATTGTATACTCGAGTGTTGTTTAATACGCACTCGAGTGACTTGAACATTAAGTCTTTAACTCTTAAGTGGTTGTTATCACCAAAATTTATAATATGAGAATTACAATTCTCTCCTTTTTGATGATGACAACACTTGTCAATTTTTGAAAATAGTTTAAAAATACTTTGAGATCAACAAGGAAGAATATGTTAGATAATATGATGTAATGGAATAACCAAAGATTTCATTGATAATCATTTGCATTAAAGATCAAAGGTTAATACATTGTTAACGATCCAAAATATAGAAAGTGTGAGAAAGCATGTAAAAGATAGTGGAAATCAAAACAAAACATAATCATAACAAGTCCACGTCAGTCAAACAACACATTTACTCTTTCCCTTTTGTCATCGGGCAAAAGGTAGAAGGTGAGGTTAGAAGATGCATAGTACGAGAAGCCGATAATGGAGAAGGAAGAGGTGGTTGTATAGGAGCAAGAAAGGATAAGACAAGTGATGGAGGTCTTAAGAGGAGGAGTAGAAGTAGTAGAGGAAGGATCAAGTGAAGGAATGGTGATTGTTGTTTTTGAGGAGAAAGGTGGCTTGGTGGTAAAGTGACGGTGGTGTCACGGTGGTGGAGTAGTGGCAATGGATGAAGATGTTGGGAGGATAGGTTTAGGGTAGGTTCGAGGTTAGGTTGAGGAGGGAATAAGCTCGGTGGTAATGGGAGGCTCGAGATGTCTAGAAAGGAGCCAAGCCTGAAGACCAACTCCGCGAGATATTTCTATCAAAGGAGAAACTCATGCTGCGAAGAATAACATCAATATCTTGCAATCTCCTAATATGACAAGCACGAGTCTCAATGATCTTCCTCGTAATAAGTAGAAGTTATCCCGCTAATCATGAGACCAGACTAAGTTTCCAAATCGGCTATCCACTCATTGAAGGAAGCAATCATAAGCAGCATCCACAACTTTCTAAACTACCTTATCCATCAAAGGTCACGAAAGCACCAAGGAATGATGGAGCGGAGTGGATGCGAAGGAGTAAACAAGAAGGTGACTCACCCCTAGTAGAAGTAGTCTTCAGACTTCGTATCCTACAAGTGTATTTGGGACGTCTAAAGTCTCAAAGTCGAAATGAAATAATTCTGACAATCCACCATGCCTATTTTTACTTCCTTTGTTAAAAAAGGGACGTCTTTTAAGGTAGTAGTATCCGTATTTTATAGTAGTGTAAGCTCAACCCAAACACCATTTGCGAGAGAGCTTTCAATCCCATTTGAAGCTTTTGTCGGGACACCGAGATCCAAATAGGCTCATAATCATCATAACTAACTACTTTAGAATATCATAACCAAGGTTGTCAAACTCGTGATAGTGACGTAAATTCGTATCGTGAACTCAAATTGTAAACTCGTAAGTTTACTTTTATTATTAAATAGGCATTACTAGTGTATAATTAAACAATTAAAATATAAAAATGACAATAATTTATTTAAAATATATTTTAAATCCAAATAATTGAAATTAAATTTATCAACATTCATCATTTATCATATTTAATAAAGAAATTTCTATAAAAATTTCCATATAAAGTCAAGTAAGATGATCAAATCAAAAAAAATTAATACGGGTTTTAAGAATAAGTTAACACGGTTTTGTAAGTTAGAAATGTAAAATCGGTAAACTCGATATATAAACTCGTGAGTTTAACCGCAGTGTTCCCAATTAACACGAAGCTTACCCTTGACTTGACTCATTTTTGTAAGGTAGAAACATAAAAACGGTAAACTTAGAGTGTCAACTTGTGAGTTTGACAACAATGATCATAACTAAGGATACAAGCAATCTGATATATTAGAAAATGAATAATAATAAAAAATTAAATACATATAACTATAATAATTAGTTTTCACATGTTATAAACTAAATCGACATAAAAACATTATTTTATTTGAAATTGAATTTTCTTGAAACAAATATGATTTTCTACGTCGGTTCCTCATTCTACATTGGTTACATCTTTAACTGACATATGACATGTTAAATTCATTACAAAAAGGCCACCACAATTTTTATGTTTTTTGTTTGTTTGTTTAACCGACATAAATAAGTGAAACAAAAAGTTTTTTTTTTTTTTTTGGTAGTACTAAGAGTTGATAGTAGCAATTCACATGTCACAAAGTTTATTTACATAATCAAGGGTTAGGTATGTAATATCCCAATTTTTAATATTATTGAGGTTTGGACTTAATTGAGAAATGATTATTGATGAAATTGAGCTATTAAATGATGGCATTTGGATGTTTGAGGATTTAAAGCTCTAAGGATGATAATTGGAAGTCATATCTTTAGACTTTATGAATAGTTGTGGAATTTTAGAATTTTTGAGAATCAAATGATAATATTTTTGAGTGATTTTTTTTTGGCACACACGTTATTGTACATAAAAGATTATTACTTAATTACGCATTCAATAAAAATTTCAGAATGCTTTAATGTAAAGTTCAATATTACAAGTATCCATATATACACACACACATATGTATAAGAAAAGTAAATGTCTAGCATTACGAGTGTTGTCAAAACATATTTGTAAGCATCTTTTAATTATAAAGTATTCTCAAAATGAGAATGAGAAATAAAACCTAATCACTATAATAATTTTCAAAGCGTGTAGGTGTATACATGTTCTCATTTATGATCTCATTTTCAAGATCAGTGACTTAATCAATTTATCTCTCATCTGCGAACATCAATATTGAAGTTATCAAATGTGAGAGAGAATAAGTCAAGAAAAGAAAGAAATTATTGAGTTAGACTATTGACAATTATCAAGAGAAAGATGAAGAAGAAAGATATTGAAGATATTAGTCAAAGAAAAGCAAGCAGTTATTAAAATAAAATAAAATAAAAAGGATTGTGGAGATTAATCAATAAAAAGGAGAAGAAATTGAAGAAAGAAAAACTTACAAGATATAAGGAGAATATCAAGATCCAAGTTTATATATTTGATATTGGAGGTCTCTATGCTCAATTGGAGGTTTTAAATAGGTCAATTTAAAGTTAACATGACTCGTATGGAAAGTTATATATAGCACCTCCATAGATGAATTTTTTATTTTGAGTGTGCACTCGAATGATACATATTTATTATGCTTTGTTTTTTATTCAACATAATAGAGTTTAGTATTTTGGACATATATTCCAAACCATATTTAATTGATGTAAAACTTATTTCATATGAAACTTGATAATTATTTATCTCGAATATTATATTTCGATAAATAATACCTATTGAAAATAGGTGAATATATGGTTTCAAATAATAAGTAATAATTATCTTATTTTCTAAGGTAATTACTATGTAAATTAGGAGAGATAAAGAGCTAAAATGTATTTTTATGGCATTAAATGGCCTAAAAATATTATGATAAATCCCAAGAGGTAGTAAAATATTTATAAAAATTAGAAAGTATGTTGTCTCAATTTTAGGAATTTTTGGGATTATTTCCTTGAAAAATAGAGAAGCATAAATATAATAATATTAAAAGCACTTTATGGCCTCATGATTTTTAATATTTTACATGGGACATAAAATACCAATGTCAAATAAGTAATAGTTGTCGATAATAATTTATCCTAATTATGAAAAGTATCAACAATTAGTAAGTGGCTAATTAAGTAATTAGTGGCTAATTGTTTAGATTAAGATATAAGTAAATTAATTAGTGAATAATTAATTTAAGGGAGAAATTCGAAATTAATAATTAAATAAATAATAAAATATTAATAAAATATTTTATGCTTAGAAAAATAAATAAAAATAAAAGAAAAATAAATAAATATCTAGATATTTTGAATAAAATAATAATATAATCGGTAAAGAGCCAACAGAGATATGAGAACATATAGAAATAAAATTCTACCTCAAGATATAGAAATTTAGTCTTTTATCACTGACTTTTTATGAACCAAATGAAATTTATCTCGATCGAGCGGTCTCGTCCGCCTGAACCAATAGGGTATTTAAGACACCGGGTAGAGAGAGAAAATGCAGATAGAGGATTTAGAGTCAATACCGAAACAAGTAGTTGCCGTGAATTAGGAATCTAGTGACTTAGGTCGATCATATTACAAACCAAATGATTTTTGCCTAGACGCCGACGCTTCCCGAATTCAATTCCGTAATCAAGACGTCATCCTAAAATCTTTCAAAGCAGATAACGGAATACCCTTAATGGGATCATAAATTTCATTAAACTAGATATTCCTAATGAGAAAGAAAGAAACTTCAAACTCCGTCAAATTTCGCGATTCGTCAAGATTACGCTTTCGACACCGACCGAAACTTTATCGCACGGGCCGATGTCACCATCAAGATGACATCATTTTGTTGACTATTGGGGAGGGGGAGGTCTGCACAAGAAATGGAGGGCCAAGAGTGTTTTGTCCTCAAAAATGCGATCCTACGGTCCATATTCGTCAAGACTGAAGTTCGAATTATTTACCGTTCTGCCATCCGTCTCTTCTATAAATACCAAGCTCCTCTTCTTCATTTTTCACACCAAAAATCTGCCTCTTAGAGAGAAGTTAGAGAGAGAAGCTCTGAGAAAGTCTCGAGCAAAGTCCGGGTAAGTTCTTCGGTCCTTAGTCTTAAGTTTCTGTAGTTCTTTCTAGATATAAGAGGAATGCTAGATTTATCTTTAACTTTTCAAGATAGTCTAGATATCATATTTAGGGGTAAATATGATATATATTTCGAAAATATGATGAGGGAAAAGATCTGTAAAAATTCGGAGAGATAGAGCGAAAATGTAAAAGCTCGCGAAATTCCGCCGATTAGGGGTTCAAGGGCAAAATGGTAATTTGTACCTAAAATGCCTGTTATGCTGCTAAAAGTTGTTAAATATTATCCTTATAGGATATCTGTTATAATCGAACCGCTGTCGAGCCGCTGTTGTGCCGCCGTCACACCGCTGTTTTTCTCGCTATCGGAAATTTACCGTTTTCCGTAAAAGTACCGTTTTCCGTCAACGAAGGTACGTTCGCGTACTGTAACACTAACTCTGATGGTTATTGTATGCATATATGTATTTTCCTCCGTCATGCTGTATTTTCTATGTTGTGCCTTAACCTTACATCTCGATCGTATTGTTATTGCCGTCCATATCCGATTATGTCCAATGTTCGTTGTGCCTTAACCTTACATCCGATCGTATTGTTATTGCCGTGCATATCCGATTATGTACATTTCTCCTTGTGCCTTAACCCTACATCCGACGTATTGTTATTGCCATATATATCTCGATTATGTATACCCTACTTTGAACGTAGTAAGTGTCACAAAATTCCATGAATATCTCGTAGTACTTATATGATGTATGTAAACACGAGGTTAACTGCTACCGGGGGTCCGTGCATTGGACCTCGCCTCTTAACATCGCGTCAGGTTCAGGAGGACCAAGGACCGAGGAGAAAGGCAAGCAGGCCGCATAAAGACCCGACTGAAGACTTCTTATGTTTTTTGTAGTTACACTGACGTTAGACGTCCGAAAACAATGTCCTGTTATTGTAATCAGCCAGACTTACGGCATTTATAAATATATGTATCAGTTACTCAATCGCTCCGATGCTCTACTCTGATGAAAAAAATATACTGCTTTTGAAAATGTGATGTTACAGTTTTGGTATCAGAGCTGGTTAAGTTAACCATGATCAGGGGTTCTCACAGTGTGATCTGTGGCGAAGCATTGGCTCTACCCCGACATGGCCAATCTGGTTGCATGCGCAGCGGATGCGGTGCGTAAAACTAGCGGGGCCGAGGTATCTTTTGTCGTCACGCACGTGGTTGCTAAGGAGACATTTTTGGTATCGTGAGCAGCTGTCCCGGCATAGATCTGACTAAGTTATTCCAAAAACCTTTTGGTGCCGGGCGTGGCTAGTCTATGGGATCAGCCAATCGGGCTCACCCTAGCACGCGAGGCTCCCATGATAGACACCTACCCGGCCAAATTGGTTGAGTAACGGAGTTAGGCTCTACGCCTTTTTAAAGAGCATGTTTTGAAAATGAGTACCGATATAGCCCTAAGTCGGTGTACCAAGGCCGACCGGTATACCATTATCAACCGGTGTACCACCCTCCGTTCTGCATCATTCTAACCCAACCGCAAATCCATCGTTCATATTCATATTTGATATCGACTCGATAATTCCGATAATCGTTAGTTTGTACCGACGACTATTCCGTCCTAGCGCAGCTTATATGTGAGCCGGGCCACGCCGATGAAACTCCGAGACCAACAAGGATAGGTACATGCGATTTGACTCATGTAGAGGAACTCCCGATACGAAATTCCGTACCGTTTCGAGTAGACCGAATCAACGAAACCCCGAATGAGGGAAATATTGCGGTGCGTCTCGTTCGTTTGTAGTATGTACAAAGGTGAATGTTAAGTGCGAGTGTAGTGTAGACATTAGTCTCGTGATATACTAAACATTGTTTTCTTAAAATCTAACGTTTTCTCACACGAAGGGAAAAGAACGGAATATGGCGAATTTAAGAGGAGCCGTAACCCCCTGCAGGCCGGGCAGGGGCCGTGGTGGAGGACGAGGTAGACAACCTCGGTGGATCCAATACCAAACCACCGCAAATGCAATGAGATACGTGAGATGAGAGGAACTGTACACGAACCGAGGGCTCTTGTTGAGGAACCGCCGGAAGAAAGGCGGGAAAGACAAGCCGAGAGACAAAGAGAGGATCGAAATGCCGAGGGGAAGAGGAAGAAAGTGAGCAAAGTGACGAGCACATCAAGAAGTAGAGGAGTCCGACAGATCGCAGCCACTCGACGAGGAAGAGTAAGGAGACCACACAACACCGGGTCACGCAGCTTTTGTAAGCTCAAACCAACCTCTTTTCATGGGAAGAACGATTTGGCCGAGGATTGGTCACGAGTCTAGACAAAATATTTGAAGTTATGGAATGCCCGGAAAACCGAAAAGCCCAACTTGCCATTTATAAACTTGAAGGTGATGCGCATAGACGGTGGAAAAGCGTAGCTACAACGTTGCGAACACGTTATTGCCCCGTCACTTGGGAGAAGTTCCTAGAAACATTCAATGAACAGCATTTGCCTCCCTCAACACAGCGATTAAGGAGGCGGAGTTCCTTCACATCCAAAGAAGGTTCCGAGGAATCCTTTGACAATTACTTTGCCCGGCTCACCAACTGTCATGCGATATTCGTCATACCTAAAGAGTACCGACAACGAAAGCCGGAAGGCGAATAGGTTGATTTACTAAGTTAAAGTTCGACATAAGGGAGAAGCCGGGTATCTCAAAGAAAGATCCCGAAACGGCTCAAGCCGCGGAGTCTTGCCGACCGATCGAAATGAACTTGAAGGAATTACTGAGGGCTAGACCTTCCAACAGTAGCAATACACGGGTCGTAGCGAGGTCAATCGTGAAAATTCCTCGCGGAAGAGAGGGCACCATGGAGTGACTACCAAAAAGAAAAAGTAAGAGGCCACTTCGTGACCGGGCAGCAATACAACCCCCGGAATGTCGAGACCCCGATCGTGTCCAAATGTGGGAGGTACCATCCTCAAAGTACTAACTCGCGATGGGAAGCTGATATGCTTTAAGTGTCAAAAGCCCGGACACATTAGCATGCACCGTCCGAGAAAGCTGCGTGTTAAGGTCACGTAACCTGTGCCGAGCGTACACACTAACATGTACATTGAGGACGGAGGACTCCTGAGACGGTCCAAGGTACTATGCCATTAAGTAAGGAATTCCCCTAGGAATGCATGCCTATAGATTTCCCCTATGGTTTGATAAATAGTTATCTTACTTGCCACACAAAATTTTAGTTTCCGATGCTTATCTCTTAGTTACTACAACCGGACCGCGATCGTGTCATTGAGTAGAGGTATCTTGTGTTGTCATGGTGTATGGGCGCCATGGAAACATTTAAGGTATCTTGTGTTACCATGGTGTATGGGCGCCTGGAGACATTTTGATATCCGGTAGTGACCGAGGTATACGGGTGCCACGTGAAATACTATATATCAAAGTACAAAATGACAAGATCTTCATGGGTCAAACCCGAGCGAATTCTCGAACATCAAGCGGAGCGGTCGACATATAGAGAAAAGTTCGAGAGAATAGTCTCAAGTTTTGATAGACAGAGTCTAAATTGGTATGAGCAAATTTCGAGGGCGAAATTTTGTTTAACTGGGAGAAATGTAATACCCGGATAATTATTTATCTCGAATATTATATTTCGATAAATAATACCTATTGAAAATAGGTGAATATATGGTTTCAAATAATAAGTAATAATTATCTTATTTTCTAAGGTAATTACTATGTAAATTAGGAGAGATAAAGAGCTAAAATGTATTTTTATGGCATTAAATGGCCTAAAAATATTATGATAAATCCCAAGAGGTAGTAAAATATTTATAAAAATTAGAAAGTATGTTGTCTCAATTTTAGGAATTATTTCCTTGAAAAATAGAGAAGCATAAATATAATAATATTAAAAGCACTTTATGGCCTCATGATTTTTAATATTTTATATGGGACATAAAATACCAATGTCAAGGTAATAGTTGTCGATAATAATTTATCCTAATTATGAAAAGTATCAACAATTAGTAAGTGGCTAATTAAGTAATTAGTGGCTAATTGTTTAGATTAAGATATAAGTAAATTAATTAGTGAATAATTAATTTAAGGGAGAAATTCGAAATTAATAATTAAATAAATAATAAAATATTTTATGCTTAGAAAAATAAATAAAAATAAAAGAAAAATAAATAAATATCTAGATATTTTGAATAAAATAATAATATAATCGGAAAGAGCCAACAGAGATATGAGAACATATAGAAATAAAATTCTACCTCAAGATATAGAAATTTAGTCTTTTATCACCGGACTTTTTATGAACCAAAGAAATTTATCTCGGATTGAAATGTCTCGTAAGTCGGCCTGAACCAATAGGGTATTTAAGACACCGGGTAGGAGAGAAAATGCAGATAGAGGATTTAGAGTCAATACGAAACAAGTAGTTGCCGTGAATTAGGAATCTAGTGACTTAGGTCGATCATATTACAAACCAAAGGATTTTTGCCTAGACGCCGACGCTTCCTAATTCAATTCCGTAAATCCGAAGACGTCTGTCCTAAAATCTTCAGCAGATAACGGAATACCCTTAATGGGATCATAAATTTCATTAAACTAGATATTCCTAATGAGAAAGAAAGAAACTTCAAACTCGTCACGATTTCGCGATTCGTCAAGATTACGCTTTCGACACCGGATCGAAACTTTATTGGTACGCTCGATGTCACCATCAAGATGACATCATTTTGTTGACTATTGGGGAGGGGAGGTCTGCACAAGAAATGGAGGGCCAAGAGTGTTTTGTCCTCAAAAATGCGATCCTACGGCCCATATTCGTCAAGACCGAAGTTCGAATTATTTACCGTTCCGCCATCCGTCTCTTCTATAAATACCAAGCTCCTCTTCTTCATTTTTCACACCAAAAATCTGCCTCTTAGAGAGAAGTTAGAGAGAGAAGCTCGGAGAAAGTCTCGAGCAAAGTCTCGGGTAAGTTCTTCGGTCCTTAGTCTTAAGTTTCTAGTTCTTTCAGAGATATAGAGGAATGCTAGATTTATCTTTAACTTTTCAAGATAGTCTATATATCATATTTAGGGGTAAATATGATATATATTTCGAAAATATGATGAGGGAAAAGATCCGTAAAATTCCGGAGAGATAGAGCGAAAAAATGCAAGCTCGCGAAATTCCGTCGACAGGGGTTCATGGGCAAAATGGTAATTTGTACCTAAAATGCCCGTTATGCTGCTAAAAGTTGTTAAATATTATCCTTATAGGATATCTCGTTATAATCGAACCGCCGAGTGTCGCCGCCGCGTGCCGCCGCACCTCTCGTTTTTCTCGCTATCGGAATTTACCGCTTTCCGTAAAAGTACCGTTTTCCGTCAACGAAGGTACGTTCGCGTACCGTAACACTAACTCGATGGTTATTGTATGCATATATGTATTTTCCTCCGTCATGCTGTATTTTCTATGTTGTGCCTTAACCTTACATCTCGATCGTATTGTTATTGCCGCCATATCCGATTATGTCCAATGTTCGTCAGTGCCTTAACCTTACATCCGACCGTATTGTTATTGCCGTGCATATCCGATCATGTACATTTCTCCTTGTGCCTTAACCCTACATCCGATCGTATTGTTATTGCCATATATATCTGATTATGTATACCCTACTTTGAACGTAGTAAGTGTCGTCAAAATTCCATGAATATCCGTAGTACTTATATGACGTATGTAAACATGAGGTTAACCGTTACCCGGGGTCCAATTGCATTGACCTCGCCTCTTAACATAGCGTCAGTTCGGAGGACCAAGGACCGAGGAGAAACGCAAGCATGCCGCATAAAGACCCTACCGAAGACTTCTTATGTTTTTTGTAGTTACACCGACGTTAGACGTCCGAAAACAATGTCCCGTTATTGTAATCACCGCACTTACGGCATTTGAAATATATGTATCGCTTACTCAATCGCTCCGATGCTCTACTCGATGAAAAAAATATACTGCTTTTGAAAATGGGATGTTACATTTTTGGTATCAGAGCTGGTTAAGTTAACCATGATCGGGGGTTCTCACAGTGTGATCTGTGGCGAAGCATTGGCTCTTACCCCGACATGGCCAGGCGATCTGGTTGCATGCGCAGTGATGCGTGCGTAAAACTAGCTACCGAGGTATCTTTTGTCGTCACGCACGTGGTTGCTAAGGAGACATTTTTGGTATCGAGCAGCTTGTCCCGGCATAGATCCGACTAAGTTATTCCAAAAACCGTTTGGTGCCGAAGGCTAGTCTATGTGGATCGCCCAATCGTCACCCTAGCACGAGAGGCTCCCATGATAGACACCTACCCGGCCAAATTGGTTGAGTAACGGAGTTAGGCTCTACGCCTTTTTAAAGAGCATGTTTTGAAAATGAGTACGATATAGCCCTAAGTCGGTGTACCCGCCGACTGGTATACCATTATCAACCGGTGTACCACCCTCTCGTTTGTGCATCATTCTAACCCCGTGACCGCAAATCCATCGTTCATATTCATATTTGATATCGACTCGATAATTCCGATAATCGTTAGTTTGTACCGGACGACTATTCGTCCCTAGCGCAGAGCTTATATGTGGAGCCGGGCCACGCCGGATGAAACTCCGAGACCAACAAGGATAGGTACATGCAGTATTTGACTCATGTAGAGGAACTCCCGATACGAAATTCCGTACCGTTTCGAGTAGACCGAATCAACGAAACCCCGAATGAGGGAAATATTGCGGGTGTCTCCGTTCGTTTGTAGTATGTACAACGTGAATGTTAAGTGCGAGTGTAGTGTAGACATTAGTCTCGTGATATACTAAACATTGTTTTCTTAAAATCTAACGTTTTCACACGAAGGGAAAAGAACGGAATATGGCGAATTTAAGAGGAGCCGTAACCCCTGAGGCCGGGCAGGGGTCAGTGGAGGACGAGGTAGACAACCTCGGTGGATCCAATACCAAACCAACCGTAATCGGGTAATGAGATACAGGAGATGAGAGGAACCGTACACGAACCGAGGGCTCTTTGTCGAGGAACCGCCGGAAGAAAGGCGGAAAGACAAGCCGAGAGACAAAGAGAGGATCGAAATGCCGAGGAAGAGGAAGAAAGTGAGCAAAGTGACGAGCACATCAAGAAGTAGAGGAGTCTGACAGATCGCAGTCACCTCCTCGACGAGGAAGAGTAAGGGAGACCACACAACACTGGGTCACGCAGTTTTGTAAGCTCAAACCAACCTCTTTTCATGGGAAGAACGATTTGGCTGAGGATTGGCTGATGAGTCTAGACAAAATATTTGAAGTTATGGAATGCCCGAAAACCGAAAAGCCCAACTTGCCATTTATAAACTTGAAGGTGATGCGCATAGATGGTGGAAAAGCGTAGCTACAACGTTGCGAACACGTTATTGCCCTGTCACTTGGGAGAAGTTCCTAGAAACATTCAATGAACAGTATTTGCCTCCCTCAACACAAAGGCGACATTAAGGAGGCGGAGTTCCTTCACATCCAAAGAAGGTTCCGAGGAATCCTTTGACAATTACTTTGCCCGCTTCACCAACTGTCGCGATATTCGTCATACCTAAAGAGTACGACAACGAAAGCCGGAAGGCGAATAGGTTGATTTACGGGTTAAAGTTCGACATAAGGAGAAGCCGGTATCTCAAATATCCCGAAATGGCTCAAGCCGTGAGTCTTGCCGACCGATTGAGCTGAACTTGAAGGAATTACGAGGGCTAGACCTTCCAACAAAGAGCAATACGGGTCGTAGCGAGGTCAATCGTGAAAATTCCTCGCGGAAGAGAGGGCACCATGGAGTGACTACCAAAAAGAAAGTAAGAGGCCACTTCAGATCAAGGCAAAGAATACAACCCCCGAATGTCGAGACCCCGATCGTGTCCAAATGTGGGAGGTACCATCCTCAAAGTACTAACTCGCGATGGGAAGCTGATATGCTTTAAGTGTCAAAAGCCCGGACACATTAGCATGCACCGTCCGAGAAAGTCTGCAGTGTTAAGGTCACGTAACCTGTGCCGAGTGTACACACTAACATGTACAGAGGATGGAGGACTCCCGGAGATGGTCCAAGGTACTATGCCATTAAGTAAGGAATTCCCCTAGGAATGCATGCCTATAGATTTCCCCTATGGTTTGATAAATAGTTATCTTACTTGCCACACAAAATTTTAGTTTCCGATGCTTATCTCTTAGTTACTACAACCGGACCGCGATCGTGTCATTGAGTAGAGGTATCTTGTGTTGTCATGGTGTATGGGCGCCATGGAAACATTTAAGGTATCTTGTGTTACCATGGTGTATGGGCGCCATGGAGACATTTTGATATCCGGGTAGACCGAGGTATACGGGTGCCACGTGAAATACTATATATCAAAGTACAAAATGACAAGATCTTGATGGTCAAACCCGAGCGAATTCTCGAACATCAAGCGGAGCGGCCGACATATAGAGAAAAGTTCGGAGAGAATAGTCTCAAGTTTTGATGACGAGTCTAAATTGGTATAGAGCAAATTTCGAGGGCGAAATTTTGTTTAACGGGGGAGAAATGTAATACCTTGATAATTATTTATCTCGAATATTATATTTCGATAAATAATACCTATTGAAAATAGGTGAATATATGGTTTCAAATAATAAGTAATAATTATCTTATTTTCTAAGGTAATTACTATGTAAATTAGGAGAGATAAAGAGCTAAAATGTATTTTTATGGCATTAAATGGCCTAAAAATATTATGATAAATCCCAAGAGGTAGTAAAATATTTATAAAAATTAGAAAGATGTTGTCTCAATTTTTGGATTATTTCCTTGAAAAATAGAGAAGCATAAATATAATAATATTAAAAGCACTTTATGGCCTCATGATTTTTAATATTTTACATGGGACATAAAATACCAATGTCGGTCAAAATAGTTGTCGATAATAATTTATCCTAATTATGAAAAGTATCAACAATTAGTAAGTGGCTAATTAAGTAATTAGTGGCTAATTGTTTAGATTAAGATATAAGTAAATTAATTAGTGAATAATTAATTTAAGGGAGAAATTCGAAATTAATAATTAAATAAATAATAAAATATTTTATGCTTAGAAAATAAATAAAAAATAAAAGAAAAATAAATAAATATCTAGATATTTTGAATAAAATAATAATATAATCGGAAAGAGAACAGAGATATGAGAACATATAGAAATAAAATTCTACCTCAAGATATAGAAATTTAGTCTTTTATCACTCGGACTTTTTATGAACCAAAGAAATTTATCTCGGATCGAAAGCGGTCTCGTAAGTCGGGCCTGGAACCAATAGGGTATTTAAGACACCTAGGTAGAGAGAAAAATGCAGATAGAGGATTTAGAGTCAATACCGAAACAAGTAGTTGCCGTGAATTAGGAATCTAGTGACTTAGGTCGATCATATTACAAACCAAAGGATTTTTGCCTAGACGCCGACGCTTCCTAATTCAATTCCGTGAATCAAGACGTCTTCCTAAAATCTTCGGCAGATAACGGAATACCCTTAATGGGATCATAAATTTCATTAAACTAGATATTCCTAATGAGAAAGAAAGAAACTTCAAACTCGCTCAAAGATTTCGCGATTCGTCAAGATTACGCGTTTTCGACACCGGACCGAAACTTTATTGGTACCGGCCGATGTCACCATCAAGATGACATCATTTTGTTGACTATTGGGGAGGGGGAGGTCTGCACAAGAAATGGAGGGCCAAGAGTGTTTTGTCCTCAAAAATGCGATCCTACGGTCCATATTCGTCAAGACCAAGTTCGAATTATTTACCATTCCGCCATCCGTCTCTTCTATAAATACCAAGCTCCTCTTCTTCATTTTTCACACCAAAAATCTGCCTCTTAGAGAGAAGTTAGAGAGAGAAGCTCGAGAAAGTCTCGAGCAAAGTCCGGGTAAGTTCTTCGGTCCTTAGTCTTAAGTTTCGAGTTCTTTCTAGTAGATATAGTAGGAATGCTAGATTTATCTTTAACTTTTCAAGATAGTCTAGATATCATATTTAGGGTAAATATGATATATATTTCGAAAATATGATGAGGAAAAGATCTCAAAATTCGGAGAGATAGAGCGAAAACAAGAAAGCTCGCGAAATTCCGTCGACAGGGGTTCATGGGCAAAATGGTAATTTGTACCTAAAATGCCTTATTATGCCGCTAAAAGTTGTTAAATATTATCCTTATAGGATATCTGTTATAATCGAACCGCCGAGCCGCCGTGCCGCCGTCACACCTCTCTCGTTTTTCTCGCTTATCGGAATTTACCGCTTTCCCGTAAAAGTACCGTTTTCCGTCAACGAAGGTACGTTCGCGTACGTAACACTAACTCGATGGTTATTGTATGCATATATGTATTTTCCTCCATCATGCCGTATTTTCTATGTTGTGCCTTAACCTTACATCCGATCGTATTGTTATTGCCGTCCATATCCGATTATGTCCAATGTTCGTCAGTGCCTTAACCTTACATCCGACCGTATTGTTATTGCCGTGCATATCCGATCATGTACATTTCTCCTTGTGCCTTAACCCTACATCCGATCGTATTGTTATTGCCATATATATCCGATTATGTATACCCTACTTTGAACGTAGTAAGTGTCGCAAAATTCCATGAATATCTCGTAGTACTTATATGATGTATGTAAACATGAGGTTAACTGCTAATTCGGGGTCCTGGCATTGACCTTCGCCTCTAACATAGCGTCCAGTTCAGGAGGACCAAGGACCGAGGAGAAAGGCAAGCATGCCGCATAAAGACCCTAAACATTCAAGACTTTATGTTTTTTGTAGTTACACCGACGTTAGACGTCCGAAAAACAATGTCCTTATTGTAATCACCCTAATGACTTACTAAGATTTGAAATATATGTATCAAAATTTCCGTCGACTCAATCGCCCGATGTCTCTACTATGAAAAAAAAATATACCGCTTTTGAAAAAAATATTATGATCTCATTCTCAAATTGGATGTTACAAAATTAGCCAAAAGGCTAACCAGTTGTGTATCTAGAAGGCCACCATCTTTTTTTCACTTTTTGTACAAAAATTCACTCCCTTATGTCCTCTATGAATAACCTCCCATCAAATCAAAATCCAATGTTCCCTCTCATATCAATATTCAGGAGATATAATCACAATAGATTATCATGTCATTATCACCAGACAAATTTAACACAAGTTTTCCAATATCATAAATCAATATCAATTTACATATATCATTTCACTAGTCATTTCTCAATAAAATAAGTCCCACAAGACACAATTTCATTAACAACATAGTTTCATAGTCCCACATCATAAACCTCTAGCACATTTATAGTTCTATATAGCTAAAAATCACTCACAAACATCATGCATGCATACACAAATAAAGAGGAAAGTAGTTACATCTCACCAAAGTAAAGTAATATCACAATAATCCAAGCTCCAAGCAACTCAATCGCAAGTCACAAATCAATCTATAATAATCAATTATAGCCACAATTTAGTATTCAACTATAACCGAGTGGTTAACAAGGCAATTAGAGGCTCTAAGTCCTCTAAAAATCTCAACTCAACAACATTCCAACTTAATCATCCCAACATTCCCAACTCTAAGTCCCTCCTCACAAATATCTCAACTTACTCATTTAAATCAATTACCAAATCTAAGTTACTCCAATTAACTCAAACCCCCATTTCATACTTAGAGTTCTAGCTCAAAATACCTATTTCTATAAATCAAGCGATCAACAATCTAAAACGATTAAACTTCAAATAAAACTCATATTAATATACCAACGATTACAACTCATTTCCAATCACCAAAAACATCACCTCTCAACAAAACCTAGCTCAAAGATTCAAACCCTGGCTCCAAATCACATATAACTCAAACTCTAACAAAACTAAACTAATTAAACCTTTAATATACTCCATATAATTCATTTAAACTAAAGAGTTTTGGTGAAGTCATCACTTATTTCAAAAATTTCAAAAACCCTAAGATTTCAAAATCCCCATATCTAAATATCTAAGAAAGAATAAGAGAAGAAATCAAGTTAGTAATGCTTACTTTGATGTTTGGAAGCCCCAAAATACACCCCAAGTTTGAACCTAAAGCACTAGTAGTGAGCCAAGATGCATTCCTTCAAAAACCCTATGAAAAATCACGTTTGACGTGATTTTATAACCCAAAACGACGTGTTCTCTTCCCAACAAATATGTTGTTTACCGAGAATGACACAGAGTGACCTTGCATTTTTGTGTCATTCACGGCGAACACATTGTTCGCCGAAGCCAATGATACAGTTGAAAAAAAGATAGTTTCAAAAAATTCAAATCTAATTCTACATAACTCTAAAAATTTTAAATCGGGGCTCTATGGAAATACGGGGTACAAAAAAGGCTTTTAAGACCGGACGAAGAGGCATCGTAAGACCAGATCTCAAGGACCGGTCTTGTTGGAGATTTGCTCTTTAAGCAGGCCGCAACTTTAAGATCGGATACACAACCGGGTCTTAAAAAATATTTTTTAGACCGGACCTTTAAAAATACGAGGTCTTAAATGTCGATTTTAAGACCTAAAATATTATGTCTTAAAACTCTATTTCTATCATACACAAAAAAGACTTTTTAAGACCATAGAAAAACTTTTAAGACCGGATATGAAATATCTAGTTAAAAGTCCCTTCCTTAAAAAAGAAGGGACTTTTAAGATTTTCATAGAAGGAAAACACATCCTATTCTTAAAAGTACTTTTAAGATCGACATGAAAAACATCCTGCCTTAAAAGGCCTTTCCTTAAACAAATGGAAATTAGCAAGATATCAAGGTCATATCCAAGGGCTTTAATGCGAGTAGTTATAGCCTTGTCTACGGGTGGCGCGTCACACCTCAAGATTCAGTAAATTTCATAAAGAATCCTCTTTAATCAATAACCTTCCTTTTATGATAACACGAAGAAGCTATCTAAAGAGATTAGCTTAGAGGATTATTGTCTACCTTGATATCATGCGTAGGAGGACAAAGGCGCTTGAATCATCTCATTTGATACAAACTAAATTTCACCGCCCCATGCTGAGGTTGTAGATCATATCATTTCATCATTCAAGGTACATCCTGATTCAACGGTGATTGAAACTTGAGTTTTCTTTGAAATGATATTCCCGCGAAAAAACCAACATGATCACACATAGTATACTTCAAATAATTAGCAAAGAAGATTAATCCTAGTTTTTCCTACATATTTAAATATATTATTACTATCAATAATAAGCCAAGATTTCATTCATTGGTTTTAAAAAAAAAAAAAGAGGAATGCTTGTTACCTTCACAAGAATTAAGAACCTGGGAGAAGTTAGAACCAAAAACAAAAGACCATAAAGAGTAAACGAAGCAGAGCAATTTTCATCAAGATTAGAAACTTGTGAGTCGGTGTCCTCGAGACGAAGTCGAGACAAGGTCAGTTATAAATAGGCGAGATTTACAAAGTCAAAGAGAAGTTCAGAGAGCGAAATTCATTTTTCTAGCTGAAAATAGAAGATTCATCTTTTAGACTTTTTAGACATCCAAATTTTAAAGGTAAGATTTTTCATATATTAACAAAAATGTCACTGTATTATATTTTTAGATCGGATTTGTAAAATATGAGGTCTTAAAGACTTTTCAGACCTCATATTTTACAAGTCCAAGCTTTAAAAATTCTTTATATATTTGAACTCGCCACCTACTATGCTTTAGACCTCATCCTCTATAATCTAGTCAAAAGTTCTTTATATATTTACTTTAATCTGCACTGATCATATTTTTTAGACCTTATCCTCTATAATCCGATCTAAAATGTTCTTTATATATTTACAAAATCACACGGCCATACTTTTTAGACCTAATTTTCTATAATCCGATCTAAAAATTTCTTTATATTTACGAAACTCCATGATTATACTTTTAAGACAGGAGCCTCAATAATCCGATCTAAACAAGGTGGTCTTAAAGCCTCTTTTGTACTAGTGAAAGCTTAAGATTTACTTAATCTAAGAAGACCACTATAAAAATATTATTATTTGATCCTCACAAATTTCCAAATTCCAAAATGTTCAGCGATGTCTAAACATATAACTTCCAATTAATTAATAATTAATTTAATCAATAATCAATTCGTTATTGCCTCCAATCCTCAAGATTAAAAATTTGATGTTAATAACTCCTCTCACCTTAATAGAAATTTTGTCTTGTTAATTCACAAATAAATCAGAGACAAGTAACAATGCCACACCAAACCCACAAACCAAAAACACAAGACAGTAACATAATAATTCAATCAAGAGGCACGACTACATACCTAAGCAATCAAGTTAGGAAAATCATGACGCATCCTTTCTTCACAACCGTATCTACGCACGCCATATGTAACATCCCATTTTCAAAAGCAAGATAAATTTTTTTTTCCCATCATATATCATCGTAGCAAAGACGGAAATGATTGAGAACCATATATTTAATCAAATTGCCGTAAGTCTCGTCGATTTACGTGTTTATTACATTGACCGAGAGTTTTCAAATGAATAACAACGTAGGTAGGTCTTCTAGGACTCCCACTGCGCCTTGCCGCCTCTTCTTCCTGCCCTCGGTTCTTCCCCCAACCCACGCTATGATAAGAAGAGCCGAGATCCAATTGCAATTGGATCTCAAAATCTAACCTCATGCTTAAATATGACTACATATACACGATGTACAAAGAATCAATACAAATAAGCCCCACAAATGTATTTAGCGATTAAAAACACATAACCACGATACAAGATAATAACCACGTATAACATAACCTCGTATGATACAACATTAATAACCTCGTATGTGACATAACCTCGTATGTAACATACCGTGTATATAGTATAACCGCACTACTACACAAATACACAAACAATCATATATAATCATAACAAATTAGGTTAGTTTAGTACAAACGTACACCCGCACAACATAACAACTATACACACACAATACACATAGCACATACGCATATCATAAACATTCTACTGTTAGTGTTACAAAGATGGAACGTACATACCTAACAACACATATACGCATATAATAAACATCACTGTTGTTACACAAGACGTTAACGTATTATTAAGCAACAAATAGAAATATCAAACAATTACATACAATACACATAGCACATATACAACTATAAACACGTAGTTAGTGTTACAAGACGCGAACGTACATACCTAACACATTACGCATGCACAAGTGCATCAGAGCAGGCCACAAAGAGTGCGCTAATCAATACACCTAACAACACATATACGCATATATAAATTAGTAACTTTACACTTTAAAAACGTGAAATTCCGATACGAAAAACAACAGATGACTACGCACAACAAATGGCTCTGATGAGCTCGATATCCTATAAGGACAACGTTTATCAACATTTGGCATCATAACAAAGCCATTTGGGCTAAAATTACTATTTTGCCCCTAGTACCCCTATTTGGCTGATTTCACTCGCAGCTACGCCAAGCTTTCGCTCTATCTCTCCGACGTAATTTTGATGATTTTTCCTTATCATATTTTCAAATATGTATCATATTTACCCCTAAATATGATATCTAGAATATCTGAAAAATTTAAAGATAAATCTTAGACTTCTACTACATCTACTCGAAAGAACTACCGAAACTAAAGACTTACACCGGCTACTTACCTGCGTACTTTCGTCGTATTTCCCGAGCTTCTCTAACTTCTCTCTAAGGGGCATATTTTTTGTGTGAAAAATGCAGGAAGGTGCTCATGCCTTTATATGCGCAGTACCTTGTGCCACTTTGTACTCTCCATATTCCAAATCTTGTAATTTTCTTTACCTTATAACCAAGTAAAATAAAGGCTAAATGGTGGGTTAATTCTGACCACAAGGTGCCTTTAGTCGATATCGTGAGTGATGTGGCAGCTGTGCTCACGTCCCAAGAGTGGTGACTCCAAGCTACTTTATGTCTCGTCCGATATGAATTTCCCGATCTAAACCGCTTTCATGCAGTAGTCTCTAAAAATCTCAAAATTCTCGAATTCATAACTTTCAAAGATCTTCTCTTCCCATCAATAATATCTAATTTAACTTAGATTTTCGGCCCTTACGTGGTTCCAATAAAATTTGCTTTTGCTTTCGGTAAATGCGTCCTAACACTGTCCGACGCCGGAACGCTTGAATCATCAACAATCGATAATAATTCACCTGACTCCAAATATGTCCAGATAATTATAACCCAATTTAGATGCCGTTATAATTATTTTCCTTTCAAATCCAAAATGTGAATATCCTCGCATTTTTCCCTATTTCGTCTTATTAGGCAAGAATTGCTATATCGATCTCTAATTAACTTGGAAGAGGTCACTTAAGGTAAAACTCACTGATCAATATTTTACCTTGACTTTGGAATTCTTTTTCCTGGTTCTCTAGATAGGATCCGTTTCCTATTTATTCCATTACTATTCACTATATTATATAATAATACAATTTTACAAAAATATCATGATATTTATTTTTTTCTTTTATTTTTTATTTATTTTTCTAAGCATAAAATATTTTATTAATATTTTATTTTATTTTTAATTTTTTATTTATTTAATAATTTCGAATTTCTCCAATTAAAAATAATTATTTAAATTATTTTTAATTCATTTACTTTATACTTAATTATCCCCATTAATTACCAGATTAGCCACTTACTAATTTTTTGATAATTTTCTTAATTAGATAAATCATTATCTCACAACCATTTTTTGGTTTCTGCTTACTGGTATTTTATATCCCATGTAAAATATTAAAAATCATGGGGTCAATTATGATCCCCAAAATAAATATTAAATCTTGCCTCAATATTTTCCAAGGAAATTAATCCCATAAATTCCTAAAATTAGAGACAACATACTTTCTAATTTTAATAAATATTTTATCGCTTCTTGATTTATCATAATATTTTTAGGTCATTTAATGCCCTAAAATACATTTAAATTTTTATCTCTCCTAATTTCCATAGTAATTACCTTGAAAATAAGATAATTATTACTTATTATTTGAAACCACATGTTCACCTATTTTCATATTATCTAATAAATATAATATTCCGCATAAATAATTATCCTATATTAATATCATATCCTTCCAAAAGACTTTCACAAGTTGGATGGTCTTTTTCCTTAGTTGCTTGTCTTGGACATCCAAAATCTTCTTTGGTTTTCTATATAAATCAAGTTCTCTCTTAACTTGACTTCAAGTTCAATGACATGAGATGGGTCTGAATGATACTTCCTTCAATCATGATTACATGGAATACTATAACACCCCAAATTCCATACTTGAAATCGTGTCGGCCGACACTTGGTTTTAAGAAAATAAAGCGGAGTTTGAAGTGCCATGTACTCACAAGAATGCGTAAAGGGAGCATGCACTAATATTTGGACAATGAGTATCTGATATAAAATGCCCAGACATATGCTAATGCCCCGACATAAGCTGATATATTAAAAATTTCCCGAAGGAATATTCATGTGATACACCATACGAGCTTTGTATAATTACAACTCCTACATGGTAATCTATACAATCTTCAACCTAAGCCGTAGCTAGACTTGGGGCACGAACCTAATCCCGCTTAATCAAACAATTTGACCAAGTAAGTGTCCATCATGAAGTCTCACCGAGCTTACGGCGACCGATTGACTGGATCCACATAGATCAGCCATGCTCTCTCGCACCAAACCGTTTGAAGTAACCTCGTTAAATTAATGCCAATGAATGCTCACGACGCTCTTCCCAAGATTTGGACTTGACAGCTTCTTCAAGGCTGGTCCATCGGTGCCTCTCTTCGACTCCATCCTACGGCTCCATCTACGGTTTCTTCTCTCTTATCTTGGTTCCTTTCCCCGAACCTTAGACGATCTCGAGGTCCAATACCCATCGGACCTCAAAAATCAGTAAACCTCATATGAAAAGTATACGCATACGATATTATATTTATGTTTATTACATTACAAAGAATAACCAACACATAAGCACACGTAAAATGTAAGGTTAACAACACAACAATACATAGCACACAGCACATGTAAAGTCTATCCACGATTGCACTAACCGTACACGATAGCTATTCGTGTCCTCGCCGCTAGGAAAACAATCTCACTCGCATTATCAAGACTATAACCCATATCAAGTCGAATGTATAAAATTGTGTGATCTAAGCCCCATAAACTTAGTCACAAGGTTCGGACCCAAGACCAAGTCTTGTCCACTTCATGAATCATCCCGTCACACATAAGCATACAAGACACACGTAAAGCAGTTACTAGTACGCGAACGTACCTTTCATCGTGTAATGGCCAAACGTCCGGCCTTTGAACCCGACTCCACTCCTGCATATCCTAACCATTATCGTCGGAATATTATATGATATTCTGATAAATATCATATTGCTTAGAATAATATCCTAAGGGTTTAATTATCTTTCTACCTCTTGGTAGATTAATTATTACAACTTTGCCCTCACATTTTCTTAAAAACGCTATGCTGAATTTTGGGCAAATTTTCGGTTAACTTTGAAAAATCATAATTAAATCTTACAAAAAATCGAAACGAGGATCCATAAAATTTATCGTAATCCTTAGATGTCTATTTTCAAGGAAAATACTTTCATTTACCCAGAATCCCTGAAAAATTCCCAGTTTTCATGTTTCAACGTTGCCTGTGAATTTCGCCCAGAAAAATGGTCTAACTTTTAACCGGTTGTATCTCTTTGTACAGAATCGAAACGCTTACATATTATATATATTCTAAAGCCCTAAATGTATAATTTATTTCTAAAAAGTTTCATGATTTATTGGCTTCATTTGCAACATAAAATATTAGCATTTCTTTCACTGTTTGCCCAGAAATTTTACCGAAAATTTCGCTTTCGTAACTTCGCTACTTGATCTTCCACTTCCAAAAATTTTGCTCCACCATATTTTCATCAAATTTTTGAAATAAAGACATTTTTAACCATAAAAACATGAAATCAAAACTTGGAAGGTTTAAAGATCAAACATAAACTAACTATGAATTTAAAACTTAACTCTAACAAGAAACTTACCCTTGAAGAACTTCCTCCTCCTTCTTGCTTCCTACTATGATTTTCTCTCTACTCTTGCTTCTCTAAAAACTCACCTATTTGTTGGAGTTTGGTGTGAATAATGAAGAGATGTTTGTTTCTATTTATAGCCCAAGCAGCCCCTTCCTCAAGCTAGCTCTCTTCCCTCTTACACACACACACACACACACACACACACACAAACACACACACACACACAAACCGTGCCCCAACTCCCTTCTCCTTCATCAATTTTTCAATAAAAATCTCTTATCCTAAAGTACATTATCTTCTTCCATTTTTGACTTTTAATCACCATGTGTTTAATCTAAGATAATATCTATATTTTTTTCATCTTATTCTTCTTCCTCAAGCCAAGCCAAACCGTGGCCTCCTTTCCTCCTTGGCTTTGGATTTGTGTTTCTTATATGCTTCACAAATAAGAACTCATGCCTCCTATTGGTTTATCCTAACTCACAAGGATTTATTAATTAAGGCCATATCGGATTTAGCTTTTTGGCGATGCTTAATCTGGACCCCCTTTATTTATGTAGAAAAACTTACTTTACTATTGAAGATTTTTATTTTTAAACCACATGTGCTTAATTAATATTATTTAAATAATCTCTCTCCAAGTGCAAATCCTATCCTCTTCCATAGCCATTTAATTGTGTTTTGTTTATTAACCAAATATCTTTGATTATTTAATAATAAATTCAATCCCACCACGCAGCACGCGCCACTTTTTCGAAGTTTTTCAACTTAATATTATTATATGATAACTCATCTTTTCTTTCATTCCATTAAATCCCCATGTGTTTTTAAATTTTGATATTAACTAAAATTTCTATCTTGTTATTATCCTCTTACTTTATCTCAACCATTAGCATTTACCAGGTTGCTTAAGCTTGGAATCCTCACCTTTAATCCACGGTTTAACGCTTTGATTGGTCCATTTGATTATCTAAGGATTTAGATCATTTTCTTGATTTCTCATTGGCTAGTTAATTTACAAGAGCATACATTGTTTATTTAATTAGGACCATTGATTTTGAATTACATGAGTAACACCTCAACCATCGCTTCAATAATCGTTTAATTTCCTCATTGCTTAATTAACATCTCAATCAAGTTGCTTACATGTCTCTTGATTACATTTGTCATTGGTTAATTAATTTGCTACTTAATCGCTATTAATACTTAATTATTCAAGCTTTAATTCTTCCTCTTTGGCCCATAATTTTCTTCAATAATTAGCCCCTTTTATGTAGTCTCATAATTAACCATTGATTAATTAATTCCAAAGTGAAATTTGGATAAGAATATAATCAATAGATTATAATTTTTGAGACACATATTCACCTTTGTATTTTGTTAATTATTTTCCAAAATACAATGTTTACATGAATTATGAAAATTGAACCTTGATTTATTAAATTTCAAGGAAAAATTGCCCAAGAATTATAATAAATAACTTACAATTTAGAGACAACATACTCTCCTACTTTAATATGTATTATTTATCAAAATATAATATTTATGATAAATAGGAATTTTTGGGTATTACAAATACATCATGCACATTAGACATGTGCAGAGGCAAAGCTATCTGATAGGCAACATAATACCAAAAAATTCCTATTTATCATAAATACTCTATTTTGATAAATGAGGCATATTAATTAAAAGTGAATATGTGTCTCAAGGAATTATAATCTATTGATTATATTTTCATCTAAATTCCACTTTGGAATTAATTTAAAGGCAAGATATGACCAATGTAATAAGATTAACACATTAAATGATAAAATGGAATCGTATCTTATGGGACATGAATAATTCAAAAATACGTATTCACTATTCAAAAATACGTATTTACTATTCACGTCATATTTAAATCTCCCATGCATTCCATGCATCAAGCATGGGAAGCAAGGCAAGCATGGGAAGCAAGGGAAACATGTAATTTTATATCTTGAAAATCTTGAAATTTTCCCTATAAATAGAGAGCAATTACCTCTTCATTCTTCACACCAAACTCAAAACTAAATAGGTGAGTTTAAGAGAGAAGTGAGAGCTAGTGAGGAGGAAATTCTTCAAGTAAGTTTTCTGTTCTTGAGTTCTAAGTTCTAAATGCATAGTTAGTTTATGTTTGATCTTTAAACCTTTCAAGAAGTTTTGATTTCATGTTTTTATGATTAAAATGTCTTTATTTCGAAAATATGATGAAAAATATTATGGAGCAAAATTATTGGAAGTTGAAGATCAAAGTAACGAAGTTCTGGTAAAATTTTCAGTAAACTTTCTGGGCAAACAGCGAACGAAATGCTAATCTTTTATGTTGAAAATGAAGGCCATAAATCACGAAACTTTCCAGAAATAAAGTAGATATGTAGGACTATCCGAATATATATAATATGTAGCGTTTTGATTTTCTGTACAAAGAGATACAACCAGTTGAAGTTAGGCCATTTTTCTGGCCGAAATTCTGGGCAACGTTAAGCAAAATGAAAACTGGGAATTTTTCGTGGATTCTGGGTAAATGAAAGTATTTTTACTTAAAACTAGACATCTTAAGGATTCCGGGGAATTTTACGGAACCTCGTTTCGATATTTGTAGAATTAATTATGAATTTTCAAAGTTAGAGGAAAATTTGTCCATAATGCTGAAAGTAGCGTTTTTTTAAAATAAAATGTAATGGCAAAATAGTAATAACAAATTCACCAAGGGTAGAAAGGTAAATTTACCTTTAGGATATTACTTTAAGTGATATGGTAATTTGTTAGGATATCCAAGGATTTCTGAGTCGATTTGATGGAAGGCGTATTACTATTCATGAATGGTACCGTATACGTGAATAGTACGTATACATGAATAGTAATTACTATTCACATGGAAGGAAGGTACGTTCGCGTACGAACTCTAACTCGATGCTTATTGTATGCTGATATATATGATTGTTGTGTTCATGTACCGAGACTTTGTCTCATTTGAAATTGATGAAATCATGAATATACGGGTTATGGTATTGCATGCGGTTGAGAGTTCTCCCTACTTGGCGACACGATCGTACATCGTGGCACCGGAGAGTGTGCGCACGGGATAACAAACATATCGCGAGGTCGTGTATTGTTATTGCCTTACATTCTCGATGTGTGTTTCCTACCTCGTTATGGGCTTTTGTAGTGATTATTGAAAATGTCATGAATATCTGCCATACATATATTGTTTACATAAGCATGATTATACATATACTTCCAAGATTCAATTTGTTTTGAATCTTAGACTTGACTAGAGGTTCAGAAAGGAACTAGGATTTATGAAGACGTTGTGAATGGAGCCATGAGTAGGAGCATTAATGGACGAAGCCGTGAGGAGGCACCGGTCAAAGGAAATCCGGAAGAAAGTCAACGTAACATACCTTACTAATCTAATAAAGTTACTTCACATCATTTGGTGCTTAAACTAGAAGGGTCGTCTATGTGGTTCTTACCAATCACCCTAAGCACGGTGAGACTCCCACTAGACCTACCCAACTGGCCAAATGAGATGATTTAACCGAGTTAGGTTCTATGCCTCTCAAAGGCTTGCAAAAGGGTAGGCTTACATAGAAGAAATGTAATTATCAATTTTTGTATTATCGTATCACATGAAAAATTCCTTCGGGAGATTTTGTAATATATATATCGATAATGCCGTATCATCATATGTCCGAGTATTTCATATCGTCCACTTGTTCAAATTTTTTTTAGCCATGCTCTCCGTTTCCGCAAAACGCTAAGCCGTAAAGCACCTCAAAACTCGATGAATTTTTATAAAACCACGTGTTGCCCACGATTTATACATTTGGGCTATGTTAAATGTGCCTCATTCGCTTCCAAAATCTCATGGCCCAATGAAATGATTTGTAGTCACTTAATGACCTCCAATGCTCAGTGTAATAGGGCAAAAACATTCAGTAGTTATGATCGCCACACTAAACTAGCTCTAACAAAATTTCCTTCATTTATCTACATAATTTTTTTGTCGCCGAGAAATCAACTCGGTTTATGCTTAACTCATTTAAATCTTCTTCAATGTTTGGTTTACCAAATCTAGTCCAATAAATAATATCTAATTCAATTCAATCCAACTAACGACGATCTACACTTCTAACCATAGAAAGTTCTCAAAAGGCATCATCTAGATTTACTGAATAATATTTTGTTATAAGCAATTTTTCCATTTTGGCAAGTGCTTATGTAACACCCCATTTTTCAAAAGCTTAAAAACATATTTTTATCGTAGTAAAGCATCGGAGCAAATAAGTGAGTAACTGATAAGTATTAAAAAAATGTTAACCATGGTGTATCTCCGACCGGTTATAATAACGTTACAATTATTCCATAATTGAAAATACATCCTAAAATGAAAATCTCCAACGGGTCTTCATGCGTGCCGCCACTCCTGTCATCGCTCCCTGGGCCCCTCCGCACCCCGGTTATAGCAAAAGCCGAGGTCCAATGCCCATCGGACCTCGTAACCTGCTAACCTCACGTTAAACAATATACGTGGACACATATATTTATGACATTTCAAGAATAACCAACATAAGCACACAAAGTGACGAAGATTAACATAACAACAATACATAGCACACAAAGACATGTAAAGTCACCCACGCCAAGCACTAACCGCCACGACGATCTCTCGTGGTCCTCGCCAGAAAACTCAAATCCAGATTATCAAGACTATAATCCGTAATAAGTCGAATGCATGGAGGAAGTGATCTAAGACCAAGTCTTAGTCCATGACCCTATGAAATAATCTATCACATATAAGTATACAAGAAGCATCGAGTCAATGTTACAATACGCGCCCGTACCTTAGTCCGTGCCAGATATGCCAGGGTATGTCTGTCTGTTTGGAACACGCTTTCCTGGATAGCCTATAGAATAGTATTACCGCATTATTCCTTATAAATAATATTCTAAGAGATATTCTAGCCACTAATGATCTTTTTTACCCATGATAGATTCATTATTCCAATTTTACCCTTACATTCCTTTAAAAACGCTATTGCCGTATTTTCTCGGGGCGCTTTGTTAGAAAATTCGTAAAATCATAATTAATTCTTACAAAAATCGAAATGAGGTTCCAAAATTTCATGACCATTGACATGTCTAATTTTAAATAAAAATAACGGCTTTTAGTCGAAATATATGAGTCATTCCTGCTTTTTTTGTTTTCAAACGTTGTTACAAACTTAACTCAAAACGCCGACCCAACTTCAAGAATTATTTTTTTTTGTACGTACTTTTCAAAAATTTACAAAATTTATATCAATGGAAAGATATACATGTCTAATTTACCCCTTTAATTTTTCATAATTTTAGGACGTCATTTAATTATATAAGTATTCCTACAATATGACGTACCCAAAACACCGAACCGAATTTTCTCAACCTTTTGCAAATTTGATCTTTTGAATACAAGAATCATTTTCACCTTGTTCTTTTTCTATTTTGCATTTTAAAAACCATATTAACCTTAATATCATGTAGATAAAATTATTTTACAAATTCATAGATTAAACTAAAATTCTACAACATCTAAAAACTAGAGCTCAAGAACTTACCTTCTTGAAGTTCTTACTCCTTCACCTTGCTCCTCAACTTTCACCACTCTCACTCTCACTCTTACTACTCAATACCACTGCTGGAGCCGATTGTGTGAAGAATGAAGAGAAAACATTCTCTATTTATAGGCTAAGACTAGTTCAAAGTGGTGCATAGAATAATTTAGTAAGCACTTCACGTAGGTTTAATCATTTCCAAATGTGTAACGGGTTGGCCTAACTTGTGCACCATGAAGAAATAAATAAAATATGGGAGATATGTGGTATTTGAGTCATCCTTTCATTACTTTGTTAAGGAGATGGAATGTATACGTATGTCTTTGTGATAATAGAGATAAAGATCATAAAATATATATACTTCCTACTTAGCCACTATGCTTGGCTGAAATGAAAGAAATGGAGCATGCACCGTCAGAACACCTTCATTAACAAAACAGTGGCAGATTGGAGTATATTTCTCCCTGTAAAAAATTAAATTTCACCCGAAATTTACTATACACCATCTGTAACCGAGCCATAAACTCCGATATTTTTCCTTCATGTCTTCTTCCGTTTCCCAAGTTGCCTCTCTAGAGATAAACCCTTCCACTACCTTCACAATCTAATGCTTTTTTGTGTCTAAGCCGCTTCTTCTGGAATTCGAGAATCTCATTCGGTTCGACGAAAGTATTGTCATGTCGCACTTTCGACTTTCTTCATACTCAATCAACATGATCGATCCGATTGATATTTCTTCAACCGAGAAACATGGAAAAACTGATAGAGGTTGCTTAGGTTCGGGGTAAGGCTATTTGGTAAGCGACTGGGTCCTCGCGGCTGTGATTTTCGTCCGCCCTATATAACGAGGGCTTAGTTTTCGCCTTCTTATGTTCTACCGATACGAAGCATCGGGGATATCTTCGTAAACACATGATCTCCGACTACGAATTCCAAGGTCTTTCTTTTATCGCATAGCTCTTTCCGTCTCGCTTTGCGCCGTTAGAGTCTCCTTGATCAAAGCAATTTGTTCGGAGGTCTTATCAATCATATCCGGCCCAAGCAATTGTTTCTCGTATGATTCGTCCAGCAATGTAGGCGATCGATACTTCGCTCGTACAATGCCTCAAACAGCCATATTTGAATGCTCGCATGATAGCCGTTGTTGTACGCAAATTTCGTCAACGAAAGATGTTGATCCTAACTTCCTTAAAATCCAATACACACGCTCAACATATCTTCTAACGTCTCGTATTGTCCTTTCCGACCGACCATCGGCCCGAGGCGGTAAGCCGTACTAAATTTAAGCTTGGTACCTGCAGCCGCATGCAATGCCCGCTTTAAACGGATGTGAATCGTGGATCCTGGCCGAGATAATGCTTTTAGGTACACCATGAGTCTCACGATCTTTGATATAAATCTCCACCAACCGCCTGGGAATGGTTGATGCCGTACGGATAAAATGTGATGATTTAGTAAATCGTGTCAACAATTACCCAGACGTGACGTGATTCCCGATCTTGGGCAATCACCACCAAATCCATGGTTACATTCTCCCACTTCCATTCCGGAATTTCCAAATTTGAAAGAGGGACTGTGGGGCCGCCGATGTTCAATCTTCACTTTTTGGCAAGTAAAGCATCCTACCACATACGGTTACATCTTTTTTTTAACCCGGCCACCAAAAACTCAGATCTTAAATTTTGGTACATCTTAACCATTCCCGGATGTAGAGTATACTTACCTATGAGCCTCATCCAATATTTTCGCTTTAACTCATCAATCTACGGTACATAGATCCGTTTCTTATACCGACCAACCCACTAAAGTAGAGGTCATAGTCTTGTGTCTTGCCCCGAGAGATCATCTCCGCATTTCAATGGCCCGTTCATCTTGCTTTTGAGCTTCTCTAATATCACCTCTCAAATCGTATTCTCCTTGACTAACAAGAAGACTTTGCAAAGATAGACTTCATTGGCTTGCCTTCTACTCAAACTAATTTGTTTAGAAAAATTTAAATCTCCGAAATCTTCGAGCAACCCCGCTTCTGAATCATCATGTATGCCACCCGCATCGACTTTCTACCGATATCTCAAACGACGCTCGCTTTACCCGGATTTATACTTGGATTTCCTGTGTCGTAATCTTTTAGCAACTCCATCCAACGACGTTGTCTCATTGAGTTCTTTCGATCAAACAACATTTCCAAACTCTCAGTGGTCACAAGACAATTCTACAGCCAACCGTATAAGTAATGCCTCCATATCTTCAAAGCAAATACGATAGCCGCAAGCTTTCAAATCATGCGCAAGTAGGTAGTTCGAATCGTGAGGCTTCAAATCGACGAGAGGCATAAGCCACCACTCGCCCGCGCATCGTAACACATCCCAATCCATGCCCACTCGGCATCACTATAGACTACATAAGTCTCACTGACTGGGGATAATCAACATTGGGTGTCAGAGTCAATCTCTCCCCTCGCCTGCTGAAAGCTCCCTCACAATATCATCCCACAAAACGATTGATTTTTCCTCAAGGAAGCTTTGTCACGGTAAGGCAAAGACGCGAGAAATTTCGATAAACCAAGTAGTAAACCCGCTGATTCCAGAAAACTACGACCTCCGCCACCGTTCGGCCTCTTCCAAGCCTAGAACTCCGTTTCCACTTTGCTGGGTCAACAGCAACTCCATCGGGCGTGATATAACATGACCCGAAATCTCACTGCAGCGTCAAAATCACATTTGCTTAATTTAGCAAAAGAGTCGTTTCCCTTAGTACACTCGACTAATCGTAGATGTTCTTTCGTGCTCTACCCTACTCTTTGAGTAGATCAGATGTCGTCAATGAACACCACTACAAATTTATCTAAGTGTTGACGAAATATTCCTGGCTCTCATATAGTCCATGAACACTAAAAGAGGTGCATTTGTTAAACCAAAAGGCATCACCAGGAATCTCGTAATGTCCATATCCGTCCCAAGGGGGTCCGCTTTCTAACATCACAAGCTTTAACTCGTCAGAATGGTGATATCCCGGGAATCAAGAACGATCTTTGAAAAGACCACAAGAACCGATAATTGGTCGAGTAGATCATCGATCCGGAAGCTGGGTACTTGTTCTTGACGGTCACCTTGTTCAATCTTCGTAGTCGATAGCAAAGTCGTAAGCCCCCGCCTTTTCTTCTTTACGAACAACACCGGGGCTCCCCATGGTGACACACTGGGCCTGGATAAATCCTTTCTCCAATAATTCTTCAAGTTGCTTTTTCAACTCATGCATCTCGCTTGGTGCCATACGATACGGCGCTTTTGATATTGATCCCCGGGTGCCAGCATCAATTCACGGTGAATTTGACTTCCTTCTCGGAGGCAACTCGGAGATCTTCCTCCGGAAACACATCAAATTCATCTACGACTAAGATGTCTTTTAAGCAGTTCGGTTTCCGCCTTGATTGAGAAGAAAACCATATATGCTTGGCATCCCCGCTTCACACATCTTTCAAACCTTCCGTAATGCAGGAGAAAATTTAGGCTCACGTCAACTTATCTTTGCCTTGCAAACGAGGAACAAGATTTCCTTTTTACCACAATCGATCATTGCATTGTTCGCCGTTAGCCGCTTGAGACCAAGAATGACGTCGATGTCATGAAGTGGTAATCCTGATAAGATCTATATTAGACTCTCGTCCATTCACACTCGCAATACAATTTAGACATGCATCGAAGCTAAGGATTTCACGCCAAACGCGTAGATACTATCGTCATAAGGTAATCTATAGCATGAATTCCCAAACGTTTTGCACAAACATAAGAAATAAACGAATGACTAGCACCCGAATCATACAATGCCTCGTAGCGTATTCATTAAGAGAGATAGTACTGGATCATCTCAGAGATTTTCCCGGGCCTCGACATTGGTTAGCGAAAACTCAGCTTCCGCGTTCGTGGCCTTATCTCGCGGCAGCTCTCTTGAGGACCATTCATGCTTACGTGCCCCGCCCGACATTTGTAGCAAATTTGTTTCCCATCACAGCTTACACCTTGATGGTACTTCCCGCATTTTTGGGCATGGCTGTGTCCCTACATCATTGGATAGTTCCGCCGCTTAGCTTGAATGGTCTCCCGTTTCGCCCGGGGGTCAGCTCCAAGGTGCCTTCCTTCGCGAGGAGTTTCCTTGGCTAAAACCACCACGACTTACACCGCTTATTAAAGGTTCCGAACTTACGTAGTTCCTTCTCAGTTTTGCTCAATCACCGACAAGATTCTACCGCTGGAATTAACTCCGAGAATTGATGACACAAGCTTTTCCTTTATTTCATACTTCAACCCGTAATCAAGCATATTTGCCATACGCCTCATCATCATTTCGTCTCAAATGATGAGTATCGAGACAAATTGGTAAACCGGCAAAGTAATCATCAAATGACTCCTCTTGACCTTGTTGACGTTAAGGAATTCTCGATTCTCTCGATCATCCGCACGCAGGAGCAAAGTATTGCTCATTGAATTTTTCCATAAATTTCTTCCTACGTGATGGACAAGAGCGCGCCCGTAGTGTTACCGCAATGCTCCTCCACCACCGGCCTGCATCCCCTTCTAGTTTATAAATTGCTAACCGAAGCTTTTCTCGTTCTCCGGACATTCCATGACTTCAAAGATCTTGTCCAAATTTCATTAACCATCCTCGCCGAAACAGCTTACCCCCGAAAGTGCCGGTGGTTTCATCTGCGTAATTGCAACCCAAGACGTTGGGGCCTCAACCACTCTATTGGGCTGAGGCAACGCCGCCATTGCTCTCCCCGTCGCGCGAGTGACGAGATCGATCCGATTCCTCAGCCTTCATTGTTACGTCGTAGTCTTGTTCGTTTTTATCTTCTTCCTCGTTGCTGTGTTCTTCCTCGACTTGTCGTCCTTCAACTTGCCTCTCCTTGCCTTCGCCGAGTACATCAATAAGAGTCCTCTGCTCTGCAGCATTCTTCTCATCTCTTGCAACTCATCCCGCCTCTGATTCGATTTACTTGACCCGCTGCTCGTGATCTCGTACCGGGATTTGTACCATTCGCGGTTGTCTACCTCTACCTCTACCCTACCGGGACTCCCTATTCCTCTTAGGTTTGCCATTCTAATTTCCTTATTTTATTAAATATGGAACGCACACAAATATTAGAGAGACTTAGCCGTAACACAAATATAAAAATATATATATATATTCGCGTCACTATGTTACGTTTATTAATGCTTCATACTTATCAAACTAGCTATATTTACAGACAAACCACAACACCCTAGCTTCTACTACTTCTTTCCACAATTTCCTTTTACGGGCACCGATTTTCTTCCTCTCTTTGCTACATGTTTTGGCACACAAGGCATTTGAGACGCCAAAGGTAGGTACGAACGTTTTGGATAAGTCCCTTCCCTAGGAGTTCATTTGTCTTTTCCACCCAAAAACGGTTTCGGGAAAATGGTACAAAGTGGATCTGATCCAATCTTCGGGAGAGTAAGGAATTTGGAATTGTAAGTTCATTAGTATAGAATTCTTCGACTCGGTCTAAGAAAAGTAGGTATTTCTTTTGGTTGGTTTTTGAGTTTTGTTCTCCGCCTTCACAAGGTCTAATTGTAGGGCTTCAGTGTCAATATAAGTTTTATCATTTAGGGCATATTGTAGGTATGGGGTTTCAGCTTCATCACCGTTTTCAAGGTCTTGGATTTGAGGATAGTCAAAATTGTCTCCACTCGAGGAACGGCTTGATCCATCTGCTCCGTCGGTCCATGGTGTACTATATTCGTGGGGTATGGCATGAACCGGTTCTCAAAGGATATTCGTGTTCATCAGATATTCTGAATCCGGGGTGATATTCGTGTTCGTCGATATTCCGGTCCGGGATGATATTTAGGTTCAAGAGGATAGATGTGGTCGTGGTTCAAACCCTTTCTTTCCCACCATTTCCGACACACACTTTCTAGCGTACGTCTCCACCTCCCATGGTACATGATATACGGGTTATCGTCTCTGCTCATTTCTACAAATTACACCAAGGTCACATCAAGCATCTATTTAAAAAAAAAATGTTTTGTCAAATGCAAAGAGTCTAACTCCCGTACTCAAACAAGCTTTGGCCAGTCGGGTATATTTTGTGGAAGTCTCACCGCAGCAGTCGATTGACAACCACAAAGACCTTTCAGTTTAAGCACCAAACCATTTACATGAATATAGCTAGGATTCGCGTTTAATGAATGCCCGATACCAAAAATGTAACACCCCATTTTTCAAAAGCGGAAAAACATATTTTTATCAAAGTAGAGCATCGGAGCAAATAAGCCGAAGAATCGATAAGTATTAAAAAAATGTTAACCATGGTGTATCAAGTTATAATAACGTTATAATTATTCCATAATTGAAAATACATCCCAAAATGAAAATCTCCAATCGGGTCTTCATGCGTGCCGCTTACCCTTGTCATCGATTCCTCCTGGTCCCTGCACTCGGGGTTATGTTAAAAGCCGAGGTCCAATGCCCATCGGACCTCGTGCACCTAACCTCATGCTCAAGTAAACAATACATGTATGACAGATATTTATGACATTTCAGCAATAACCAACACATAAGCACACAAAGAGATGTAAGATTAACATAACAACAATACATAGCACACAAGACATGTAAAGTCACCCACGTTTGCACTAACCAAGCCACGACGATCTCTCGTGTCCTCGCCTAGGAAAACTCAACTGGTATTATCAAGACTATAATCCTAATAAGCTGAATGTATAGGTGGTGATCTAAGACCAAGTCTTAGTCCATGACCCTATGAAATAATATATCACATATAAGTATACAAGAAGCATCGTAGTTAATGTTACACGCGTTCGTACCTTAGTCCGCGCGGATAAATGCAGATGCCTGCTCTGTCTGACGTTTTCTCGGATAGCCTATAATAGTATTACCGCATTATTCTTTATAAATAATATTCTAAGAGATATTCTAGCCACTAATGATCTTTTTTACCCATGATAGATTCATTATTCCCACTTTACCCTTACATTCCTTTAAAAACGCTATTGCTGTTATTTTCCGGGGCGTTTTGTTAGAAAATTCGTAAATCATAAATTAATTCTACAAAAATCGAAATGAGGTTCCGTAAAATTTCCCATGACCATTGACATGTCTAATTTTAAATAAAAATAACGGCTTTTAGTCGAAATATATGAGTCATTCCCAGTTTTTCTGTTTTCAAACGTTGTTACGCTTAACTTCCAAAACGTGACCCAACTTCAAGAATTAGTTTCTTTTTTGTACATGCATCTCAAAAATTTACAAAATTTATATCAATGGAAAGATATACATGTCTAATTTACCCCTTTAATTTTTCATAATTTTAGGACGTCATTTAATATATACAGTAATTCCTACAATATGACGTACCCAAAAACACCGGAACTGGAATTTTCTCAACTTTTGCAAATTTGATCTTTGAATACAAGAATCATTTTCTACCTTGTTCTTTATCTATTTTGCATTTTAAAAACCATATTAACCTTAATATCATGTAGATAAAATTATTTTACAAATTCATAGATTAAACTAAAAATTCTACTAACATCTAAAAACTAGAGCTCAAGAACTTACCTCTCTTGAAGTTCTTACTCCTTCACCTTGCTCAACTTTCACCACTCTCACTCTCACTCTTACTACTCAATACTCAGCTGCTTGGAGCTGATTGTGAAGAATGAAGAGAAAACATTCTCTATTTATAGGCTAAGACTAGTTCAAAGTGGTACATAGAATAATGAGTGTTTACCTACGTAGTGTGCCGAATCCGATTTCCAAATGTGTAATGGGTTGGCCTAACTTGTGCAACATGAAGAAATAAATAAAATATGGGAGATATGTGGTATTTGAGTCATCCTTTCATTACTTTGTTAAGGAGATGGAATGTATACGATGTCTTCATGGATAATAGAGATAAAGACATAAAATATATATATACTTCCTACTTAGCCACTATGCTATTGAAAATGAAAGAAATGGAGCATGCACCGTAGAACACCTTCATTAACAATATGAGTGTGATTGGGGTATTATAGCTTATCCCGACTACCTAACATTTTAATGACGTAAGCCCTCAACATGTCCTCAAGAATTTGGATAGTCCTCTTGGTCCACCATCTACTCGAAAGTTAATTCATTGTACTTCAACTTTGTACCTATAGCCCTCTGTGGAGACTTTCAAAAGTTTGAGTGAACCTTGATCTCGATCTACGAGATACCTCTAGCACCCCATGTATACGAACAATCTACTTAATGTACAAGTCAGCCAACTTCTAAAAGGTAGTCCACTTATCGATAAAATGTACTGACATCGTCAATCGATCCATGATCACCTAAATAACATCATAACTTGCTCGATTATGGCAAACCCATGATAAAATCCATAGAAATACTATCCCATTTTCATTTAGGGCTATCTAGATTTTGAAGTAGCTCTAGCAGTAGTCTCTGGTGCTCATTCTTAACCTTTAACTGATTGCAAGTCAAAACATCACAAAACAAAATTAGTCACATTACTGTTTATCTTTGGCCACCAATTTTTTTGCTTCAAGTTATTATACATCTTGGTGATTCCATGATGTATGATCTACTGGGTCCGATGGGCCTCTTCTTGGATAGTTCTTTTTTAATCTTATCATCATTGGGAACACAAATTTTTTTTCTTGTATCTAAAATACACCAAGGTCAAATTCTACAAGCCCTAGCAAAGCCAAGACACATCCCCTTCAAAAACCCTCTGAAAAAGTCACATTCTGAGCAATTTTATAACCCAGAAATCGATGCATCCACTTCAGAAAATATACTCTTCGCTAAAGCAAATGACACAGAGAAGACCTTGTGTTTCTATGAAGTTCAAGCAAAAAAGCCAATGACACAGAGGAAAAGGGAAAACTTCAAAAATTCATATCTAATTCTACATATCTTCAAAAATTATAAATTGGAACTCAATGAAAAAAGCTTGTGATGTCTACTTTCTAATGTAAAGAGAATCAATTTAAAAATATTATCAATTGGTTCTCAAAATTCCCAAATTCCAAAGCTGTTTGTAAATATAAAGATATGACTTCCAATTATCATCCTTAGAGCTTCTAAGTCTAAACATCCAAATGCCACTACTAATAGATAGCTTCATTTTTATCAATAATCATTTATTAATTAACTCCAAAACCTCAATATTAAAAAAGGGATGCTACAAGGTCAATTCCCTGTTATTAGCTAGTTAGCTAATACTACCTCCGATCTTGATTATAAGCCTTACTTCGTTCTAGTAGTTGATTTTTGGAGAGATTAAGGAAGGTTAAATAAGTTATTTAATCATTTCATATATATGTTATGTTTTCTTAGATTATATATTAGTTTATTAGTCAAATTATTAAGTTTGAAGAAAAAAATAAAAATATTATAAGCTAATTTAATTAGCTTCCTTAATCTCTCCAAAAAGTCAACTAGCTTCCTTTGACAAGTTTATGTGCCTACTTTAAAAACTTATAAAATTACAAGTTTAATTCTTTATTTTGACAAGTTAATGTGCGTAATTTGACAAATTTGTATGCATATTTTGTCAAGTTTATGTCTTTATATTGAGAAGTTATAAATTGGCGAGTGTGTACCCTCTTTGTGAGTTTGTGTCTTGCTTTTAATGGCTTATAAAATGGCAAGTGTATATCTTACTTTGACAAGTTGATGTGCTTACTTTTTCACTTTAAAAATGAATTTATTTACATATCGTGACAAGTTAATATGCGTAATTTGACAAATTTTATTTGTTTACTTTGACAATTTATAAAATGAAAATTTTATTTGCCTATTGTGAGAAATTAATGTGCCTACTTTGATATATTATGTAGCTACTCTAACATATGTGTACCTACTTTGACAACTAATAAAATAACAAGTTTATTTGTCTATTTTAACAAGTATATATATGTATATTTTGACGAGTGTATGTCTTGGGTTATGTTAAGTTAAACAACTCTGTTAACAAGTGTATGTGTATATTTTGGACAATACGATATAAAGTAAGCGAGTGACAATCACCTACATCTAATCATATAACTTAATCAATGGGGATAAGAAGGTAATTTCACATTTATAATTATTATCAATGAAGGCCCTTGGGAGTTTATTGTTAGGGAAATTAAATATGCTTTGAGACTTTTTTGTAATTTTTTTCTATCGTAAGAATTGTGATTTTTTCAGAAAGTATTAGTTGTTTTTAACTTTTTATGCTACTAGAACCCAAGAAAACTATGGATAGTGATTGAAGGGCATAATCGACTCGACCCAGTAAGAAATATTAGTTATTTTTCTCTGATGACTGCTCTTTCCAAAATAATTTGAGGGAAATAATTACGTCTTCATGGGGCATGTGGCAGTTTCACACTTTCATGTAACTTTCTCTGTTCCTTCTTCTCAATTGCATATTACGTGCACTTGTGGAGGAAACATTCAGACGCGGCGCCAATGAAGCACTTGGGCACCCGTTTCACCCTCGCCGCATTTGAAACTACCGGAAGTTGTGGTGGCCGGTTAATCATGCATGGAAGGGCTTTGATCTTGATTTTAAATATGAAATATTTTTTTAAACGAGACTAAACTAAACTGGACAGTAGCCGTTATCCCGCAGACTCAGCAATGAGGGAAATCTCTTGTTCATTAATTACCAATAATGTAATACTGATATTTTTTCTTTTAATTTATAAACTCCATCTAATTCAAAATATAAGAGTTACATTTGTGAGGGCCGAGGGGTGTGTGTGTGTGTTTTTTCTTTTAAAAATTTAAAGTATCTTTTAGTCGTTTTAAGTTTTACATAAGCATCTTTTGGTCCTTAACTTTATAAAAAGTATCTTTTGGTCCCTAAAATCTAACCCGTTAATTAATGTTACTAACGGAAAACGCTGATGTAACGAACTCAAGTGATAACTAAAAACATTTAATTACACAAATTTTATATATTCTTCAATTTACCTATATTTTAAATTTAAGCTTAATAGCATTTAATTATACAATCATCACTTAAGTTTATATAGTTATCACTTGAGTTTGCATTTTCCGTTAGCAAAATTAACGGTGTTAGAATTATAGGACTTAAAGTACCCTTATAAAATTAAGGAACCAAAAGTATACTTATGTAAACTTAAAAGATTAAAAATATACTTTAGACTTTTTTTTTATAAGACCCACATTGTTTTTTGCCTATATATTTGATGGGTTTATCGTTTGTCGTACGCACTGACATAAGGTTATGTCAAGTCACCCAAAAACTACGTTTTATGGGTTAGAGGAATTAATGAACTCTCAAAACGACGTAGTTTTGGGGTTTTGGAGAATTAATGAAGGATCTTTTGGTAAAATTCATATAATAAATACAAAAATAAAAATACTAAAACACCCTTCATTAATTTCTCTAACCCCAAACGATGTAGTTTTGAAGTGACTTAACATAACCTTATATCAAGTGATACGACAATGATAATCTCATATTTAATACCGTTTTCCCAAATTTGTTTCACATTCCCTCGTCATTATTTTCCCCTAGGTTCTCTTTCTGCCCTTTTCCCAATTTTTTTTTTTTTTTTGAAAAACGAGAGGGTGAAGAGATTATCTTTATTTTAGATTAAATATATTAAAATAATTGTTTTGAAAAAATAGTAAAAGTAAAAAAATTAAGTCTAATAATCCAAATTATATCCGAACATTCTGTAATCATAAAGAGCTCGGGAAGAGGTCCTCTCAATTTCTCACAATTTCTTGTAAGTCAATCTAGCTTGATTGAGAAGAGGAAAAAAAGTTAAATAAGTGATAACTTGATGACATCAATTTTTATCTTTCATATTTAATTGGATATACATGACTAATTAAAAATTAATTATGAGGATAATAAAAAAAACAACAAATGGGAGAAACCGACAGCTAGCCGAAGACCTCTTAGTGCTTATATTTATCATCATGATGAGGTTCGGCTCAACGGTACAGACGGTTGACTCCTCCGTCCTCCCTCCCTTCTTCGGCACTTCTTTGGATATCCTAACCTGAATAACTTTCGCCAGCATCACTAGCTAGCTTCAATTCACAAGTGTAGCATGCTATACTCCGATGAATTTCTTCCCTTGCGTACGTAATATATCTTCGTTCTTCACATATATATGTAATAATATATATATATATATATATATATATAGACACGCACACACAAGGTTCGCAACTTACAATTTTCACCATCCATACGCGGCTGCATTCAATTTTAACCATCCATACGCGGCTGCATTTTTAATTGTCACATCTTAACTCTTACAGACCCGAAAGTCGTCTCTGTCTCTGTGTTAACGTTTAGAAGAACCCGATCAAAACGTCCATCAGCTCTATGTCGTCGGAAATTCTGATGTCTTTTCCTTTTGCCAAGAGATACTTGGGAGTTCCTTTTAATTAAAAAAAAAAAAAAAACTGTAATTAAGCGTTGATCTTGACTAAAAGAACCACCGAGGCTTCCTCGAAACTTCTCGCAATCTTCCCACCGGTTATATATATATATATATATATATATATATATGTTTACCCCACCTCTCTTTATATATATATATATAGCACTCTTTTATTCCGGTAGCTTACTGCTAATCGAGTTCATTCAGAGAATTGCGTTTTTGAATGGCATCATCGGGAAGACAGTTCAACGGGGAGGAGGGTAATGACAAGAATCGTCAGATTCCTGGTAAAGAGGGCTCAAAGCGAAGACATGGGAGCTTAAAACAAACAGATATCCGGTGGGTATCGATCAATTGTCGTTTTGTGTGTTTATTGATCGAAGAGTGTCCTCCGTTACGTTGATTTCATCAACAACGTACTCATGTTTTGTACTGTGTGCCTGTGCAGTGCTATTAGGAATATCATGAGAGGACGGACTGTGCATGACTTGGGGTTGTACCTTGAACCTTTACTTCGAAAAGTGGTATCTGCAACGATTCTTTAATTTCTTTCTTCTTTTTTATACCCCAATATTGAATGAAATCAGTTATGGTGGCAATCTAAAGGAGGTCCTAATTATAAAACCTAGTTGATTTTTTTGAAGAAATTAAGGAAGCTAATTAAATTAGCTTAGAGTGTTTTTATTTTTATTTTTTTCTTCAAACTAAATAGTTTGACTAATAAACTACTATATAATATAAGAAAACACAACATATGAAATGATTAAGTAACTTATTTAGCTACCTTAATCTTTCCAAAAAATAGTCAACTAGGTCTTATAATTAGGACCGGAGGTAGTACTATTAATCTATTAAATCTGGACGGTTCAGATTTGATATATATATTTTTTCTTAAAAAAATATTTTAATACGTAAAAAATCTAAAATAAAAATAATCTCTTAAATAATATTTGTTCAAAAAAAGATTTTTTTCATTTAAAAAAGTATATTTCAAAAATATCAAATCCAACCATATGCAGATCCAGGATGAGATCCGGACGGTTCGATTAGATAGATTGATGGACACCATAACTGATTGCAATCTTGAATATAGGGTCGATTTGAAGAATATCGTCCTTTGCACTTTTGTTTATCTCATCCACATTTGTCATCTTCCTACTTCATCACCAATGTTCTTTTGGTACCTATTAGGTGTATGACTTTTTGTTTTTCTTCATATTATAGGTACGAGAGGAGCTTCCACCTATACTTCAAGGGCACCGTCATCTATTTCCTGGGTCAGTTTCCCTAGTCCAAAAAAATATTCCTAGCTAGCTACTACATAAATAACTTGTCTCGAATTCTAACATATATGCATTTCGACCAAAACAGCTGCGAAGAAACCCTTCATCAGGCGGAAACATCTGGAAGCAGAGCTTTCTGTTTGTGTTTCACAAACAGATTGCCTGCAAAAATATTTACACACACTAGAATAACCTCTGTTGAGGATGGGGCTCCGATTGGAATTGTTCTGTGTGATGCTAGATCTCAGAACTGTATAGTAAGAGAAGGTCCTCTTTCTTGCAGCAGGATAATGATGTATGCGCTCAAAGGGGAGTTTGGTTCCAACGGTAGCGAAGATTGGAGCGAAGTGGAATTCAATGCCAATATCTCACCTCGAAGAGAGAACAAGGGCGAGTTACTGAATGGAGAAAGGTTAATCACATTAGAAAATGGAGTGGGTTTTGTCCCTGACATTCACTTTACTGATAACTCGAGCTGGACAAGAAGCCGCACTTTCAGGTTAGGAGCCAAAGCCTTGGAGAACGAAGCAAACATAAGAGAAGGGAGGAGTGAAGCTTTCGTCGTCAAGGATAAACGTGGACAGCGTAACTACTGTTCTGTCTTTCGCTTTTCGCTTTCACATACAGTATATACTTAATTTGAAGTATGGAACAGAAAATTAATCTGACATGTCAGTGTGTGTTTGTGAATATATATATTCCAGCGTACGAGAAACACGACCGCCCATCACTGAATGACCAAATATGGCGTTTGAAAAAGATAGCCAAAAATGGTGAAATTCACAAGCGGCTGTCTTTGTATAAAGTAGAAACTGTTAGAGACCTGTTGCGGCTTTACGTGATGAACCCTCCTTCATTGCTAAAGGTAAAAACATGCGGATTATGTATGATTTTATAAATGTTTAGCCCTTAAAGGCAAGGTACTTGAATTGATATATGGCAAATATATATATAGACCATGTGATGCGACTTTTTTTGGCTTCGGACAATTGTAGAAAATGGGCAGAGTTGCGAAGAAGTCGCGGGAAACAATCATTGGACACGCAAGGTCTTGTGAGATAGACGATGGTGAGCGTTACGAGTACCAGTACCTCTCCACAGCACAACAACCAATACGTCTTCTCTTCAATTCTATCTATGAGCTAGTGGGAGTGAGTTTTGATGCTGGCCATAATTATCGTCCTTTGGAATTGCTAAACTCGGAAGAGAAGGTATACGTACTCATTCATGCATCTATTATATTACTATAAATTAAATAATGCTGATTTGTCATCAATGAGAGCATGCCGCATGCTAAATCCTTGTTTCATAATTTCATTGGCAGCGTCTGGTGGAGATAGCTAAGCGGAATGCTTACGAGAACACGGAGACGTTAATATATGGGTCGACGAAAACGTTGGCAGGTATATATATTGTATATCCGGGTTTCCATTCGTTTTATTGATGTGCATGTGCCTTTAATTAATTCGCATCAAATATTTAGTCAAAGACCTTGGTTTTATATATCAGATGCAGGCCAGCCTTCCAGGTCTACATCGCTTGGTGAATTAATACTAGAGGATGAACAAGAAGGCATTGACCAAATGGCATGTGGAGGTGAATGGGATCTCAATGCATCAGGGCTTGATTTAGAGAAGTGCATGTCTCCTCTTCTGTTGCCGGGGGAGCTAGGAAGTCCCTTTGGTTCTTCTCTTGCATTGAGCTCTCACTTTTTCTTGGATTTGGCTTCAACTTCAAGCGGAGGGAAAAGCAAAACTGTGTGGAATAAGATTCGACATGCTCTGAAATTGGTGATGCCCTTTGTGGCTAAGCGGAAGGCCAAGCTTTCAATTCCCTGTAATTAGCTAGGTAGCTAATAGATTTCTCTTTTTATCTTTGATATAAGTGCTTAGCTATCGTAAAGTTTCCCTCTATATATATATGGTCCTCGCGTAGTACATTTGTACCGAAACCAATGTTAGAATGGATCTTGGTGGTTAATATATTATATGTTACACTTAATTACTCCCTGATATTAAATATAGAACAAATTACACTATTAATTATGTTTTACATTTAAGACCGGGGTGGCAATAATTATGATCTTGCTTATTCTTTCGGATATGAATGCCATCTTTGTTGAGGCCTAGCTAGCTAGTTCTTGGATGTGTGTATTCCGGGTAAAGTGTAAGATTGATGTCATCTACATAATAATTCAGGAGGGATAATTAATTAGGTAAAAAGTGGGCTATATATATAGTAGAGAAGAAAGGAACTTTCCCGGCAATTGTTTACGCGATCACACTATAATTTCCAAATTGCATAGCACTCGCACGTGCTTCCGAAAACGGAGGTAAATGAGGTAATTGAAAAAAAGAAAAGAAAAGAAGAAGCAGCTATTTTATAACAAGAAACAAAACTGTAATAAAGATTTGTAAAATAATTCAAAATGAGTGAAGCCGCCAAACTTGACTGGTAGGTGACAGCCACAGCATGTTATGATATAGTGATATGATTGAAGCAAACAGCAAGTCTTGGTCAATGTAATTAAGATTATTTATACTATATGCAAAGGCTGCCATTATTTATTAAATAAAACCTGAGATTCTGCAATGTCGTCGCGGTTTTGTTCTTCTCTTTTTTCCAATCAACGCATTCAGCTTTGCAGAGGAAAAGCCATGATGCAATCTGCAGATATTCATCCCAGTTTCTGGGAACTCAGAGCCTTCTCTTCATTTCTGCTCTCAATCGACCGAAAAGATTGCCTCCAGGTCAGTTGAGCTCTCTGCTTCTGCTACTCATCTTCTTCGTATTGTCGCAGCAGATCTTCAACTCTATATATATTTACATTTGTTGTGTCCTGGTTTTGGATCTGTAGAAATATTGTAGTCCCATCACTACACTCCAGGACGTACAACATGCTCTCCTAAAAACAATTATTCCATGTTCAGTTATGAAGATTATGTGTATTTTTATAAATTTATTTGATTTTTTTATTCCTATTTTAAAAATCGAATTATATACCACTTTGGTCCTATTTATAAGTTTGTTTTAACCAAATCACATATACCAATAAGAGGTAGTTAATTTAATGATTATGTGGTAGATTTTCAACTTTGCCGTCATTTATGATTAAGTATTTTTCAACTGTTTCTTCTCTCTCTATCTTCATGAGTACAATTAATATGGGTAAAATTGTCATAATCTCATTTATTACATGAAACTGAACTTATAAATAGAACCAATTTTTTTGGTGAAAATGGACTTATAAATAGGATCGAGTGGTATCTTAGTATAAGGTATTGCTGTTTGACTTTTTTTGGCTAAATATTTAATTAATTTGTTAGTTGATACTACCTTTGGTCTAAATTATAAGACTGGGTTAACTTTTTTTTAGAAATTAAGAAAACCAAATAAGTTACTTAATTATATCCTATGTTATGTATCCTAATATTATATATTAGTTTATTAGTCAAACTATTTAGTTTGAAGAAAAAAATAAAAATACTCTAAAGTAATTTAATTAACTTCATTAATTTCTCAAAAAAAAAAAAGTCAACTTAATCTTTTAGGAGTAATTAGGATTGGAGGGACTAGGGAGTACATATTAAAGTAAAAAATCGATCTGTCCGTGGTAAAATAAATAAATATCTACTTTGTTAGAGTCACAAAATGTTTAGACATCCTACCAATTACTAAATATTTTTCGCGCTGATTTTACTCAGAATAACGTGTTTTAGAAGTGTTACGTTGGAGGCTTAATTAGTTACATTTTGATGAAAAGGATATATGTGGGCATTTTTTTTAACTATATATCTATGGAGATTTTGAATTTGAATACCTAATCCCCTTTGACTTATTTTATTCCATTTTAAGTACGATTTTGAAATGCTCCTCATAGAAAAAGAAAATATAGGTCCATTATATGACACCGATCCATTATAATGACAATACCTTCACATAATTAAGAGCGAGACACATACACGCCCGTTAATAAATGTAGGATCTGTAAAAATAAATTAAGGATCGACAGTATATACTAGGTAGCTAGATTCTGTCGGATGCAATTGCAAATGAGTTCTGGGTTTAGCTTAAGTAACTATTGGAAGTCTGAACGATTTTATAAGGATGATAATAATATCCTTACGGGCCCTGACGCACGCCAAGAACGTAACATCCCTGTCGACTGTGGTTCGACAGCAACAGCCACAAAATCATCTCTCACCTATTTGCCTTTGATTTACAGGAAAATATGTTTTAAATTCCAATAATTACTTTTTAAAATAATTAAAACTCAATTTCCCATAATAAATCTCATATTATATTTTAAATTCATAATTTCTAAATTTTAGGATGTTACACTATTCGTGTACAGTGATCTACTTGATTAATAGATATCGATTAATGAATATCGAAAAGAGTTATCTGATTCGATATCAATTATACTAATCGGGCTAGACATATGTTAATTTAGACACACATAGCACTCGCATGATTCCGAAAAAGAGGAGGTAATTAATGAGGTAATTGGGGGGGTGGAAGCTACTCGTATTTTATAACAAGAAACAAAAGCTGTAATAAAGATTTTGTAAAATGAGTCAAAATGAGTGAAACCGCCAAACTTGACTGGAAGGTGACAGCCACAGCATGTTATGATATAGTGATATGATTGAAGCAAACAGCAAGTCTAGGTCAATGAAATTAAGATTATCTATACTAAAAACCTGCGATTAAGCAATGTCGTCGTGGTCTTGTTCTTCTCTCTTTTCCATTCAACGCATTAGCAAGCTTTGCAGAGGAAAAAGCCATGACGCAATCTGCAGAGATATTCATCCCAGTTTCTGGGAACTCAAAGCCTTCTCTTCATTTCTGCTCTCAATCGGCCGAATAGATTGCCTCCAGGTCAGTTGAGGCCTCTGGTTCTGCTACTCATCTTCTTCGTACGGTCGCAGCAGATCTTCAACTCTATATTTACATTTGTTGCGTCCTGGTTTTGGATCTGTAGAAGTATTGTAATCCCATCACTACAGTACCCCAGTACAACATGCTCTCCTAAAAACAATTATTGAAGATTATGTGTATTTTTACAAATTTATTTGATTTTTTTATTCCTATTTAAAAAAATCCAATTATACTGTACTATATAAGGTATTGCAGTTGACTTTTTTCCACTAAATATTTAACTAATTTGTTAGTTGATGTATAGTAAAGTAAAAAATCGATCTGTCCGTGGTAAATAAATAAATATCTACTTTGTTCGAGTTACAAAATTTTTAGACATCCTACTAATTAGTATTTTCGGTCTTAATTATAAGCGCTTAGTTGACTTTTTTTTTGGAAAGATTAAGGAAGGTAAATAAGTTCTTAATCATTTCATATATTGTATCCTTAGATTATTAGTTAAACTAATTAGTTTGAAGAAAAAATAAAAATAAAAATCTTTAAAATAATTTAATTAAACTTTCCTTAATCTCTCCAAAAAAACCATAAATTAGGTGCCTTATAATTAAGGCAAGAAGAAAGTACTAGATATTTTTCACTATGATTTTACTCAGAATAACGTGTTTTAGAAGTGTCATGTTGGAGGCGTGATTAGTTACATTTTGATGAAAAGTATATGTGTGGCCATTTTTTAACTATATCTCTGGAGATTTTGAATACCTAATCCCCTTTGACTTATTTTATTCCATTTTAAGTACGATGTTGAAAGGCTCCTCATATGACAATGACTGAAAAATGATATATAGATTATAATGACAATACCCTCAGATAATTAAGAGCGAGACACATACACGCACGTAAATAAATGTAGGATCTGTAAAAATAAATAAATAAATATAGGATCGACAGTATATACTAGGTAGATTCTGTCGGATGTAATTGCAAATGAGTCTTGGTTTAGCTTAATTAACTATTGGAAGTCTGAACGATTTATAAGGATGACAATAATGACCTTCGGCCTGACGCACGCCAAGAACATCCTGTAGACTGTAGTTATTCACAACACTAAATCAACAGCAACCTTCTGAGCAAAAAAAAAAATCAACAGCAACCGCCACAAAATTAAAGACAGAAATAAACATCCACAAAATCATCTCTCACCTATATCAATCTGCGTTTTTGTGATCTGACGACTTCACTCTAATTGGCAGTTCAAGATGAAACTTCAGTAGAAATTAATGCAACCGTTCCTGGACACAGCATCTGGCCTACCTCGAGCCTTTTATCGACTAAGCGATCAATTTTCTCTCTTATTCCCAAATACAAGTTCTCTTATTTTATTGTTTTAATTTTCTTTTCATCGGGACAAAAAAAAAAATATTCATGTTCGATCGATCAACTGAAAATCTCTAAATTTTTATTTTGGAACAAAAAATCTCTAAATGATCGACTTAGGAATCAAGTTCCTCGATTGTATAATATATGTCATATACGTTGACAGAGATTGCTAATATCTCTCGGGTTGATCTCTTGACGAGAGGGCTTTTGGAGTTCACATTACTTTCTATTAGTTTGTGTGGACTTGTTGTGCTCGAGTTCATTTTCGTATAATTTCCAGTAAATTTCCTCGCAACTTCTACGAAATGCCAGCTCGACACGCCACAGCTGATCTCTATTTAAAAGCAACTAGGGAGCTTAGAACTTAACGCACCTTAAGGTACTCTCGTGCAGTGATAATGGCATCAAAAAGAAAAGCCAATGATCCCAACATTCCAGCTGAAAATCAGAGACACGAAGATACTGTGGAAGATACTATTTTGTATTAATCTAATTTTCATGATCCGGTGAATGTCTTCAGATTTATGGAGTTATTTTATAAAAATATATATAATTTCGGTGCTTCCTTGCAGGAAAGGGGGAGATTACTCACGCCTTGAAGCTATGATGCGACGAGTGGTAAGGCGTACCCCGTCTAGTCTCGGTTAATCTGTTGCATTATCAAATAGTTTTAATTTCGATCAGCTGCACTAAGTTATACATTAGCTATGCTATGAGCTTATACACCGAATAGGAATGAATACGCGTGCATCTCATGAAACGCATGTTTTGGCCCTTTCTATATTTATAACTAATAATTCTAACCAATCATTTTTGTTTCTTTCGCTACTAGGCAGGAGAGGTGTTAGCATCAGCAGCCCAGCTCCAGCACCAATCTCCAAGGTTTGGTTTTTAAAAATTATCACATAGCTTCCTGCGCTTTTCTGTGAAGCGTGCCTGTTTCTTAAATTGTTACGTTCCTTACTTGTACAATCTGCTGGTATATTTTGTGCTTCTTTCTGAAACACAGGAGGACGCGTAGTAAAGTCAGGGTACGCGTAGTAAAGTTAGGGTACAGCATCTTAAAAAAAAAAAAAAAAAGGAGTGCTGTGAGAGACTAGTAAGAGACTGACTCCAAGAAAGGTGTTCTTTTTTTTAAAAAAAAAAATCTCAGATCTGATGCACGATCAGGAACGATGAGCGAGAGAGGATCCAGTTGCCGCCAAAGAGCCTTCACTGTACTCGCCGTCGTTGATCTCGCTGTCGTTGCCACGGAGACGATGAGCGAGAGAGGATCTGGGTCGCTGGAGACGGAAGAAGATGCTGACCCTTCATTGTGCCTGAACCTCACCACAATCGTTGTCTCCGTCCTCCTAGTAAGGTGTTCTTTTTTTTAAAGAAAAATTCTCAGATCTGATGCACGATCAGGAACGATGAGCGAGAGAGGATCTGGGTCGCTGGAGAGAGGATCCAGTTGCCGCCAAAGAGCCTTCACTGTACTCGCCGTCGTTGATCTCGCTGTCGTTGCCACCGGAGACGATGAGCTAGAGAGGATCTGGGTCGCTGGAGACGGAAGAAGATGCTGACCCTTCATTGTGCCTGAACCTCACCACAATCGTCCTCCGTCTTCGTGGAGTCGCCATCGCCATCCAGTTGCCGCTAAAGAGCGTTCACTGTGCTCGCCGTCGTTGCCACCGGAGACGATGAGCGAGAGAGTCGCTGGAGACGGAAGAAGATGCTGACCCTTCATTGTGACTGAACCTTACCACAATCGTCCTCTGTCGTCGTGGAGTCGCCGTGACGTAGTAAAGTTCAAGACGAAACTTCAGTAGAAATTAATGCAACCGTTCCTGGACACAGCAGCTGGCCTACCTCGAGCCTCTTATCGACTAAGCGATCAATTTTCTCTCTTATTCCCAAATACGAGTTCTCTTATTTTACTGTTTTAATTTTCTTTTCATCAGGACAAATTTTTTTTATTCATGTTCGATCGACTGAAAATCTCTAAATTTTTATTTTGGAACAAAAAATCTCTAAATGACTTAGGTTAAATCAAGTTCCTCGACTGTATAATATATGTCATATAGGTTGACAGAGATTTCTAAAATGTCTCGGGTTGATCTCTTGATTGTTATAATAACGAGTACGGGTCACAAATCATGTCCGGTTTGTGTTTATCGACGAGAGGGCTTTTGGAGTCCACATTACTTATCTATTAGTTTGTGTGGAATTCTTGTGCTCGCCATGAACTAGAGTTCATTTTCGTATAATTTCCAGTAAATCTCCTCGCAACTTCTACGAAATGCCATATCGACGGGCCACAGCTCTCTATTTAAAGGCGGCTGTTTTCGACAGTGTGCAGAACCAGAAAGCTTAGAACTTCACGTACCTTAGGGTACTCTCGTGCAGTGATAATGGCATGAAAAAGAAAAGACAATGATCCTGACGTTCCAGCTGAAAAGCGGAGACACGAATATACTATGGAAGATACTATTTTGTATTAATCTCATTTTCATGATCCGGTGAAATGTCTTCAGATTTATGGAGTTAGTTTATAAAAAAAAATATAATTTCGGTGTTTCCTTGCAGGAAAGAGGGAGATTACTCACGCCTTGAACTTGAAGATATGCTACGACGAGTGGTAAGGCATACCACGTCTAGTCTCGGTTACTCTGTTGCATTTTCAAATAGTTTTAATTTCGATCAGCTGCACTAAGTTATATATTGGCTATGCTTTGAGCTTATACACCGAATAGGAATACGCATGCATTTCATGAAAGGCATGTTTTGGCCCTTTCTATATTTATAACTAATAATTCTAACCAATTATCTCTCCTCTTTATCTTTATTAATGGACCGTGATAGATCGATTCTCTTATATCCTGATCTACTCATCAACAATGTTCTTTTGGTACCTATTAGCCATTAGGTGTATCACTTTTTGTTTTTCTTCATATTATAGGTACGAGAGGAGCTTCCACCTATACTTCAAGGGCACCGTCATCTATTTCTTGGGTCAGTTTCCCTAGTTCAAAAAATATTCCTAGCTAGCTACTACCTAAATAACTTGTCTCAAATTCTAACATATATGTATTCGGTCCAAAACAGCTGCGAAGAAACCCTTCGTCATGTGGAAACATCTGGAAGCAGAGCTTTACGTTTGTGTTACGCAGACGGATTGCCTGCAGAACTATATACACAAACTAGAATAACCTCTAAGGATGGTGGTCCGATTAGAATTGTTCTGTATGATTCTCAGAACTGTATAGTGAGAGAAGGTCCTCTTTCGTGCACCAGGATAATGATGTATGCGCTCAAAGGCGAGTTTGGTTCCAACGGTAGCGAAGATTGGAGCGAAGAGGAATTCAATGCCAATATCTCACCTAGAAGAGAGAACAAGGGCGGGTTACTGAATGGAGAAAGGTTAATAATCACATTAAAAGATGGAGTGGGTTTTGTCCCTGACATTCACTTTACTGATAACTCGAGCTGGACAAAAAGCCGCCAGTTCAGGTTAGGAGCCAAAGCTGTGGGGAACGAAGCAAACATAAGAGAAGGGAGGAGTGAAGCTTTCGTCGTCAAGGACAAACGTGGACAGGGTAACTACTGCTCTGTCTTTCGCTTTTTGCTTTTACATGTACTTAATTTGAAGTATGGAACAGCAAATTAATCTGACATGTCAGCATACATATATATATTCCAGCGTACGAGAAACGCGACCGCCCTTCACTGCTTGACGAAATATGGCGTTTAAAAAAGATAGCAAAAAATGGTGAAATTCACAAGCGGCTGTCTTCCTATGAAGTAGAAACTGTTGGAGATCTGTTGCGGCTTTACGTGATGAACCCGGATTCATTGCTAGAGGTAAGAACATGCGGATTATGTATGATTTTCTAAATGTTTAGCCCTCAAAGCCAAGGTACTTGAATTGATTTATGGCACATATATATATATATATAGACCATGTGATGCGACTTTTTTGGCTTCGGACAATTGTAGAAAATGGGCAAAGTTGCGAAGAAGTTAAAGGAAACAATCATTGAACACGCCAGGTCTTGTGAGATAGACGATGGTGAGCGTTATGTTTGCCACCTCACCACAGCACAACCACCAATACATCTTCTCTTCAATTCCATCTATGACCTAGTGGAAGTGAGTTTTCATGATGACCATAATTATCGTCCTTTGGAGCATCTGAACTCGCAAGAGAAGGTATACGTACTCATTCATGTATCTATTATATTACTATAAATTAAATTATGCTGATTCGTCAATGAGAGCAAGCCGCATGATAAATCCTTGTTTCATAATTTTATTGGCAGCGTCTGGTGGAGATAGCTAAGCGGAATGCTTACGAGAACGTGAAGACGTGGGTAATATATGGGTCGACGGAAACGTTGCCAGGTAGATTGTATATCCGGGTTTCCATTCGTTTTATTGATGTTCATGTGCCTTTAATTAATTCGCATCAAATATTTAGTCAAAGACCTTGGTTTTATCAGATGCAGGCCAACCATCCAGGTCTACATCGCTTGGTGTATTAAAACTAGATGAACAAGGAGGCACTGACCAAATGGCAACTCCACAAGTTGGTATCGCACCAAATGGAGGGGCTCCACAACAGGTTGATCCCCCAGCCACCCAACAAGGTAATAACATTTCAATTTCAACGAACACAAGTCAAAATCACTCCTTGATTTGGTAATTTAATGAGTGCAGGGCAATTGTTTGATCCCCCAGCCACCCAACAAGGTAACTATTAACATTTAAATTTCAACGCACACAAATCAAAATCACTCGCTGATTTAGTAATTTAATGAGTACAGGGCAATTGTTTGACCCCCCAGTCACCCAACAAGGTAACTAATAACATTTCAATTTCAACGCACACAAATCAAAATCACTCGCTGATTTAGTAATTTAATGAGTGCAGGGCAATTGTTTGACCCCCCAGTCACCCAACAAGGTAACTAATAACATTTCAATTTCAACGCACACAAATCAAAATCACTCGCTGATTTAGTAATTTAATGAGTGCAGGGCCATTGTTTGATCCCCCAGTCACCCAACAAGGTAACTAATAACATTTCAATTTCAATGCACACAAATCAAAAGCACTCGCTGATTTAGTAATTTAATGAGTGCAGGGCCATTGATTGACTCGGGTCCGCTCGGTGATAGCTCTCCATCCTCAATTCTAGATGATCTCCTGCGTTTCTTTCGTTCTGATACGCCTCCTTCAGCAGTCTCGATAATGGAATGGACATAGAAGGTGATTGAGAAAAGATCAAGTAGAGGAGCAAGAGATTAGAACCGAGCTATTGTAAAATAGGTGCTTACCACTTACCAAAAACTGAAGCTCGAGGGTTGAAGACGAAGGGAGGAGCGAGAGATAAAACTCTAAGGAAGGAAGGCGGCGCAGACGGTTGATCGGCTCCACGTACGGTGAGGTGACGTTGAGGGTTAGGACAAAGGGAGTCGCATAGAGTCCAGAGGAGAGTAGGACTAGAGTTAGGAGGAAATATGATTGTACGAGACTATGAGGAGGAATTAGGGTAGATTTGGAAGTAAGAAGTTTTTTGTTGTTGTTGGTATGATGGAAGTAAGAAGTTGGACTTGGACCGAATGAGTAATGAAATGGCCCTTTAGGTCTTTAACATTTCGTGTGAAAAAAAATGAAACAAGACTGATACTACCTCCGGAAAAAGCACTAAAACAACAACTTTTAACAAAAATTATACCTAATTAAAACAGTTTAGAAAATATTTAACAGACTAATGCAATCAAACTTACAAGTTGACTAGACGCCATTGACCACGATTAGGCGTCAATTAATTGATCGATACTACTATATAATAAATAAAAAAATTATAAAAAATATTTAAAAATATAAATAATAATTCTAATTAATTATAAATAATAAAAAGAGTAAATAATAATTTTAATTAATAATTAGTGAATTAATAAAAATATTTTGTGAAATAAGTTGTATATTACTACCTCCGATTAATTATAAGGCGTAGTTCTTTGTTTGGAGAGATTAAAGAAGTTTAAATAATTTACTTAATTATTTTATATGTTATATATCTTTAAATTATATATTAGTTTATTAGTCAAACTAAATACTTTGAAGAAAAAAATAAAAATAAAAATACTCTAAAGTAATTTAATTAGCTTCCTTAATTTCTCCAAAAAAGTTAATTATGTCTTATAATTAGGACCGGAGGAGTATTATTTATAGAGTACCCTAAGATAGATAAGATAAGCTTAAATAGAGAATAAAAATTAGCCAAATAATTAATTCACTAATTAATTAGTTAGAGAATAATTAATTAGTGACTTAATAATGTATTGTGTTATTATAAATTTTTATTAGTCAAATGGATGATCCACGCGCCCGCAATTAATTGCAAAATCTTTACAATTAATAATTGCAAATTAGTCAAACTAATTAGTTTGGAGAAAAAAATAAAAATACTCTAAAGTAATTTAATTAACTTCCTTAATTTCTCCAAAAAAAAAAAGTTAACTTAATCTTATATATACTACCTCCGGTTCAAATTATAAAACCTAGTTGACTTTTTTTGGAGAGATTAAGGAAACTAAATAAGTTACTTAATCATTTCTTATGTTGTGTTTTCTTAGATTATATATTAGTTTATTAGTCAAACTATTTAGTTTGAAGAAAAAAATAAAAATAAAAATACTCTAAGCTAATTTAATTAGCTTCCTTAATCTCCTCAAAAAAAGTCAACTAGGTCTTATAATTAGGACTAGAGGGAGTAATTAGGATTGGAGGGACTAGGGAGTATAAAGTAAAGTAAAAAATCGATCTGTTCGTGGTAAAATAAATAAATATCTACTTTGTTAGAGTCACAAAATGTTTAGACATCCTACCAATTACTAAATATTTTTCGCGCTGATTTTACTCAGAATAACGTGTTTTAGAAGTGTTACGTTGGAGGCTTAATTAGTTACATTTTGATGAAAAGGATATATGTGGGCACTTTTTTTAACTATATATCTATGGAGATTTTGAATTTGAATACCTAATCCCCTTTGACTTATTTTATTCCATTTTAAGTACGATGTTGAAATGCTCCTCATAGAAAAAGAAAATATAGGTCCATTATATGACACCGATCCATTATAATGACAATACCTTCACATAATTAAGAGCGAGACACATACACGCCCGTTAATAAATGTAGGATCTGTAAAAATAAATTAAGGATCGACAGTATATACTAGGTAGCTAGATTCTGTCGGATGCAATTGCAAATGAGTTCTGGGTTTAGCTTAAGTAACTATTGGAAGTCTGAACGATTTTATAAGGATGATAATAATATCCTTACGGGCCCTGACGCACGCCAAGAACGTAACATCCCTGTCGACTGTGGTTCGACAGCAACAGCCACAAAATTAAGGATAGAAATAAACATCCACAAAATCATCTCTCACCTATATCAATCTGCGTTTTTGTGATCTGACGACTTCACTCTAATTAGCAGTTCAAGACGAAACTTCAGTAGAAATTAATGCGACCGTTCCTGGACACAGCAGCTGGCCTACCTCGAGCCTCTTATCGACTAAGCGATCAATTTTCTCTCTTATTCCCAAATACAAGTTCTCTTATTTTCTTGTTTTAATTTTCTTTTCATCAGGACAAAAAAATATATATTCATGTTCGATCAACTGAAAATCTCTAAATGATCGACTTAGGAATCAAGTTCCTCGATTGTATAATATATGTCATATACGTTGACAGAGATTGCTAAAATCTCTCGGGTTGATCTATTGATTGTTATAATAACGCGTCCGGGTCCCAAATCATATTGACGAGAGGGCTTTTGGATTCCACATTACTTATCTATTAGTTTGTGTGGACTTGTTGTCCACGCCATGAACTAGAGTTCGCTCGTTTTCGTATAATTTCCAGTAAATCTCCTTGCAACTTCTACAAAATGCCATATCGACGCGCCACAGCTCTCTATTAAAGGCCCATTTTCGGTGGATGGCCAACTACATGCTTGATCCAAACATTCAAATAGACAGGATCTTCTTTGAGGAGCCCCAGGAGGAATTCTCCTGATTTACCAGGCGGACCTCGCGGCAGTTAGTAGGGAGCGCATAGTGGCGTTTCCTGGTTTTTAGGTGGTTTTGTTTAGGTTTATTTTCGAAGGTGTGCACAACCAGAAAGCTTAGAACTACACGCACCTTAGGGTACTCTCGTGCAGTGATAATGGCATCAAAAAGAAAAGCCAATGATCCTGACATTCCAGCTGAAAAGCGGAGACACGAAGATACTATAGAAGATACTATTTTGTATTAATCTAATTTTCACTATCCGGTGAACGTCTTCAGATTTATGGAGTTATTTTATAAAAATATATATAATTTCGGTGTTTCCTTGCAGGAAAGATGGAGAGTACTCACGCCTTGAAGCTATGATACGTCGAGTGGTAAGGCATACCACGTCTAGTCTCGGTTACTCTGTTGCATTTTCAAATAGTTTTAATTTCGATCAGCTGCACTAAGTTATATATTAGCTATGCTTTGAGCTTATACACCGAATAGGAACATGCGTTTCATGAAAGGCGTGTTTTGGGCTTTTGGCCCTTTCTATATGTATCACTAATAATTCTAACCAATTATCTCTCCTCTTTATCTTTATTAATGGACAGTGATAGATCGATTCTCTTATATCCTGATCGATCTACTTCATCAACAATGTTCTTTTGGCACCTGTTAGTATTCTTTAGTTTGTATTGAGTTGCATTTCTTTAGTCTTGATTCTTGATTTAGTTTGTATTTCTTTAGTCTTGATTCTTCATTGGGGCCTGTTTATATATTTGTGTACAGACCCTTTGTAATTGATTGACTTGATCATTATTTTCAATAAAGTCCATAAGTTTAACATGGTATCAAGAGCCAGTTGGTTTTTTTTTCACATCTTTCTGTGCTGCAAGTTCAGTAGGCCCAATAATCAAGCACCCGCCCCATATTTCCCTCACAAATCCAAGATCCGACTCCACCGATCCGAATATTCTTTAGTTTGTATTTAGTTGTATTTCTTTAGTCTTGATTCTTGATTTAGTTTGTATTTAGTTGTATTTCTTTAGTCTCTTCAGTCTTGATTCTTGATTCTTGATTCGGGCCTGTCTATATATTTGTGTACAGCCCCTTTGTAATTGATTGACTTGATGATTATTTTCAATAAAGTTCATAAGTTTAACAGTACCTATTAGGTGTATCACTTTTTGTTTTTCTTCATATTATAGGTACGAGAGGAGCGTCCACCTATACTTCAAGGGCACCGTCGTCTATGTCCTGGGTCAGTTTCCCTGGTCCAAAAAATATTCCTGGCTAGCTACTACATAAATAACTTGTCTCGAATTCTTACATATATGTATTGCGTCCAAAACAGCTGCGAAGAAACTCTTCATCAGGCGGAAACATCTGGAAGCAGAGCTTTACGTTTGTGTTTCACAAACAGATTGCCTGCAAAAATATTTACAGACACTAGAATAGCCTCTGAAGATGGTGCTCCGATTGGAATTGTTCTGTGTGATGCTAGATCTCAGATAGTGAATGAAGGTCCTCTTTCGCGCAGCAGGATAATGATGTATGCGCTCAAAGGCGAGTTTGGTTCCAACGGTAGCGAAGATTGGAGCGAAGTGGAATTCAATGCCAATATCTTAACTCGAAGAGAGAACAAAGGCGAGTTACTGAAAGGAAAAAGGTTAATAATCACATTAGAAAATGGAGTGGGTTTTGTTCCTGACATTCATTTTACTGATAACTCGAGCTGGACAAGTAGCCGCAAGTTCAGGTTAGGAGCCAAAGCTGTGGAGAACGAAGCAAACATAAGAGAAGGGAGGAGTGAAGCTTTCGTCGTCTTGGATAAACGTGGACAGCGTAACTACTGTTCTGTCTTTCGCTTTTTTCTTTTACGTACAGTATATACTTAATTTGAAGTATAGAACAGCAAATTAATCTGACATGTCAGCATATATATATTCCAGTGTACGAGAAACACGACCGCCCATCATTGGATGACGAAATATGGCGTTTGAAAAAGATAGCCAGAAATGGTGAAATTCACAAGCGGCTGTCTTCGTATAAAGTAGAAACTGTTAGAGATCTGTTGCGGCTTAACGTGATGAACCCTCGTTCATTGCTAGAGGTAAAAACATGCGGATTATGTATGATTTTCTAAATGTTTAGCCCTCAAAGCCAAGGTACTTGATGAATTGATATATGGCGCATATAACACACACACACACATACATATAGACCATGTGATGCGACTTTTTTTGGCTTCGGACAATTGTAGAAAATGGGCAGAGTTGCAAAGAAGTGGCAGGAAACAATCATTGAACACGCCAAGTCTTGTGAGATAGACGATGGTGAGCGTTACGTTTACCCCCTCACCACAGCACAACAACCAGTACGTCTTCTCTTCAATTCCATCTATGAGCTACTGAGAGTGAGTTTTGATGATGGCCATAATTATCGTCCTTTGGAATTGCTGAACTCGGAAGAGAAGGTATACGTACTCATTCATGTATCTATTATAATACTATAAATTAAATAATGCTGATTCGTCAATGAGAGCATGCCGCATGATAAATCCTTGTTTCATAATCATGGGCAGCGTCTGGTGGAGATAGCTAAGCTGAATGCTTACGGGAACTTGGAGACATCAATATATGGGACGACGACAACGTTGGCAGGTAGATTGTATATCCGGGTTTCCATTCGTTTTGTTGATGTGCATGTGCCTTTAATTAATTCGCATCAAATATTTAGCGAAAGACCTTGGTTTTATATATCAGATGCAGGCCAGCCTTCCAGGTCTACATCGCTTGGTGAATTAATACAGGATGAACGGGAAGGCACTGAACAAATGGCAACTCCACAAGTTGTTATTGCACCAAATGGAGGGGCTCCGCAGCAGGTTTATCTCCCAGCCACCCAACAAGGTAACTAATAACATTTCAATTTCAACGCACACAAATCAAAATCATACCGACATATCGCTGATTTAGTAATTTAATGAGTGCAGGGCAATTGTTTGACTGGGGTCTGCTCGGTGATAGTGAATCGCATTACTCTCCATCATTTCTAGATGATGTCCAGCGTTTCCTTCATTCTGATGCGCCTCCTTCAACCCCGCCGGACGCAAAAGCAAAACGGTGTGGGCTAAGATTCGGGCTTCTTTCAAATGGCTCATCTTACGCAGATCTCTCTGCCGCTAAATACGCTTTCATTTGTTGCCCTTGTTCTTTTTGTCTTTTAATTTTGATTAATTAAATTAAACTTATTTGGTCTGAGTCTGTATTATATTTGGGCTCTATAGACAATGGGCCTCCGCCATATTTAAAAACCCAGCTGGGCTTGTGTGTGATGACAATTGAGATCTTCTCTTTTTATTTTAAGGCCGTATTATACAATTGGTCAGTGTTTGGGCCGGAGAGGAGTGATGGCAGATTGGCAGTTTAAACTTGGGCCTATTTGGAGTCCCCTTTTTTGGGCTAATAAGTTTTAAAAAATTCAGTCCAGAAGCCAGTTCATTTTTATGTGTTTGGGTTCAGCTTCTTTCTCATTTTTTTTTTTGCTCGAATCTTCTTTCTCATTCGACTTCTAGCAAAAAATGGTTTTTAATCAAAAAGCCACAGTCCAAACGTCCAGACACTGTACCAAGGGAAAAATTGCATGGGTCTAACAAACAACCTTAAAATTGTCCTATCTCACCTAAAAGTATTTGATTTCTAAAATTAAAAAAAATGATTTTTAATTTCAATTCATATAGGAATATTATTTAGTAAAAAATTTAATATTTTTATACTTTATAATATATATATTTTTCATGCCTACATCTACCGTATATTAATTATTTCATGGGTAAAGGATTTCTAATATCGTTGGAGATAAGTTATCTCCGGGTGATCATAAACTACGTCGATTTGGATTAATGAATGGTGTTTACGTAATTTTGCACTTTATTAATTCACCTAAAATTACAAACATACCCTTCATTAATTCAAAACGACGTAGTTTTAGGGATAACGAAATAACTTATCTCCAGTGACTGGAGAAATACTTTTCCCTTATTTCATACTACCTCTTGTCCTAATTATAAGACCTAGTTGATTTTTTTTTTAGAGATTAAGGAAGCTAAATAAGTTACCTAATTATTTTATATGTTGTTTTTTCTTTGATTATATATTAGTTTATTAGTCAAACTATTTAGTTTGAAGAAAAAAATAAAAATAAAAATACTATAAGTTAATTTAATTAGCTTCCTTAAATTAAATATTTTAATATTTGATAAAATTAAAAAAAAATTAGTCATTTTATATCTTAACAAGACTATATCCCCTTGCGATGTACGGATATATTAATTCTCAACATGGATTAAAATGACAAACACATGCCACTACATGATAACAAAACTAATTAAAAAACAACTAACCATCATTTAAAATCAATGTTTTGGAAAACTTCTCTATATACAACATTTGTTGTAATGCTAATTGGATTTTTTAAAATTCATCCAAAAGATAAGTACCCTCAAACCTTTGAAGCTCTTGACCCTGGATAATGCAACATATAATTGACCATGTGAAAAGACTGGACTTGGCAGGTAGAGTCCGATATGTGACATTGATTGACCTTGGCTTTTGTTTATTACCATTGCAAATGATATTATGATTGGGAATTGCCTCCTTGTCAAATTGAAAGGCAATTTAGATTCTGATGGATTCATATCCATTCTATGATCAAAATATCTTCACCAACTTATCCCATTCAAAGCCTTTGCCCAATGACATTAACTTTTCAAGTTGTGTTACTTGTAGCCTTGTATCATTGCACAACTCACCGCTTGATCAATATTTCTTATTAATATAATTGGTACACCTACTTTCAAAACCAATTTATGATGAGGAATCCCTGAGCATTTTATTGCATTGAGATATTCTCTGTCGTATAAATCCTCCAAACTTCCGTTTGCTTGATCTGCACGACCGATGAGTCTGATCAAGTACTCTACCAGTATCACTTGGCAACAAAGAACAGATGTATTCATTTAAAGCATCTACATTTTCGATTAAAGGAGTTAGAATGGTCTTGTTATTGAGGTAATCTACGTCAACAAAATTTTCTACTAAGTTTGGGTAAGTAGAATCAACGATGGACTTGATTGGGTCACAGTCATCATTTAACAACATCTCATTGGGTATTGAGATGTCTGCAATACCATCATGTGTTAATCCAATTTCTCCATCTCCAACTTGTAGCAACCATTCCACAAATGTTTTAATTTTATCCTGTTCAATTGGATCGGTTGAAGATCTAAGCCTCATATTCTTCGTTAGGCGGAGCAATTTGCATTCCTTCCAAAGATGAGAAGCGTTGATTCTTTTTGCGATCTACAATTTCAAAGCACGACCACTCTTAGGTATGACAGGTAAGATTTTCCTGAAATCACCACCCATCACAACACATTTTCCCCCAAAAATTGATCCGCTCTTCATTAAGTCCCTCAACGTTCGATCAAAAGCCTCAACACAATGTCTCTTAATCATTGGTGCTTCATCCCAAATAATCAAATCGCTAGCCTGGATCAACTTTGCAGTTGGTGAATTATGAGTAATTGCACATATAGAATCTTGATGTGTGGATTTTTTTCTCTTCTTTAGCCTTGGGGTCCACAATCAAAAATAAACCAAGGATTACGATAAAAACCTAAGATCGTTATCTCTCTCGATGAGCCTTTTATTGAATCCTGTCAGAATCTAAACGCCACGCAAACGCAATTAAAACAAGAGGAAAAATAGGTTTTGGATTTTTGAATTGATTAACTAAAATAAGAATGCAATTTAATTAAATCCTAACTATTATTTTTGGTATTTTCTTTATAAAATGGGATGGAGTATGAAATGTATATTGGATCTTTCTTGAAATAGAATAGTGATATCATAATTCAATTAGATATAGGAGTAAATTTCACTAAGTTTCGATGAAAACCCCAAGATATCTTGAAAAGCTCAATATTCTCAATTAATAAGTAAATTTACTACCGTAGAAACTACTATCTCTCGAGATATTGTTTAAAACCACTTAGTGTGTGATTAGGATTAAATTAATGTAACTTGGTTCCTCTTGATATGAATCGCGATACAACACCACTCAATTAATTCAATTCAATTATACTATCTAACAATACCACGTAGAAAAGACAATTTCACCGAATCAATAGGGAAATACAAATTTATAACTTCAACAAACCACAAAATTCAATCCAATCACATACTAATCCACAAAGTTTTCCAAACGGATAAACTAAGCCAAAAATACAAAACAATATTCCTAAAACTAGGAAATTAAATTGTAATTAGAGAAAATAAATTTAGCAAAATAAACTCCCCTATTTTGAAGCTTTGAACTCCAGTCAAATCCTCATCTCCAAGAATTTGAGAATCAGCCACACATGAATTAAAATTCTGCTCCAACTAGCTTTAACCCAACGCCATGGAAACAATGAACAAGGAAGAAATTTAATGGTGAAGATGGCAGAGTGTTGGTGAGGTTAAGAGTGAAGGAAGGTGGAGGAAGAGAGGTGTAAATCGATGAAAAGAGAAGGTGGCGAAGGTGGTCGATGGTGACTGAAGGTGAAAATGGGTCTCTGGAAGGGGTGATTTATGGTTGAGGGATGGTGGTGGACGAAGAAGAAGGGAGGATGAGTGATGGAGGTCGGAGGTGTGTGGTTAATGGCGATGAATGTCCAGGTTGTCGAAACAGAACCACAGTGGAGTGTGAAAAAGAAGCTGATGCCGACGGTGGAGGTGTGGTCGGAGCTCGCCGGCGGACTTGGTGGTGGAAGATGGTGCCGCCGGCGAGAGGGAAGAAGGATGAAGGAAGGTCGAGTGTAGTGAAAAACCAGTTCGATGATGAAGACGATGGCGTTAAGGACGATGATGCGATGAAGTCTGTTCAGCGTGAATTTCCCTCAGCTCTCGTTTTTTATCTGCGGCGCCTCCACTCCCTGAATTAATATGTCGGGTCTTCATTTAATCAGTGGCCCAATCCATCGTTCAGCCCCCAGCTTCTGCATCTGCAATTAGGTCTGATTTCCCTGGTCAAAACGCAGAGTTTTGACCAGGGACCTAAGTGAAAAGAAAAAAAAACTTTTGCTGAGGGACCTAAATGCAAAGATTAAAACTTAAATTAAAATTTACATTTTTAAATTTGATTTAATCTTTTCAGGAATCTACAATCAAAATAATTAATCTAACATCAAATATTCTCCGAAAAATCAATAATTAAGAGTAATTACATTTTCTTGACAATTTTGCCCTTTTTAGCCATAATTTAATGTATTTACTTTCTTAATCTCAATTTATCACAAGAAAAGGCGTTTTAAGCTTTCAATAACTATGATAAAGTACATTAAGAATCTCATTTTTACTATGAAAAATCATATAAAAATACGGTGAGATCAAATCTTCATTAACATCAATAGGTATACAAAACCTAGAATGTGCAGTTCTACCTGATGGTAGTAGAGTTGCTGTTATTCCACTGGAAGCTACATTAAGGATAATTCCACCATTTCCCCTTATGGTAGCCATCAATGCCTTCCATATAAATGTTTTACCTGTACCACCAAAACCATGTAGGAAAAAAAACCCCCCATTTGCGATGAAACTGCTCTCATTATTTCATCAAATATTTGCTTCTGTTCCTCAGTCATTAATCCTTGCATTGTTTTTTAGGCTACTATCTCTTCTTCTTTATTGTAATTTAACTCTTGCAAAATTAGCTGGGATGAGGTATCAATTATGTTTTTTTTGCTCTGGTCTAGGCATTGATGGATAGTCACGTAGGCTTTTGCCATTTCGTAACAACATTTGTTCAATTTGGTATAGACACTGTAGCCTCATATGGGCATTTGTTATCTCAAATCTTCATTTAAAAAGTAAAATAGTATAAGTGATTGAACATCTATTTACGTGGCTAGAATTTAAATTAATCGACGGAAAGGTATAAGTAAAATAGTATTAGTGGTTCATAATAATTTCATACATGTACTTCGTGGTCAACATAACTAACATATAAAAGATCCTCACAAATGATATCTTTGGTCTGATCCCAAACAATAGCGGGTTGAGATAATGAGTAACTCAATAGCATGCTAGTGAAAAATTTACGTAGGTAAATGACAGATGCCCACAAAGATGCTTCTTTAATTGCATAAATGAATTCATTGTCATCATCTAATAAACCAAGCGCAAAACACGCTTCTCTAAATGTTGAGTAAACTACATTGTTGACAGTCATTATATATGTATAATTCTTTGGTCCACGAACCTTTGTCAACAATAAACGAAGGTAATATAATTCTCCCTGAGCTGGTGTACAATGACCTAATCTTCCAACTGAAAACCCACGTTGACGAAGGTTCCACATCCTTTTTTCCCTAACATATGTAAAATAGTTAGGGAATTGCGAGTAAGTAAGTGTTCTTACAAATGGATCATCTTTGTTTTTTCCCATCCAAGCAAGAAACATTGACTCTTTAACCCTTGGATTGTTAATCAAGGATGACATTCTGTCAGATTGAGTGAAAAAAGCAGTTGCTTGAGGAGGTGAAAACTTAACCTCTCAACGGGTGGTTGTCTATGATGAATATCAAATCCAAATATTCTCCATGAAGCCTCGCATGAGAGATGTACCTACAATTAAGGTAGTGAGAAATTTCGTCAAACCCTTGTTGCGAACCTGCACCACCATTAGCATCGTATATACCTGCAATAACACGGTCATGCCCTTTACTAATGTATTTGAATAGGTATTTGATGGCACGTGATTGATTTGTCTTCTCAACATTCAAATGGCCTTGAAATAATTTCAACAACCTATGATTGTAAGGCACAACAAATCAGTTGTCTAGCTCAACACCCTTCCTTGTCACGATACGGTTATCATTCCTTCGACGATATGTAGGATAACCATTTTCATCCAACATTCTAAGTTCATTATATCTTCTAGGAAAAAACTTAGAGCATCTACCATCTTTCATACAAGGTGCACTTCCTGAAGATCTACCATGGACCATGGATCATGTAGCTTCCAACTAACTCATATAATTTTGGGTCAGCATATCTATCTAGAATCTCTGCAGATATTATCTTGTCAACATCAAATGGTGTACGAATCTTGTCCGGTTCCGACAACCACATAATAATATGCGCGTGGTAACCCTTTTTTTGGAACTCAACTTGTGTATACTTCTATACAAATAAACGTAAACAGTATTTTAGTGGTTAAAAAATATGCTAATTGACAGTAGCATTATAATTTTCAATAAGTTAAGGTACCTACAAACTTTCAATATAATTTAAAAAATTACAATGGATTTATGAATTAATTAAATCTACATATTAACCGATCATGGTGTATATTAATTGTTTATTTTCAAAAACAAAAAAACATTTAGATAAAATAAGTTCTTTCTTTTGCATCATAATATGTATATACCCTGATTGACTAAAAAACGAATAAGCTACTAATTCTAAAGTTTTTGGTTCAATCATATTTACATATTATTTATTTGTATCTGCGTTTTTTTTCTTTCCCTTTTTGTTAAGAAAACAAAGTCTTACCAACTTTTTGTACCAACTTTTTGTTACAAAAGCAGTTCTGAAAATTTTAACCTACAAATTATTGACTAAAGCAATATTAAATGAATACCATAAAACACTTTAACCATAATTACATGTTTCATCTGTTTTTTTTTTATCTAGCATTATTAATTTTAGTAAAAATTATTTCCTCAAAAAACATCAAGTCATTTTAAAAGGATATATTATTAACGTTGAAAACAAAACAAAAACAATCTGTTATATTATTTAAAACTGACACGCTTTCGGATTGATTCAAAAATCTTCTCATCCTTGATTATGTGCATCAATTTGTGAAGTTTGATATAGAAAATCCTGGTCAACACTTCGGGTCTGTCACAAGGTTTCATTTCATCCTCATTACAATGACGAATAATCTCGAGTCACATTGGATTGCATGTGAATGTTAAAAAAATATCTCGGATATCCACCCGCGCGCATATTGCCATAGCATCTTGGTAGTTTTGAATCATATATCTAGCACCACCAGTGAAAGAAGATGGTAGAATGACTTGTCGTCCTGTTGATAGAGGGTCTGTTTCTCCTCTTGTAACTGCATCAGAAATTCCACTGTAAAGATCAACCCTTAATTCTTTTTGATGGTTTCTAATGTAGTTCAACCTATCACTTTCAACCATAGAATATCCATCAACAATAAATTATTGCAGTAATTTTTTCCCATGCAAAATGACTGACCGTTCTGAATTTCTTTTCATGAGTCGAAAAGCCAAGAATTCTCTTGGTGTCAGCCTCATTTTTTTTTGTCTTCAATAATGATTCTTGGCCATGTTCCATTGAGGAGTCATATTCATTAACTCCATAATGAAAAAATAAGGGATATTGAAGTGGGAGATATGCCATGTGTAACTCATCAATCCTTTGTAATGCTCCACACTGACGTTTTACAATTATGTCTCTTTTGGTGTATGAGTTGTCAAAATCACCCACAATAAGAGCAGCAAGTTTTGAAGCTGTAGGCAAATTATACTGCTTGTCGAAACCACTTGAGTTGCCATTCCTAATTAGCCTAATGTTAACGTCGGGCAAACTTCACGCTTTATAATTTTTGTAGCAGATCTATCTTGTTTGACAATAGAGTTATGCTCGTCAAGACATCCTTTTATCAATTGCACAATATCTCGGATTCAAATTTTCAGCAACACCATGACGCTGTAATGTCAAAAACCAATATTTGATTTTAAATCTAACATTGCTTCATATTCAACAAATTAATGGTCAAGATGGAAATATTTATGTCACAAATCTGACCTGACAGCTGAGATACGATTAGAGATTTCATTGTCAGTATCGTAAATGTACAATTGAGCGTAAACCGGAGGGTTTCCATCTGGCGGCAATAAACTCCCTATTAAATGGTGATTTTGACCTGAAAGCACAAATGAGTAAGGACCTCCACCCTTTGAATTAATTGAATGATCAATTATGCCACTCATTGAAGTAAAACTGAACATATTGTTGTATAAACGAATATTTGTCAAAAAATTCCTGAACATAGGTAATTGTTTATTGAAAAACAATTCATAAAGCTCTTCAAAGGATCTTGTAGCAAAGGCACAATCTTCCCATGTCCACAACAAATGTTGAATTGTGGTTCTTGATTTAAAACCTTTTCAACCTTTCTCGAATACCATATATTGGCTCCACAAAATTGACACACATAAATGGCATCACCATCATCTAAATAGCTTGAATCAATTGCATGAGGCAAGTTATTGTCAATATCTTCATGCAGAAGTCCTTGTTGATCTTGAAATCTCCTCGTGCGTTTTAGATCTTTGAAACAGAAATACAATTAAGAATAAACAAAATAAATTAGATGATAATAACTCATTGATAGATTATCCGTACTTACCATCATTTGTCAGTTCATTTATCTGTTTCACTAAGTTTGTTGCCACTTGATTAACAACTTTTGTGGTTCTCCTTGTACGGCTCCTCTGATTTAAATTATGTGAGTTCAGGATAACCGAAGGTGTCGAAGATATGCTGTTGTCATCTGTAAATGCATTAACTTTGCTTCCAATTGAGGTACAGTCACTTCGAATGTTGCTGATATCAGTTAAAACGGATCTTCTATCTAACATTGAAATCGAAGAAATAATTGCAGGCTCAGGTGTTGTCAGTTCATCTTCTATTGGTGGTTGGAAACCTTTATACCTTGAATTTATTACTTGCTGATTTCCATTTTCGAATGAACTATAACTTCCATGTGTAGCCTGATTCTCTGAACAAATTCGCTTACCTTGCAAAGTAGAAAGTAAATAAATAAATAAATTTACGTATGAATGACAAGTGAATACCTTTAGAGAAAATAGTTGCAATAAAACAATTCGGATAATGTACCACTTCCACCCTTGAGTATTGGGTTTTCAACTTTTGATTGTTTTACGCCTCATATCAATCTGCTTTATTTAGGAAACATAAATTATTTCGAAATGGCATTGATGAAATATTCTTTAATCATCTCGTTTAATATATGCGATGATGATTCTTCAATCAACTTCAAGAGTTTAAAAATTAAAGGATGATATGAACCTCTGAAATATCAACTGACAAACTTCCGCATTGCAGTGTGGAATTACTTCTGCATTCTGATCGTATGGATCGCCAAGTCATCAGAAGTAAAAACACTAAATAGGCATTGTTATTTCTTGAAACTCGGGACAATTATTAAACAATGTTTTTGAAGGGACAAAAAGCCGTTCAATACACCATCTCGGAAACTGGTTAACGCATTTAAAAGGGCGTTGAGATTATTAATTAGTTGCATTCTGATATGATTGTTACTCACAAAACGCCTTTGACTTATTAACCATGTGTTATTATACATATTGGAAACATGCCTGTCATTGAATATAACTCAAAACTGAAGACACTACATTGAATGCGTTAACCAATCGTGAGAGAGTATGTATAGTAAATTGCAATCCTGGAAAAAGATTTAAATCGGAAGCTTTATTATTTTGTAGTTGGTTTGGGTCCTAGCACAAAGTTTTAGTTACTCATTAATGTATTTTATAAGATAAAAGGCATGCAACCTATTAATGTAGAAACACATATATGATGTATAAATTAGATTATGTTTTCAAGTCATTAGTGAAATTTAAGACCCTATTATATAAATTATGTTTGTCACCACTATTGATTCCTTATTAACAATAATTAAATCAACATGTTCATAATCTTTCAGATGTTTTTTTTTTTTTTTTTGCATAAGATAAGTTGATTAAACATTAATATATTTTCACTTGACTTGATGTAATTTTCAACGTTAAGCATTGGTATTTTCCCAAAACCAAAAAAAAAAAAGGTGTAACATTAACTTTAATTACCTTTTTTCCTTTGTGTCTTTAGACAAAATAATTATGCTTTGATAGTTTAATTAACTATTTTTATTAGTCCCTGATTTCGGATTCCTTATCAAACTTGACACTTATATATTTGAATGTATACACGAAAATGTTATAATTTTAAGTAAGTCAAATATTAAACGGTAAGATTCTTAAATCTATAACGTGGGCATTTTTATAAAGGTTATCATATATTTCAAAGGCTGTTAATGTATATGTCTTTACTAAAAAAGAGTGGGTTACGTTGTGACATTAATCAATAATAAAGATTCTTAGATGCCACTTTATAAATGAATTTATGGCAATATACATACTTTTTTCAAAAAAACATTTGAAGTGTAATGAATCACATTGTTTGACAATATTCATTGTTCTCTAATTATTGTATCAAACATTATTGAAAGATGAGGAAAATGCAAGAACTGTGCAACAACAACAACAAAAACAATAACGAAAACTTAATTAAAGGCCCAAAATGCTGAAGCTCCTTTAAAACAACAATAGAATGAATTCCCACCGACAAAACAGGGAAAAAAAAGTTTGTGGAAAAATTCGGAAATTGAAAAAACTTTTAAAATGGGAACAAAGTGCACACCTCTCGTCCATCATTTCGAAATTGAATGGTTTTTGGTCTCACCACCCACAACAATGTCGGACATGGGATAAACGATGTTATCGGACCTACCACATCTCAATAAAGTTAGTTGTTAGGCGAGGAAAACAAAATACGTATAGATGAGAATACCAGAAAAATGTATTACTTATCAATGTAGATTCAGTGAAAATAGTTGCAGCAAAAGGAAGCAATGGTTGAAAAATCGTTTCTGGTGTTAAAATGATATTCCTCACAAGTTCAACTTGACTCAAGTTGTCTAACACAATCTTCATATCAGGATTGATTATATTTGGCCCACGTTCAACACTAAATTTCCTTAGAATAAAACAAAACCCAGGGATGAGGACTCCAGAAAATTTACGAATCATGTCCCTCCTCCACATAACGGCCAACACAATATATCCCTGTTTCAAAAAAGGAAAACGTTTATAATAAGATTTAATGAATTATTCATGCAAAGGTAATAGATATAGTTTTGCATATATACATAAAGATACCGTTTAGATAAGAGATGTACATGTTGAGTCAGTATATTACCTCTGCATCTGTCAAAACAACATTATACGTCATCTGGCGATGCATCCTCATCCGTGGAACATCCCAGAAATGAGCAATAACTTTAACACAAATCGACCAATTGTTGCTCCCACAGTCACACTGGAGGAATGAGACAACTCTGGAAGGTGGCATTTTGGTGAAAAAGATTCTCGACGATGACATTTTCAGCAGCAATATAGGGATTCCTTCTTGATGAGTTGGAGATTTCCAACCGTGAACAGAAGAAGACCTCCTTAGGGTTTAAATAGAACAACTGATATTGCATCGCACGTCGTGAATCTACAACGTAATTGCATGGGAATATGCATTGACGCATGGGGAACATGTATATTTGTTATACAAAGTCAAAATGAATTGAATGGCTTTAATTCTCTTCGTAAAAAAGGCCCAATCTGATATGTATCTCTGGGGAAATGGAAAACAAACCGGGGAAAGTCTTCGAATATTAAATGGCTTTACAGTGTTCTAAAAGCTTCGCCCAATAGAATAACGATCCCATTTAAGTTTTCTCATCACACCACGTTGCATGTATTGCTGATATTAAATAGAGTGGAAAAAGTGGTTGACTGCATAAGTAGTCCAATCATCATGTAAGTTTTATCCAAGTGGGATGACAACGGGCCAATAATATTAGAGACGAGTTTAGTAGTATATATTTGATTGATTGATTGATGATGATTCTCTTTTTAACTGTTAATCTAAATGCATCTCAATTTTTTTTTTTAAAAAAATTACTTTTACTCAAGGTTAATCCAAATACAAATTATATTTACAATTTACCTTACTTTTTATCAAACTCTTAAAAAAGTCAGACTAAGTAAATGCGTCCTGCTCGTTGCGGCGAAAATATCTGTCTTGCAAGTTGAGATGTCTCGAAGTTTCTTCCCGAATATCTTCCTACGGTCTAGTCTGGCGGAGAAGATATTTTCTCTCTCTCCCTTTCTCAACCATCTTTCTTGCTCGTCTCTCCTTCTCTCCCCCCAACCTCTTACTCTTCCCCTATCATTTTACGCTTCTCTCCTTCTGCATTCTTTCATCATCTCTTTCAAAATCTTTTGGTTTCCTGATCGGAACTGCTGTGAGCCTCTTGATCTCCGGTTGTCTTCTGATCGAGCCCGTTGGTGCTGCATTTCTCTGGCTCCGTCCTTCCATGGATCCGGAGGGAGTATCCAACGACGGATCTAGCTACTATTCCATCCTCGGGATTCCTAGGGACGCTTCCTTCGCTGATGTCCGCACCGCCTATCGAAATCTCGCTCTGGTAATGATACGCTCCTGTCTTGCTGCTCTCCGCTCTTCTTCCTTATTCTCTTAATTGTTTTTCTTGTTCGTCAAACTATATAATTCGACCCCTGTTTTGTTTCTCAAGGCTTGGAAATATTTTGTGCATTAGTTTTTTGACAAAGATTTGTAATTTCTTGAAGCTTTCATTCGTTTTGCCATGTTTTTCATGCCCGCCTTTTGCTATGGGTATACTTGTAACGAACGTTAGAGAGAATTTGAATTTTGAATCTTTTTAATTTCATCTTGTGTTGTGGTTGAGAAGAAGTGGCACCCGGACAGATGGGCCGGAAACATTGCAGTCATTGGAGAAGCCAAACGGCGATTCCAGCAAATTCAAGAAGCCTACTCAGGTTACATAACACTAACGTAGCATCGTTGTTGTGAAGCCAGAGTTAACTTTGGATCAACAATAAAACTTACTCCTGTGTTCCTGTTGCAGTTCTTTCCGATCAGTCTAAAAGGTCAATGTACGACGCCGGATTCTACGATCCTTTAGAAGAAGAAGACGAAGTTCGTATAGTTTCCTTTGATATATAGCTCAGGCAAACGCTGTACCGTAAACAGGGCGAGGTAAAACTTGTGTCGTTTGGGCGTATGCCGAAACGGCGATATCGTTTGTCTCGCCTTGTGCTCGGTAATAAATTCTTATTTTCCCTTTTTTTTTTTGTTGCGTTCCTGACACATCATGACCTCGGGTCCGATGCACTTAATTAATTGGGAAAAACAGTGCATACGTTTTAAATGTATAGTTGGTATCTTTGAGGTATTTAAATCTGAATTAAAATGAAGTTTCAACTACTTATTTTGTGTGTTTAACCCCTCGATCAGGAATTCTGTGATTTCATGAACGAAATGATCTCCATGATGAACAATGTGAAGGACGAGGTACTGCTGTCTGAATGATTATAATAATTTTTTTATTAGAAGAATGGCATGATAGAAAGAATTTGTAAAGGTGAGTGTAACGGGGATAATTTTTTTGGGGGGATTATTATTATGTATAGGGGAACAGTTTGGAAGATCTACAAAGGATGTTCGTAGAAATGGTTGGTGGAGATGAAATGAGGTTCGAGTCGAAGGATGATCAGACGAGTGGCAAGAGAGGACGTGTCAGTGCACCAAGAGGCAACGCAGCTAAGCGCAGCAACTCTCGCTTCTAGTTTTGAATTCCGGGTGTTTTGTAATTTTTACCTTTTTTTTAAAAAAAAAAAATGGTTAAATATTTCCCCAGCACAAATGTCAATTGTGGTATTTAATTGGAACGGGGGATGTTGCGAGAAATTGGGTGAGTTGTGGAACAATTAGAGCAAATGACCCTAAAGCCTCTTACTATTTCTTTGCGTGTTGGTTGTGTTCAGAGCTTTTTATTTAACTTTATTCTTTTGAGAATTAGCGGAGATCTGGCCTTTTTTGGGACAGCCACGTGGATTGATCGACCACGTTTGAAGACGTGTAGCATGAATAAAATATTGGGACGGAATATACCAAAGCAAATTCATAATTATAATTGGTAATTAAAAATGAGATAGAATAGAAGTTGAGGGGTTGAATCTAGTTGATGGGCCCCATCATAAGGATGGATTGCTTTTGTCGGTGCCGCCTAGCGGGTTTAGTGGCCCACCCCCCGCTTTCTCTTCTCCATTTGTTTGTCAATTTTTATTTTATCCTGCTTCATCCGTGATTTTTTTTGGACCTGATGACGTCATGAGTTTGGGTTGTTGATTAAATATCGTGTGGGTACTTTTTTTTTTTTTTTTTTGGGGGGTCAACGTATCGTGTTGGATCTCTTACTTTGTGTTTATCATGACTTCATGGTTGTTCGTTCATTGGAGCCCTAGCCGGCCGAATGTGCAAGGCATCTGAAAGTTGTGCGTTAAGAGTGAGGGGGAAAACAAATTAAATTTAAAAGCGTCCAGCTATGACGACGGTGCGACGTGACAGGTTAAATACCGACAATTATGCCATCGCCTACTTGAAGTACGGTACCAGTATTAATATATATAGGTACAGGATATTGTTACTACTTAGGGATATTGTTACTACCAATTTTTCATCGTTAGATCATAATCTCGTCCTACCTTTATTATTTTATCTCCTATTGAGATTCTGATCTAACGGTAAAAAAGTGATAGTGACTTTGTAGTGACATAAAATTAATAGTGACAATATCTTATCTCATATATTAAACATGTGGGTTTTGAACAATTTATAACTAGAACTATCTGTAGCAAATAACCAACCGTGCTGTGGGTTTGAGTTTGAGTTTGAGGCATTTGAGAGCAGAGTGTCCTGTGAATTCTACTATGGTACTTGCGTATTTTATCCAAATGCGTAAGCTATCTTTAAATATCAATGCTGAGTCATTACTCATTAGTGTCCTGTGAATTCTACTATGATACTTGTGGAGAGGCATTGAGCTCAGGTAGCACGATGAATGTCTGATGTTTGGAGGAGTGTGGCCAGTCTAATGTCTGTGAAAGCATTGCTCCAGTGCAAGTGAATATGGTCAAAAGAATAAAGTTGGATGACGTGAATCTGGGCGAATGAAGACTTGGGGGATGTCGCAGCTATATTGATCATAATAGAGAAAATTCATCGTACTATATATATAGTATTGTGCCGTATGTCTGAGACCAACTAGTGAAATTTAATGCGGATGATGAGGGAGGGTTGGAGCAGTAAGCACTGTAATCAGGCAGGGGGCGGCGAGGCAGATGATTTACAATTACTCAGTAATCGCATCAGTAATTAGTTAGTGTTGGTCTTTGAAAAGAGAGGCAAACAGATATGACAAGGAGGAAAACGTTATAAAAATTGAAATTATACAGCTTAAATTCAACATTATATTAAAACGCTTCGACAGCCAGAGTATTATTTTGAAGGATAGATAGCATCTTTTAAACCAGGGGCTCAAACACTAAAAAGTAAGAATCACCTTTTAAATCCTCATTGTTTGTTTTCAATAATCTGCAACCAAGTCACTCCCCAATCATAAAATAAAAGATTTGGATGCAGGTTTTATGTGCTCAACACGTGAGATTGACGAAAACATTGCGACCTTTGGTGTGAAGGGTTCTAGCTTTTTCATTGGCCTCCCTCCCAAGTTAGCAATCTGCATCCTCCAACACTAGCAAGTTGCTCCAGTTCGTTACTAAAGACACAGCCCCATGACTTCTTTCGCCCAAAAATAGGAGCTTCGTTTTTTAAATTCGAATCTGCAACTGTCATATGTTTGTTTTGACAACTATTTCTCCGGGTTGGTTTCTCCATGTCATTTTCTCCTTATCCCTAAATGCTTTAAATCATATCCGTCTAATTAATTATAATATTATTTTAACATCTCTCTTATCTTCCCAATCAACAATCCAGGATGAGTTGATAAAAAAAAAAAAAAAGATAAGAAGAAGATTCTTTTCCCTTGCCGCAGCCGGCTTACAGGCACATCCCCGTAAAGTGTTGATAAAAAATAAAATTCAGGGAGGGCGGGGATTTGGGCCCAACGAGTGGGCTGAAGCTCTAGCCCAATCCGAACACTTGACGGTGTTACACTTTTCCAGTTGTCTCATCCAATCAGAGTGAGCTGTTCCCTCATCTTCAAATTCAAACTAGTGGCACTTCCGCAAATGTGAGCCGATTCAGGTCCCGTTTCTGTCCCCCCACTCCCTATATAAGCCTTCTCTCGCCATTTCTGTGTTTCAAACCTTGCGAAAAATTAAAACCCCTCCCTCTCCAATATTATCCCCCATCCTTTTCAATATATCCGCAACCTTACGGTTCCTAAACGTGCAAAATCGTTGATTACTCTCACTCGCGTTGTTAATTGTTAATCGCTTCTTCTCAATTCCGTCAGTATGTCGTATCGCCCTGCCGCTAACTCCAGGACTGAGGCCCGTCGGAATCGATACAAGGTGGCCGTAGATGCCGAGGAAGGTCGGAGACGGCGAGAGGATACCATGGTCGAGATCCGAAAGAACCGTAGAGAAGAGAGTTTGCAGAAGAAGAGGCGCGAGGGCCTTCAAGCTCAGCAGATGCCTGCTTCCCTCCACTCTACTGCCGTAGAGAAGAAGGTTCATTTCGTTGATCCATATTCATCTGTTTCGTTCTTGGAAGACAACTGATTGGAATTATTTAGATGGAACTTGTTTGGTTCATGATTTTATATTCTGTGGTTACTGATCATCATCGGAGTCACTGATGGTCTATGTTTAACTCAATAGTTACTTGTTCTATGTGAGCTGGGCATCGCCGATGATCATCGAAGTTGGCTCTTTGCGCCTTCTGCCAGCAGAGACGACATGATTATGTTGTTCCATATGCTTCTCTCTTTCATATTCATATTTAAATCAATTTCAGTGTGGTTTTAGCTTGAATTGCGCGAACATTCTTCAACCTAAATGAAATAGGTTGTTAGGTGAATTTTCCAATTAGAATTCTGGTTTTTGATATTATAAGTTGCTTATGGAGTATATTAGAGTATCTTATATGTATCTGAATCTATCTTACGTGTCCAAGTAGTTGTGAGTCTGTTTAGTCAAAGAGTCAAAAATTTACCGGTAGGCTTAGTTAAGTGTGCCTATGTATTCTCTGTACTTGGAAAGTTTTTTCACATAATAAGAGATTCAGAGATTCAATCATCTTTTATTCTGTTTCGTGGTAGACCATGCACTTCAGTCTTGGTCGTTGACAATATTTACGTAGGTCTATTGGACTGTGATATTAGAGGTCTGGGCGTGGAATTTCATACAAATGGAAACTTATACAATATTGCAATGGGCTAACGAGTGTGGAATAATGTTACCTTTACTGTCTTCACAATTTGAAGTCTGTTGGTGTTCTCAGTATCTGTTGTCTTCTGGTTTAACTGTTATTATGTATTTATAAGAACTACGATCCAATGTCATTGATACTTGCTATCTTGCTGCAGTTGGAATTCCTGCCATCCATGGTTGCAGGCGTCTTGACAGATGATCCCAACCTTCAGCTTGAATCGACAACTCAGTTTCGAAAGTTGCTTTCAATTGGTTTGTTACTGTTTTATAAGATAGTTTTGACTGCCGTTTAATTTTAGATCAACTTTGATAAATTTAATTTATGTTTGCCAGAGCGCAGCCCACCAATTGAGGAGGTTATTCAAGCTGGTGTAGTTCCTCGTTTTGTTGAGTTTTTGATGAGAGAAGACTTTCCTCAATTGCAGGTTTGTCACCTACCATTATAAACTCACACTCTCCCCCTAATATTGGCATATGCATGACTTTGACACAATGAAATGTATACTGTAGTTTGAGGCAGCTTGGGCTTTGACAAATATAGCTTCTGGAACATCTGAAAACACTAAAGTGGTGGTCGATCATGGTGCTGTTCCGATTTTTGTCAAACTCCTTGGTTCTCCAAGTGACGATGTCCGCGAACAGGTGTATATTTTATATATATTTGGTGTCTTAACTTGCCCTTATCTCCAAATATGAAGGAGAAATTAGGAGAAAATGGGAGGAATATGATAATTGCGATGCTGGCCTTGTTTAATTGATTTTATTTCATTTGCTGGTTTGAAATCAAAAGGGTAGCTGTTGACTGGCGAGTATTTTAATTCATCATGAGCTTGGAATAGGAGAATGTGCTGTCTTTAGTTCTATTTGGGCTTAGTGCCTGGAGCTCTGAGTGTTTTTAAATAGTAGTTGACAGATGGCATGAGAATATCATGCGCCATCTTTGCATAATTTCAGATAATTTGACCTTGCCCTATTCCCCTGTTTGTTGTGGTCTTTCAGGCTGTGTGGGCATTAGGAAATGTGGCTGGGGATTCTCCTAGGTGCCGTGATCTTGTTCTCAGTCATGGGGCCTTGGTTCCTCTGTTGGCACAGTTGAATGAGCAAGCTAAGCTTTCTATGCTTAGAAATGCTACCTGGACGCTTTCAAATTTCTGCAGGGGCAAGCCACAACCTCCTTTTGAACAGGTACAAGAATGTGGATTTTAACAACTTTTACTTCTCCTGATGGATCTTAAATCCACTAGGTAAACAGATTATCCAAGAACCAGAATCTGTGTTCTTGACCAAGGTATAAAACATTCATATATTCATTCATTCATGAAACTTATCACTGTCGTACATTAATTATATAAGCAGAATAAAACTAATAACTGATAATAACTTCCCTATACATAACTTCCTATGGATAAGACACACACAACTCCCTAAAGATAAGATAACATAACTTCCTAAGAAATAACTACTACTTTTTACTAAACTGTATCCACGTGCCTTTGCCTCTTTCTTGAGTAAACAAGGAGAGGGTGTGGTACATTCCTATCATCTCCACTGAAGGCCTCATCACATTTATTTGAAATATTTTCAATGTCTAACTGGGTTTTGATGACTTTACATGTTTCTTGATGTGTGTGTGCTCTTTTTTCAATTTGTTGGCCGTGGTGTGTGGTGTGCAGTGCCAAGCTTTTTTGAGTGGTAACCGACATTGAAATTTGCTTTCTGTCTGTTCTGCAAGTGGGGGTAGATGTTAGACTGTTATATTAGTTTATTTTTCTTGTTGAACATTATTGAGCATGCACTAGAGCACTGGTGGGTCACTACTCACTGATGGTTTCACAAGTTTTTCTTTCATTAAATGCATCGATCGATTCGTTCATTCATGGGTTTCCACAGGTAAAACCTGCACTCCCTGCTCTCGCCCGTCTTATCCACTCAAATGATGAAGAAGTCTTGACTGATGCTTGCTGGGCACTTTCATATCTTTCTGATGGTACAAATGACAAAATTCAAGCTGTAATTGAAGCCGCCATATGTGGTCGGCTTGTTGAGCTTTTGTTGTGAGTAATCTGTTTCTGTTTAATGATTGTCCAATAATGCATTACATTCTTGCTTGGCAAGAAATTTATAATCCTATGATCTTATACAGGCATTCATCCCCTTCTGTGCTTATTCCTGCTCTTCGTACAATTGGAAATATTGTCACTGGTGATGATATGCAGACTCAGGTATTGTTCAGAAATGTGTCTTCTTGTTCATAGTGCTCACATATGTTTTAATTTCAAGCTACTAAGTGACAGCATCCCTTACTCATATGCTTTTTTGTTGGAGAATTGTCTATTTATTGTTGCTTCATTCTTGATCATTTTTCTTTGTGATGTTTGTTAATGTGAGCATATGGAAGAAATAGTTTCAGCTGGTGTCTGAACCTTCTTTAGCTCTCCTTAGCTATGCTGATTCCAGTTCACGTTGAATGTTAATGACTTGTATGTCTGCTGATAGTGAATTCTTTCTTAGTTTGTTACTAGTTTGCTCTACACCTTCCCAAAAATAGAAAATATATACAATTTATTGGTGCTATAAAATATATCTATAACTTATTAGTGCTAAGTCATGTTAAGGTCTCTCTAATGTGTATTTTGATTGGTGAGCAACGTTGAAATTTATTCTTGACTAGTATAAGATAGATAAATTAACTTGATTCTTTGTCTAAAAGCCCCTTTGAGATTTCCTCACTGGATGGATGTGTTATGTCTTGAAAGAAACTTGACCTTGTCCACTATTTAGGTTTTTGTTGCTTTTTGTTTGAATATGCTTCTGTTCATGTATAGGTTATAATCAACCATCAAGCACTTCCTTGTCTTTTGAATCTATTAACAAACAACTATAAGAAAAGCATAAAGAAGGAAGCCTGTTGGACCATATCAAATATCACAGCTGGGAATAAACAACAGATTCAGGTTTGTTTTTAAGTTTCTTGTGTTTAGTTTTGCTGTGATGAATTTTCGGGATGCTTGGAAATTGTAATTTTTCCGGTCTCATGTTGACAGAAAAATACAATTTCCCTCTTAAATAGGCTGTAATCGAGGCTAATTTAATTGGTCCTCTCGTTGATCTTCTTCAAAATGCTGAGTTTGATATTAAGAAAGAGGCCGCTTGGGCTGTGTCTAATGCTACATCTGGTGGATCTCATGATCAAATCAAGTATGTGAAGAAGCTTCTTCTTGTAATTTTTCCTGGGATTTAGTGGTTTTACAATTCTGTAAGAGGTTATCAATTGTATTTCCTTGATTGGACAGGTACCTGGTTAGTCAGGGGTGTATTAAGCCCTTGTGTGATCTTCTCATCTGCCCTGATCCTAGAATTGTGACTGTTTGCCTGGAGGGGCTTGAAAACATCTTGAAGGTTGGAGAAGCTGATAAAAATATGGGTAACACGGGGGATGTGAATCATTATGCCCAACTAATTGATGATGCCGAGGGTTTGGAGAAAATTGAGAATCTACAGAGTCATGATAACACTGAGATTTATGAGAAGGCAGTGAAAATTCTGGAGACATATTGGTTGGAGGAAGAAGATGAGACTATGCCTCCAGGGGACACTTCCCAGTCAGGGTTCAACTTTGATGGCTCTGAGGTTCCTTCTGTGCCTTCTGGGGGATTCAACTTTAACTGAAGGTATTTATACGTTTCTGTAATGTCATCTTTCATAAATTTGCCACTTGCATGTTTTTTTTTTGCCTTTATTGTATTGACATTATTTGGAACTCTGTTGACTGCGAGATTCTTGGCTGATGTACAGATAAATATTCTTCCAGTAAGACGAGACATCAGTTTGGAATCAAGTTCATGTCATCATTGCGCGCTGGATCCTATGAAGATCCAGCCTTGGTAAATAGAAGGTTGCTGGGCCGGCTTGGGTTTTTGTAACAGCTGGTTTTACACGTCATTGGGAGGTAGATGGGTGGATTGGTTTCTGGCCGCTCCAGAATTGTATGATACTTGAGTTCTTTGCCAGGTCATCGTTCCCAGTGTTCGGGCATTTATAATTTTAGTGGTGTCATGATTTTTCCTCCCATTATTATACATTGAGTCGGTAAATTCCCCTTGTTTGTTTGGGTGTTTTTGTCAAATTCCTAAAGCTACTGTCTGGCCAGGATAGTGTTGGATTTTTTGCTTTCCTTTCCCCCATTCTCGTAAGCGATTTTGTGGATGAAATTTATTCTGAAGTTTGTTATTCATTCCATTCTCTAGAGTCGTATTAATTTGGCGTGTGAAATTTCTGTGCAAGAACTCTCTTGTATTCTCAAATGTTACATATAGTTGCCCTGAAGGCCAAATCCCTTCATTACTCAATCACAACTCCATTCGCTTTTTTGCATGGTTAGATTTCGCCCTCGACCTAGCGTCCTGCTGATTCAGTGGTTGTTAATTTACTGCAGGAGAAACATTGGGTGTTTATTTTTTTTATTTTTTTTTTGGATTAATCTATTGATATCTGACGCTACTAGCACCTGAGTAAGCACTCAAACATTCTGTATTTAATTTTGATGAAGTGTTTTTTTAGATGATTGAGATTTAATATTTTATAAAATTATGTAATAAATACAAAATTAATATTGTTAAAGTTTAACTTAAATTTAACAAATAAATGTACAAATAGTTTTAAAACTTGGATTATCTCTTGCCTAAAAGGTGATGGTTGATTTAAATACAAAAATTGTTTTTCATACCTTTTGAAGCTTTAGCTAAATGGTTAGCCAAGCTATGATCCTCTCTTACTATATGACAGAGAGCTACCTCCTAATCCCTGCAATATTCCTAAAGAGGTGATTTCTGTTACAGCTCCTGAAAATTAAATTATAATCATAAAAAAAGTGCAATATTCGTGAAACTTGTTAACCAGCATAAGTTAAGGCAATTCAAGATCCTAAGAAGCTCTGAGATAGGAGGTCGGGGCAGCCCGAGTTTACAGTTTTGCCTACATATCCAACCATTATCCTACTGGCGAATAACTCCGCCACAACCACTTCTGCTAATTGTAAGAACAGAACCATCCACCTCCAGCCTAAAGCGGTCTCCTTGAAGGTTATTTGGAATGTGGTTTAAGCATAGAATGCACAATTTCCTGCCAAATCTTGAAGAGACTAGAGTTGGCATTCCTCTGAATGGCGGGAATTGTGGAGTAAAAAATCTTGCAGATTTGCGGTGGACATAACGGTGGAGATTGGGGAGGAGAGTGTGAGTAGAGTGGTATTAGTTCTTCATCACTGTCAACCGTAGAAGGGTTTTACTACTGCTGGCCATTGAATGGCTTCTGGCGCCGTTACCTATCCTTCACTAACTTCGTCACCCTCCGCTCTTTCCCGCTGTCCAAATCATCAATCAAGGAACTATGTTTTCATTTTTCAAATGTGTCATTTCCTTGCACTCCTACCTTTCTGAGAGAATATGTTATGTTGAATGTTTTAGTTAAATAATATTAGAGTAATTTTTATAATTAAAGTTAGAGTAAAATAACAATTTTATTAAAAAAACTTCTAAAACATCCCTTAATCTTATAATTTGTGGCTGTCTCTCTTAATACAAGTGTTAGAACTGGGAATCAAATTCAAAACCTAAAAAGTCACTTATATCACTGCACCATCTCCATGTTCGTAATCTTATTTTTTTATAAAAGGCATAGTGAATACTGAATAGCCTGTACCATACGGGGCACAGGGAACTTGGATTCGGGGGTTTGTAGAAGAGAGCCACGTCAAGAGAGGTCTCTTGAAATTTCCATATCATTCGCGCGTAGACCCCAGACGGCAGATGCACACGTGGCCGCGCCAATTCATGAAATTTGGCGGGTTGCCCCTGTTTAATTTTGTGCAACAATGGGGGCATTTCCGTCATTACATTCCCCTGCGCTAGGGTTTTGCGTATTTTCACTCTGTCGGTTCTTTCACTGTATCTCCTCCGTCAGTCCATCTTCACAGTCTGCAGCTGCGTTTTATTTAGCCGGCTAGTGCTGCAACACCACCTCTCGTCAACCCATTATCGTTCTTCTTCTTCCCTTCCCTGACTTCAATTCTTACTTCCTCCATTGCCATTTTCAACCTTCCTCGTCAATTTCCTCGCTCTGCTTCTGGCTTCTCCTCGGCGTTTCCATTTTTCCCCCTCTGGCTATTGTAAGACCTGTTTGATTTGGATTCTTACTGAAGTAGGTCGATGATAAGATGGATCTAAATGTGAAGGTGCTCCTGAGTGAATTATGAGTTTCCACTTTGGCATTAATCGTGGTCCTGTCCTCTTTATATTTCTAATCCGTGTTGTTTATAATGCAGGAATCTTCATCGGATGAATCGAATGGCATCAATAAGTGCTGCACTGATTGCAAAACCACTAAAACTCCACTCTGGAGAGGAGGGCCAGCTGGGCCCAAGGTGATGCCCACCACTGCAACTCATTATGATTTAATTCTCGCTTGACGTTACTCCCCCACTTTCTAGTACTAGTAGCTCATTTGTCTTCCTTGTTTGTCTTGGAGTGACTTCTTGGCTATCATCATTATTTTAATCTGGTTGGTCATGGGTCAATTTTAGGTTGTTGGTGTGTTATTATTCAGTCCACCTTTGTTCACTGTTGATCTTTCTTGGAAATACATACGCCTCCTCCAATTTCACCTCGTCCTCCCCTTTCTCCGGCTATTATTTGTACTATGCCTGCTTTGATGCTTACTAGTCGACATTTATAACTTTTATTTATTCATTTATTTTGGCGTGGCTTTTGCGCAAATTGAACCTTGTTTGGGATAGCAATTTTTTTCTCGCTGTTCTTTTCACCTAGTTTCATACTTGCATACAATCCACTTCTGTGGTCGTCCGTTCCTATATTTGTGCTTTTGTTATATGTTTATATTGATATACGGGTCCCTGATTTAATTCATTTTGTTGTACTGAACCTCGTCTTCTCTCAGCGGCTGTGTCATACATGGCTTAAATTTTTCTTCCTGTATGTTGTATCTAGTCGCAATTATTGTGACGATAGGCTTGACCCTCGGAGTTTGGTTTTGGGAACGAGAATCTGAGAAACCAGTGTTTTGTGATGCAGACGCTATGCAACGCTTGTGGGATTAGATACAGGAAGAGAAGGGCTTCTCCGCTGAGATTGAACAAAGGGCTGGATAGGAAAAGAGAGGGAACTCATAATTCAAGCGGTGGCGCAGTTGATGCCGTCACCGTCGCGGTCATCTCCACATCTGCCGCAGCCACTAGTGACAATCAGTGGAGGGAATCGTTGGAAATGAACATGGCAGGATGGGGTGAGGAGGTTTTGTTGCAGAGTGTACCGGCTGTTTTGAAGAAACAGAGATGCCAGAGGAAAAGGAAGGTAGGGGAAGTGGAGGAAGCGGCTTTCTGTTTGATGGCATTATCCTATGGCTTTGTTTTCGCTTAGAGGGAAGCAAATCTCGCGGGAGGGAGTAGGGTTATCAATTTTAGGATGACCCTGATCACCGTGGCCAGGCTTTTGGTTTCATGTGGTGGCTGACATTTTAGTTCCTTTAGTCGTGTATAGTTCTTTAGATTTATGAACTGAAATCCCCTTGGTTCATCTTACAGGGGTTTGAAACAAAGCATCGAGTCTGTTTGGGGATAAAATGTCAAGGCAAATGAAAAGTAGGTCGTAGGAATTAGGAATAGCGACTAGTTGGGGTTAAGTTGGGTGGGAATATGCTCAATTGATGTAAATATTTCAAGCATAAATGTATATATCATATTAAAACGCGGATGTGTATGTTGCTCTGAATTTAATGGAAGGACGGTGTTTCGGTTTCTCACTTCTCAGTCGGCGACCTTGAGGTTTACTCATGAAGAGTTATGGGCAAGATAAAGAGAAGCAGGTGTCAGTAGGGAGCAGCATTGGTGCACTGGGTCATACCAATAGTGATTGTGGGCTTTGGATTTCCGAAATTGTGAACATGGGTCCAAAATCCATCGGAGAGATTTTTGGTATGCATGTTAGATTGTAAATTGGATCCATTTTGGGCCTTCGATTCTTCTTTTCCAGACTTTGAAGCCACTCTAAATGTGAACACCTGACTTTCAACTGAAACTTTTGCCAGGTGCAGAGGTAAAGAAGCTAAGTATTAAATTTATGTGTTGATTGACGGGCAAGAAAAATGCCCTATCTTCTTTTATGTTAATTTTGTGATATTCATATCAGTTTTCTTTCATAATCTCTAAATTATGTGACAATATTAATACTATTTTAACCTTTTTTTTCTCAATCAACAACTCCGATGAGCTTATGAGAGATAATTTAAAAAAAATGAGGTGATCTGTTTCTTTGTCTGCTTTTACATAAGGCATAGTGCTGTTCAATTTTTTTCCCATAAAAAAATAAAGCAAGTCAAAATCCTGACTCCCGCCTAATTTTATGGGTAATATTTTATTCGTATTTTTTTCTTAAAAAAGGCGCAATTTGTCGAGCATGTGCAATTCTTCCTTCCTTCCTTCTTTCTTTTTTTCCCCCTCAAGCTTTTATAAACCTGTAAAAAAAAGATCAAATCTGGTCCAGGCGTGATGCCGAGTTAGATAAAATTAACAGTTTAACACTATTAAAACCATATACGCACTGTTTGACACATCAACAAACGCAAATATTAACTTTTTAACCCAAGGAAACTATGGGAAGTGATCCATAGAGAAACAAGATATAGGAACTTGTATCAAAATTGTAGAAAACGACTTGAAAACATTATTTTCTAATATCCAAAAGACTTGAAACTAGAAGAAGCTGTGAAGCAAGAAACATCTATAACGTGGCCTACCATCTCAAGCAACGCATAATCGCACATGATACTTTACTATTTTCAACCACATTGTATATATAATAATAATAATAATAGCGGGCTTTCCCCTTGTTGAATTAGATGAGATTTGGACTCTTCCCCAACATCAAAACTGAGCATGTGCTTGCGGTAATTCAACCTGCTAATCCTAAATCTTAAAGTCAAACATCTATCAAATTATGAATCCCTCAAGGATACTTGTATAAAATCCAAATCAGCTTCCGGGTCAAGAAACAAATCCCACTTGTTACTCTTTCTTTTTCTATTTTCCTTGTCTTTTCCTTCATGGAAAAATAGATTTAAGTCATTCATAGTGTGTGTTAAAACATAATTAATATTTTCCGAACCTAACATATCTAAATATTTTATGAAGCAAAAACTCGCAACGATAGTCTAATCCATGTGAGCAAGATTGGGTTATTTGCCAAAACGGAAAAGGGGGTTGGATGGAGTAGAAAGGAACGCCCATCGGACAAGGCGATCCGAAAGCTACGTTGTCCTCGTTCCGATATTTCTTCTCGGCTTCTCGCTCCACATGATCTCACGTTCCTTCTTCTTCTCCCTTCCCCTCTCCCGTCTATAAGTTAATGGACCTTCCTTCTGATTTCAAGCTTACGCCTTTCTGTCCTTTGGACTCGTTGTCATCATCAGGCAAGTTCTCTTGTTCACTCTCTACTTTCCATTCAATTGTGTTCTTTTCTGCCTGCTTCCGGGAAATTTTTCAAAATGGGTGGCTTCTGGCGGATTCGATGTTGAATCTGAGCTTATTATGATTTTATTTTTAAAAAGAGAGAGAGAGACTCTTGGCGTTGTAGTCGAGCTTCTGTCTGCTCATTCTTAGATGGGACTGAGTTATATTTTTCCCAATCATATTCAACGGGTTTGAGTTCAATAACAAAATGTTGTTTAGTACAAAGTATGATGGATTTTTTTGTCTTAATAGTGGTGAAGGTCCTCGTTCTGGTTGAGCGACTCACCAAAAGCTTCTATAATATTGCGATATTTTTTTTTTCTTTTCTTCTTCGATCTATAAATTTTTTTCTAGTGTTTATCTTAATATGCCTCTTAATATTGCTGATATAGATTTATGGAATTGCTTTTAATATATCTTTTTGTAAAATTCATGCCTTGATTGAAATACTTGCCTCATCAATTAATTCTCCTTCTTGCTTTGAATATGTTGTTCATGCTGCTATCACATTATCAATTGGCATAATGAACACCGACAGATTTCTTCACTTTCTTGTTTGTTGGGCGATTTGTGGTATATTTTCATAAAAGTGATTCTGGTCTGTAATTGTTTGAAGTTACACAAGGCAAATTGGTGTAATTAGTATGACAAAACACATCAGCCCCTATTTAAAAGTTCGATGTAGTTGCATAATATGCTTTTATTGATTATGGAGCAAGTTTTGTTGCACAATTAACTACTATTGCAGCCACCATCATTTATATGATATATGAAATTGATTGTTGCCCACCTTCTATTTCCTGGGTCTGTTAAAAATTTGGTTCTAAACTTCTCCCATTACTTTTCCTCAAGTTTTTCATGTTGGCCTAGCATGGCAAGATTCCACTTTCTCTTTCATTAATTCAGAAATTATGTCCAATTTGTCTTGCTTTATTTTACTTCAACTAAAGGACTTGAGGTTGTATGATATGTAAAGGGTTTGCACTAGATCTACTAAGTACAAAATTATTAAGATATGTCAGATAAATCCATGTGTTCCAGACCTTTGAATTATAAATGCTTCTTTTTTACGTGAAAACTTTCTTTTCTCCACGAATCTTATAAGTCAAATTTTATGTCTTGCTTTTGTGTTGGTTAAGCATATAATTGCACAATAATTTATGCCGGTGTGGTAATTTCTTACCCAGCAATTTCTAATTTTGCATTGTTGCAGGTTGCAGCTGCTGGCTCATAAAGTGATGAATTATTGATCATATAATATTAATTAGTTTTATTGGATTCAGATGAAGATAGGAACCATGTTTTTTTCATTATTGCAAGTACCCAGATGCAGAATACACAGCTTAGCTAATTATTGGGATGAAACCTTCCTCAGTTCAAGTAAGATTTACGGTAATAATTCTAGCGGTAGGCTACTTTGTTCTAGAATTCATGGGCAGGATGGAGGGCACAGTAAGAAGTGGAGTAGTAGAAGACCTGTAACTACAAAAACAGAAGGAAAAGGAAATAAACAAGCCACCTGGAGCACCAGATCAAGAATCATCAAGCCTGAAATTTCAAGTGCAACAGTATTAGCAAGTGATGCATTAAATGTAAATAAAACACAGCTAGTTCATTTCCAAGATTTTCAATACTGCGACATACGGCAGGAGATTGCTCAGAATAAAGATTTATCTAGCAGAGTCACTGTTATTGTTTTTGATATTGAGACTACTGGGCTTAGCAGAGAAAAAGGGCGGATCATTGAGATTGCACTCCGGGATCTTCAAGGTGGTGAGAATAGCACCTTCCAAACTCTTGTAAATCCTGAACATGATGTTCCTAATTCCTATATTCATGGCATTACCAATAAGATGGTTAACAGGCCCGACGTTCCAAGGTAATCTTCTGTGGATTTCAATTTTTTCTGGATTATGCTTAGTAGACCATAAATTTGCACTGATATACTGTCTTACTGTCTGTTACCTCTCCCCGTGTTCTATACTTAGAGCATAAATTTTACAAAAGACCATAAATTTGCACTGATATATTTCATGTGAAAGATCAAAATTACTATGTTTACATCAACTAATTGACTACAAAAGAAAAACTTAAAATGTATCACCAAAAAAACAAAAACTTAAAATTGTGCTTGTTTAGACTGGATAAGCAGATCAAATTATCTCACATTATATGGGTAGGAACCCAAGGTTTAGGTTGACATAGCACCTAAAAATTGGATTGAAGATAATAATTCTGACCATGGAACTCTCTTAGTGAAAGAGTGATAGAAACAGGAAAATCTATTGGTTTCAAATATTCTCTATCATTTTAGCGTGAGAATTGCTGATTGACAAAGCTACAAGTATTATAGTGTCTCTCATTTGATTTTGTAGTTATTGTTGATTGATGTAATTTTGCAATGTAAACCATTGAGCGTTCATTTGCTTTTTTGGATTTTGTGTAGGATGGAGGACCTGATTCCCATCTTATTACAGTATATTCAAAGCCGTCAGAAGCCTGGCGGCTATGTCTTATTGGTTGGTCATAATGCTCGCTGTTTTGATGTACCCTTCATCATTAATGAATTTACACGTTGCTCTGTAGAAATTCCTCCTAACTGGCTATTTTCAGATACCCTTCCGTTGGCACGTGAATTAAAGAAGTCAATAGGTCTCTTTCTTGCTTTCTCTCCCTCTCTCTGCCCTCCTCCCACCCAACACATCACACATACGTAGCTTAGGTATGAAGTAACTGACACTGTTATTTCACAGGAACAAAACTTTCTTCAACAACACTTGAGGCCCTTCGTGAGCTCTATAGCATTCAATTGGATGGATCAGCTCATAGGGCCATGGTAGATGTGAATACTTTGTCAAGGATACTTCCTAGATTGACCTTTGATCTCAAGTTGACCTTATCTGGACTTGTCGAAAGATCATTTACGGAATCAGATTTGGCCAACTCTAAGAAAAAGAAGAATTCAGGCTAGCTGCCTGACAATATTATCGCTGATATTGTTCATTGTATTCAAATATTGACTTGTGGAAATGGATGGTAGTTGGATCAAGAGGATTGGCACCTTGTAGTCCAGGAAAAATAAATTAGGTCCTCAATGGTCTGAAACTACCCACAGATAGGTGACCAGATTCCATCAATTGATTATTTTTTTTTAATAATTTGAGAGGTGATAATGCAGATGGTGTAGCAGTATGTTTGTAGCAGAAGGAGAAAAAGAAACGCTGTAATAATTAATTTATTCTCTGTAAGTTCAGACAATTTATTTACTGAATGAATCATAAAGCCTTATCCTATAAGATTTGCAGTCCTGTTAGAATCGCCAAAACCTCCGCTGCTGTGCAGGAATAATATCCAAACTGCTTCATTTCCATTGCCATACTGACATCCTTGCCACACCAGCTTCTTTTCATTTCTGTAGTTCCACTTGAGCAAATCCTGCGATGGTAAACTAAAGAAAATGTGTATGAAGTTAGGTTAAACGAGAGCACATACCAGACATCTCTCGCAATATGACACTCTGATGTAAATGACATTTGCCGCTCTTTCAGAAACTCCTCTCTTAGCTCTAATTAGTTTGTTGGAAGTCTCTGGTTGGTTAAAAGGTGAGAACAAAGAATAGAAAAAATAATAAACCGTTTTTTCTTTTTTTTCTTTTTTTTTTTTTAAAAAAACTTATGTTTGGTTTTGGGGTAATGGTCAGAAGACGTGAACTTTCCTTGAAAACATTATCATGAAATGGGAGGAAACGCATTCCTTCCTATAAAATTTGCTAAAACTTACTAGTACTATTTTAGGTTACTTTCAATTACCATAGTTCTGATAGCTTCTTGTAAAAGTTCAGAAGTTTTTAAAATGTGATCAAATAGAGGAGAATTCCCTATGCCTGTAACAAAACCGATAGTCAGCATCCAAAAAAAGAATCAGTAGACATTGAACATTTGAACTTCGATTCGAATAAAACTGAGTTCCCGCGCTTAGATGAATTCTGGTTGCTTTGTATGGTAAAAAGGAAAGGAAAATAATTGGGAAAGACATTTAGAGTTTACTTTCGTTTGGTTTTTATCTTCGCAGTTGAAAGGAAGTTAAAATTAACATTAAAAAAAAAAAAAAAAAAAAAAAAAAAAACAAATGGAGAGTTTATGCTACTTTTCAGATAAAAGATTATAAAATGATTGGACATAATAATTAATATTTACGTGTATTTTGTTTTTAAATGGAACCAAACCCAGAAAAAAAAAAAAAAAAAAAAAAAAAAAAACCTTGAAACATGTCACCTTTCAAACGTCAAACCGAGGTGCTCCGTTTTCATTGCTCTTTATCAATTTATGTCCTTCCTCCGCACCAAATATACATGCAACAACGCAATGATAAGGCCAGCAAACATGTCCCTTCCAGAACGCAAACTTTTTGTTCCAGCTTAAACACGCCATTTTATTGCATGAATATTTTGGTACAAACACAATTTCTCGTTCCCTTGAACCGCAAGCATGAGCGCGGAAGCCAAAAGGAACAGCCGAGGAAAATTAAAATATTGACAAAAAATGAGGGAAAAAATGGAATACAGTACATGGTTGAAAGAGCAATTACTTGTTCTGCTCAACAAAAAAGAATCAATACAGCCGCTGTATACAACTTTGGGTCAAATGTACCCTCTCCCACTGAATCCCACCATCCTCAAGGTTAGCCTTAGAATGCGAAAGCGGTGCCTCTTCCCACCCTCCGTTCCCACATCCGCAACAAAGGTAAATAATTGAATTAGTCTTCCGTTGTCTCCAAGACACTCTGCATAATCATTGTCTGATCAGGCCCCGGGTAGCGTCGATGGAGAGGATCGCACCGATGAGAAGTGACCATAATTAAATAATCAAGTCTCCATGGATCACAGAAGTATTTCCTTAAGGATTAAGAGAACCAGCATAACGAAGCACATGATAACAAGCACCGTCGCACACGTCACCATGCCCCCCTTCTTTTGTGTTCTCTCGGCCTGCATGTCCCATGAACCATAAGACTACCATTTATATCAGGGAAAAAAAAAGGGATAAAAGACAATGAGAGAGATAGAGAAAGAAGCAAGTCCGGAAAAAATGAAGTTCAGTCCAGCAAAAACAAAACAAAGGGAAGTCAGACCTTCTGCAGCTGTTTCAGGCCATCCTCAACTGAGGTTGCAACATTCTGAATGTTGTAGTCTATTCGATCAACAATGGTTCCCTGTATATAAAGTATGTCAATTAATCATCATGACTCCGATTTCAAGGTAGTAAACTCCATAGGGAAAAGATCTCTGCTGACCTGGTCTATTACTAGTACAGACAAATCTTTCATTATTTGAGCAAGCTCGTTTACTGATTCCACAACCTATAAGATCATATAATGAATCATTTTTAGTCCATCAACATCATAGAAATTAGCACCAGGTCTACAAAGGTCAGCACAGTAAATTAGGAACTTCTACTTGCCTGTTGGATCTCCTTTTCTCTTTCAACAGTGAATGCTTCACTTTTTTTCAGCTTGGCCATCTGATGCTCGTTAAATACCTACGTATATTTTTTGACAGTGCCAGCTCAACTGAGTTACTAATATTCAATCATGTACAAAAAATGTTGAAAATTGTAAAAAAAGAAAAAAGAAACAGCCGGTAGAATGGATCATAAAGTTTGTCAATTAGTGTCCCATGGAATAAAATTAATGAGCAAGATAGTGATAAAATTCTTGATCATATCTTCCTTTCCCAAAAGAGAATGAAATGAACCGGTAAAAATAAAGGAAATACAAATCAAATACCATATTGTCCAAAGCATCATCTTCAAATCTGGATTTACTTCCATTTATGTTCATCTCTAGATCCACCCCGTCTTGACCCTACATAATCACAAAATATTAGTCAAGAGCTATAAAACTTGATCTGCAAGTTAGTGCTCGTATGTCATAACAAGTCAGTAACCAAGATAAACTCCAGACAAGAGAGTAAAGAGCAAAGGTGGGCAATGTAATCTTTGGCAGTAGATTTATAATTTTTTTTCAGGACATAATACCGAATATACTTCATCTGTTCAACAACAGTTTAGAGTTAACTGATGATATGCTATTGATTTGTTAAATTGTTGTTCTGACAGCAAACATTTGAAGAAAGAAAGTATTTTCCGATTTTTTTCTTTTAAAAACTTACCACCTCTTTTTGCTGCCTAAGTCGCTTCAAATAATTTGATTGTTTCTTGCGGAGTTCTACAGAGAGGTTCTGAAGGTCAGTAGCTAGAGAACGCTGCATGAAATACACAGCAACATAAGAAAAAATTCAAAAAATTGCAAAACCAATTGAAAGATCATCCGAGAAGCTCGTAAAATGCGTTTGAACATAACAGCAGAAGGCATGGCCAAAGACTCAATTAAAAGAATAACACACTACAGAAGAGTTGTCTCCTTTGTAGATAAAGAGACGTGAAGATTTTCACATGAATTTTTTTTTTTTATATAAAAAAACTGGATTTCTTGTTGTTCCCAAAAAGGTCATCTTCTGACAGTGGTGTCCTGTAACAGTTCTGCAGTTATACCTGCACGTTCTTCCTCACACCGGAATCCTCAGAAGGCCCGGTAGCAGAAAGTCTCTGCAGTCGCCTCTCTGATCTCTTTATCAAGTCAGTTATCTCATGAGTTAGAGTTTCAATGGCACGTTGTTCCTCCTTACCATCTCCAAATGATGGCATTAAAGCCTTTGCATGAGCTTTCGCCAACTCTGCCATTTTTGTGCGTGCCCGTTGCACATTTGCTGATATTTCTTCAGATACATCCACCCAAGCTGGAGGAAGTCCTACAGTAAGTGGACCCTTACTGAATCCATAAGCAGTTGTAAGTTTATTTATATTTAAACATTCACGCAAGTCAAAAGCAAAGGATACATAATTGCATAACCAAATTACCCCAAAAAATTGAAAAACGCAAAAATTTATAAGCAAGTGTCCAGATTAGAAGAAGTACATCCGTTTTCATGGCATTCCTCCCCAGACGAACAAGAAATTTTCCATGGATAAACAAGACGGGCGAGGCAAATGATATATCTTTTAATCCACATTCTACAGGCTTCGCGTTGATCAACAATTTGTTTCAAAAAAAAAAAAAAAAAATCACCAATAACAAGAAGAGTGAGATAAATCATTCAGCTATCAGTCTAAATTCCACAAGCTTCACGTACGAACTAAAGAAAAGATAAGTCTTCAGTGCTTTACATCATATACAGCTCCTTCACTAATTTTCTCAGCCAACAACCCCTACCGCATATGGTTTCAACTTCGGAGAGCATAACTAGTGCATTTACAGCTCAGCCACTAATCAAACGCGGCAGGAACCTTACAACACCTCCGGAAGAAGACTCCCGCTTCGGTGTAGAAGCGATGTGCCACAACAAGGACCCAAAATTGATCATTCTACATAGATCGGATTCGTTATCGATGATCTTGAGTATTAAAGTGTCCTAAGCAACCGATCTCTGATCAGTTGTTCGTTTTGAATTGCTTATGTCTTCTTTTTGGAACTGGAACGGATTTTTGAGCAGGCCAAACCTAAATATCTCATTTTCGCACTCACGAATTATTGACCAAGAGAACATTCTGAATATAGGCATCTACGCATTTGGTCCACGTCCAGAAAAATAACATTTAGATTATTAGTAGGATCTGTATTTGTGAGGTAAAGGCGTACCTTGAATTACCCGGATCCTCAGTACTAAGCGGAGCATAAGAACGATTCTCATTCAGAAGCGATGTGCTGACCAATTCAATCACCGGACCACCAGCACCGGCGGAACTCGACGGAACCCGAACGCTCTTCAATGCATCTCTGTACTTCCTGTAGAGCAAAGTGCGGTTCCTCGTCGCCATTACACTCAAAATTCAGATTCAATGTCAAAGCATAGATCTGAATTGCACGGAAATTAGGAAGTGGAGGATGAAGGCCCTGTCGCGGTCAAACGAGAAAGGTGGAAGAGGCACCAATGCACCATGGCATGGCCATTGCCCATTGTGCTGGGGGAGTCACGTGATCGTTTCTGTACGGACAGAAAGTCACGTGACAGTCGAATAGGAAGGAGTCCCCGGCGCCATGCATTTGGGCCATCAAGCTCCATGATGTGGCAAAATGAAGACGTGAAGCAGTCATGACGTTGTATGGACCGTGGATGGGCTGCCCATCAACCTATATAAACCCACCAGTAGTATGTGGAATTAATATTAATAAATATCCCCTTCTTCTTGAGTTCAATTGATAAATAGGTCGGACACTCTTACTAAAAAGAGGGGGTTCAAATCCAGGAGTTGATCAAGGTGTTAGAGCAGGCATCATAACTCCTGGGTAGCTAGGTAAACGTCTAAGGGTAATAGATGGCTTGCCCTGCCCAATATTGGTATCACCTAGTAGGAAGGGAGACTTCGCCCTGCCCTTAGATCGTAGGTGAGTCTAACCCCCTTCTTAAAAATTTAGTATAAAAATATATATTAATAAATGCATTAAATTATACAAAACCACCAATTTGGGGTCAATTGTGTATAGTCTCGACATTTTAGAATTTAAATTTAACCCCCTGCTGTTAAGTGACCATTATCTTTTTAACAGAAAATGTCACATCAAATTATGAAATAACACGTGACATCTTACTTAGCATTCTATATAAATTACAGTTTGATTAGTAACAAATAACACTGACATTTCAATGTTTAAAATTTACTCCATTCAAATTTTGATTTATAATATTAAATCACAAGTTACTTTTCATCATTTTAAAATACTAAAACTTTTACTATAATTTGTCAAAAAAATACTAGTATTTCTTTTGTATAGCCAAAATTAGAAGAATAATATTTAGAAAAATATAAAAATAAATGTCGAATCTCTTATTCAAGAAAAAATGTGTTACTGATAAAAAAAATTAATGAAGGCAAAAGTTATCCTCTAACACAAATATAATATTTAAACTACCAATGCTTAATCAGTCTAAGAATATATTATGATCACATTTTTATACTATCAATGTTAAGTTACCCCAAGAAAATAAGTAAATGTTATACAAATTATGACGTTTTTATTTAGAAAAATTCTAAATAAAAAACATTTGAACATGGAAAACTATAAAAAGTTTGTTAACATATAAAAATAACAAATAGGTCTAAAGGGACTAATTTGAGATTTTTCAAATGCTGTGTTCTTACCAGAATGCCCCTCATTTTTTTAAAAAAAGAAAAACCCTTGCCATCCGCCGGAGCTCCGATGGACGACATCACCACAATGCCGAACTCCGACGCCGGCTGTCGGATCTCCAAAGAAACTTGAATACTGGAATTGACTACTTGAGCCTTTTAAGCCCTACCAAGCGTCGTTGACAAATTGAATAAAGATAATAACAACTTTAACATTGACAATGATAACTTGAGTGTAACCATTAATAACCTTGAGAGTGCAATTTGTCAATTACTATACTCAAGTTGTCAATGTCTTTATTCAATTTGTTAATAACGCTGGATATAATTTATGGAGCTCAAAGAGTCAATTCCTATACTAAAATAGTCAATCTCATGTCACCGGAGCTCCTGCTCCTGTGATTGTTTTTATTTTTTACTTTTAAAAAAAAACTTATTGAGCATGTTTTTAAAAACACAACATTTCAAAATCTTAGATGAGTCCATTGAGACCTATCTGTCATTTTCTTGTGTCAACAAACTTTTTGGAGTTTTCTAAATTCACATGGCATTTATTTGGAATTTCTTTTATCTTAATATATATTTTAAAGTATTATTCTTCTATTTTTTACCATACAAGAAAACTATTTTAATTGACAAATGATAGCAAAAGACTTAATAAATTGTTTAAAATGATAAAAGCAACAACTTGGGTTTAATATTATAAATAAAAAAAATTAAGAGGGTTAAATTTAAATTTTGAAATATCTAGGGGTTATCATGTAACTGATCAAAGTTAAAAAAGGGGTGATCTACTAATCGTTCAAAGTTCATAGGGTTTTATAAAATTACTAATTTACACAAGATGCTATGTAGGATAACATATGTTATTTCATCATTTGACGTGGTAATTTCCGTTAAAAAAATAATAGTCACTTAACGGCAGAGGATTAAGAGTTAAAAAATAAAAGGTCTAGAGGGTTAATTTTAAACTTTCAAAATGTAAGGGGTTATATGCAAGTATGCAACTGACTCAAAGTTTATGTGATTTTGTATAATTCGGTCATATTATAAATCAAAATTTGTAAGGAGTTAAATTTAAATTTTGAAATCTCAAGGGTTTATTTGTAATTGGTCAATATTTAAGGTTTTTTTTGAAATTAGTTATTTATACAGGATGTCATGTACCATCTCATAATTTAACATGGTATTTTTTGCTGAAAAGATAACATCCACTTAACAACAGTGGGTTAATAATTAAAAAATAAAAGGTTAAGGAGGTCAAATTTAAATTTTTAAAATTATATGCAACTGACCAATTTAGATTATAGGTAAAAGCAAGTGTATATAATTAAAAACAAAAAACAAAAATCGTATATTAGTTCGTTGTTTTCTCTTTTTCCTTCTTCTTTCGGTGAAATTCCGTAGAAGCACCTCACCAGCTCACCTCATCGACATCTTCCTCCTCACTCGCTCACTTCTTCAACCTCACGAAGCCTCCAAAGCTCTTCTGTTTCCGCAATTATTTCCTGGTTCGCTGAGTTTGTTTGTTCCTTCACACCCTGATCGACTGAGGAGCATCGCTTCATCAACATTTAAACAAGAGCTATGGACGCCGATTCTTCTTGGGCTGCTCGTCTTTCATCTGCCTCTAAGCGTTACCAGTCCGCTCTTCAATCCCGATCAGGTTATTGGATTCACCTTTCCTGTCATGGCTTCTTTAATTTCTTACGAAATCGTCTCTGATTTATATTCTGGAAATTCAATTTTCCTTTTCTATTATTACGTCAGAACAACCTTCGTTATCCCTAGGTTATGTGCATATGAGCCAAAAATGAGAAAGTAAGAGCTTCGCTTGAGAGACACTGGCCTAGTTATTTTCTATTCTCTTGGGAGGGGAAAGGGGATTGAGAATGTTCTCATCAGATTACAAAAAGAAAGATATATAAGTTAAACATTTGAAATTCTTTCCTATGAGAAGGATAACTGTTGCAGCTCAAAATCTTAAAAGAAGAAGTTAAACTGCTATTCGGTTTCTTATTTCCAAATATAGTTATAATAATAAACAGAAGTGGGTTAATCATATGATCCTACCCGGCTTAACTAGTTATTACAATTCATCCATTCAACTTTAAATTGGCGTGGGCATACTGAAAGCAAGCTGTTGTTGAAGCTTGCAAGTTCTCTTTTCCTTTCTCCCTCATTTCACCTCAGATTATTTTCAATTTCTGGTGCTGATATGTAACTATCTCTTTCTCTTACTGCTTTGTTGATGTGAGCTTCTGCTACTGCAGATATGTTCATGGTTTTTGACGAAAACGACGGAGATGATGACATAAGGGAGGAATTTCTGTGCCCTTTTTGTTCCGAATATTTTGATATTGTTGGATTATGCTGCCACATTGATGAAGAGCATCCCATGGAGGCAAAAAATGGGGTATGAATAATTTCACTTAGCACTCTATGGTTTTTTCCACTAAGAAACTGATGGTGTTTGTAGTGTTTATTGCCTACACATTGTTCAGTTAGTACATGTATAAATTCATCATATTTGTCTCAGGCATCTAACGAACTCTTTACAATTTTTTTTTTTTTTGCCAGAAGGACTCTTAACAATTCAGGCTTTGATGAATTTTAGTTTATCCATGTGTTATTATTTTTGAGAGCTCAATTTAGAAAGTTAAAGTTTAAGCTGAGCTAATGATTTCTCTCTGAAAATAAGTTATACATACCTTCCCAGCATCGTGGGAAAATCATCAGTGACTTTTGCTGATTTGAGTATCTTCATATGTAGGTATGTCCAGTTTGTGCATTGAGGGTGGGGTTTGATATGGTTGCGCACATAACGCTACAGCATGGAAGCATATTCAAGATATCCTTTTCTTCTTAGTTTGTGCACCAACTGTTCAGTTCTCTTCAACGTTGTTTTATTCATTTTGTTGCGAATTCATTTTTTGAGCATTCATAAGGTTTTAGTACATTGTGACACATGTTGCAGAAGGTTCAAGTTATTTAAGTATATCTTTATATTTCTGTGATATTAAGCTGAAGATCATTCTTTAGTTAGGGTTACAGAGAGATATTACGAATGAACTCCTAAAGAACCTTTTTACTTGATAGTAAGGTTTCTGGTTTTCTAAATGGATTTATGTTTTACTTTATGCTAAACCCAGTCACACACTAATAATCGGTAATAAGTAAATGCTTAGTGACAGTAGCCTTAATTATAAGCACACGCTTCAACTTTGCTGTTGCTATTAAAAATAAGGTTACATCTCAAAACTGATTTCGGAATCTTTCAATAGCTGGTTTTGTTCTTGGTGTGATCGTATCTAGGAGTAATCTTTTATTGCATCCCACTCATCTTTATCAAGATCAGGATGTCGATCTATAACACATTGAATACCTTAACTAGTCACCACATGCAGCGCAAGAGGAAATCACGTAAATGTGGATCTTATTCAACACTATCTCTATTGAGGAAGGAGCTGCGAGAAGGAAATTTACAATCCCTTTTTGGTGGGTCCTCATGTACAGTGTCCTCTTCTAATGCAGTTGCCGATCCATTATTGTCATCATTTATATTGCCTGTAGCTGATGAATTGGCCAGTTCTCAGCCCCATTTTCCTACAGAATCAAAATCAACCAAGAAAATCTCAGATGAAACTGTTTCAAGACGGTATGTCCAGAGAGTCCTTAATTGCACCTCCTTTTCTTGCAATTGTTTGTTTCCATGCTAATATTCCTTTCTGTGGTTACACCTAATATAATCCAGCTTATATTTAAATGTTTAAAGCTATGAAGCATGGTTATGGTAAAGATGGTGCCAGACCCTTACTAAATTGTTAGAGCCAGCAAGTAAAACAGAATATTATGGAACATATTCATTGTGTATCGTCTTTAATATAGGGAAAATGAGAGAATACAACCCTTATACTTCCTTCTAAGAAGAAAGCTCACACACAGAACAACTCAAGAACAACAAGAACTACAAAAAGAAACCACACAGCCTGGTGTTCGAGAGACCAGACACACTCTCCTCACTAACCAACAATTGCCTACCTCACACTCCTCCCTCTCCTCTCTATATCGCACTCCCTCTACTTGAAATGTCAGTAAATCGTTACACAACATTATTCCCATTTTGCCCCTCTCTCTCTAGAGCATTCTGATCAGAATTGGGCCCTGGACTTTCTTTAGCCCTTCTCTTATAAGTTCTATCCCAATACTTGTTAGGCCCAACATAAATATTTATGAAGCTTGTAAGTTTATATCCATGTTTTTCTGGATGAATCTGGAGTATTCAGGTTATGGGAAATTGTAGAATACTTACTGTGTTTTTCAACTATAACTTCTGTGATAGATGAGTAGCTTCCAGTTGCAGTAAACAGGCACGTGTTGTCCTTTAGGTTGGAAAAAAAAACAGGCACACATTGTCCTTATGTTTGGAGAAACATATATAATCTTGAATGACTCTCCAGATGCTTCTCCGATAGTGAAGGGTCAAAATTTTCTTTGGGTTTTTAGCATTAATTGTCTCTTTATCCTGAGAAATAGACACAACAATTATTTTGAGATCTTGCACTGTCTTAGAGCAAAAAAAACAAGGGAAAATGACACCAAAGTCCCAATTAAACGAAATAATATTTGAAAAGTCCCATAGCTTGTTAATGACAAGTGAAAGAGCAACCATTGATAAATGGAGGAGCTACCATTGATAAGTTTGGAGACTTTTTTGATATTATTTTCTTTAATTGGGACCTTAATGTTGTTTGTAAGATTTACCATAATATTGCTCCTAATTTTTTACTCAAAGGGTACGAGCGTTTAGCATATCCTCTTCTTCTTGTGTTTTTTTTTTTAAAAAAGGAAGTCCAGTGAAAAAACCAAGTAAGAAAGGAAGAAAGGAAGACATCCTGTAGGAGTTAGCGCCAAGTATACTTTGTGCGTGTGAAGGGTCTAAATTACCTCCTTTGTGTATAGCAATTGTGATGGATCTGGATTCCTTGCAGCCTTTAGATTTGTAAAATCCTCAAATCCAATACGTTGGGACAGCAAATATATTTTATAATGAAAATAAAAATATAAGTAACATGCTCTAACCAATCCAAATCTCAGGAGTGAATAGTGATATATCCAAAAGGCATTTCAAAATTTTATTTTTCTCCTGTTTATACCAATCATGTGACTTGGCGTCTTGTAGGTTGAGTTTTTAGCCTTTTCTCGTAGTATCTAAAAATATCTGATATTGTTGTTCAGGAATGTTGAGACATCTACCCTGTCAGTCAAGGATAAGGAAGAGAGGGCAAAAAGATGTGAGTTTGTTCAAGGGCTGCTGCTGTCCACCATATTTGATGACAATTTATGAGGTTCATCATGATGGCCGCTGCATCAACGCACTTTAAAACGCAGATGGCTTACCTGCAACCTACGGTTTGTCTAGTGACGTTGTCAATGTATTTGATGAGAATGGAATAAGGTTATGTGTGTAATCTATGCTGTATGTGTACTAAAGTCTGCTGTTCCTTCTGATCATTTAATATTAGATCATAAAAGCTTCAATGGAAAAGAAATTATTCCTTTCATTCTGACGAAGTAAACGTTTATGGAAACGAGAACTGACGGATGGACTTGTGGTTTACAGGGAATATAGGATCGTATTTGTATATGTATTACCGCTTATATGACTAATGTCCTTAACATTTAACAAAAAACGACGTGCCTTTAGATCTTTTATTTTACATCTAATGGATTTACCTGAGCCTAAAGTCCTAAACGTCACCATTTAGGAATTCTTGTACCCATGATCCTCTTCAACACGTCTCCGACAAAATGATCAAAGCAAGATGAGCAGCTTCTTTTAATCAGACCCGTTAGTCCCTTATCCTCTTGTTCAATAAGGGTACAGTACAAACCTCTCTCTTTCTGTGCTTAAGACCGCAAACAGCTAATATGGTGTGTGTAGAACTCTTTGCAATGTCCTTGAAAGTACCATGCCTGAATCATCAAAACAAAGGTAATTCAAATCGGCAAGATGACAAAAAAATAATAATAATTAATGGAACCATAAGCCTCCCATATGACGCGCGCGGTTGAATTGATTAAAAGAAAACGAATACATAAACACTAGCTTATAGAGGAAAAGCCACACTTGACCTATATCAATGTCTTTGGACAGGCTCTTCAGGTGGCTTTTAACCATTAACTGCTTCTGCGATAGCAGGAAACATTATAGCATTGGTAATAGTGTCTGATATGCTGCTATTGGACTGATGATCTGTCCACAATCTGATACTGAGGGTGTAGCCAATAGTTCAGGCAAAAATGCCCCATTCACAGTCACAGGTCTGTTAACTAGTGTTGCATGTTGAACCACTAAATCGATTTGAAAGCTAAGCAAGTGACTAGTAGTAAAATTACTTCTATGGTATGGAAGTAATTGTTGAATTTGATGGTGTTATCCAGCTTCTCTTTGATAAAGTCGGCGCTCCACCGCTAGATACCAGAGAAGTCCCTTCAACACTTCTGCCCGAAAATATAGATGAAAGGTTGCCAAATCCTCGACTAAAAGGTGAAGACATCAAGTTAGGGTCTACTCTTTGTCGTACATATGCAAATGGTGACGGCCTATTAGGCAAACTCTGGCATGTCACCCTTGAGTCATCAACACGTTCTTGAACTTGTGAACATAAAGATCCCAAAGCATCTTGTGTACAGCCACCACAATACCAATTACCACCATATGTGTGGGCCGGTGAATCACACAAGTCACACAGTAACATCAGGCTATCATCTTTGCCTTGATGGTACTCTGAACAAGTAACGTCCTCACATAGTGAGTGCAACAATTTAGGACTCCCCATATCTTCCTCAGACGGGCAAATTCCCCACACCTGCTTTCCTGCATTACTTTTCAAATCCTTTATCTTTTCTTTACCCTTTCTTCCTTCAAGTTCCTTTATCTTTTCCTTGAGGCTTCCTTTGCTGATGTGGGTCCCTATAGAATCCAACCTGTTCATCTTCATTCAAATGTAATTAACCCCTCAAGCTAGTCCTCAAACCTCTACTGAATTCCTTGGCTTCTCTCACCTGTTCTCTCTCTTTTTCTGAGATGGCATAATACAAGAAGTTATCGGTAAATAAAATCACCATCACCGCCTCTTACTTTCCTCCTCAACCCCCCAGTTTTCCTCCTCCTCTTTCTTAGTGGCTTCCTGGCAGCTCTAGAGATCCTCCTCCTTCTCCTCCTTCTTGTAGGAGTCACCTATTCTGCAAAACCATTGTGCCTGTTTTCATGCTATTAATTTTCTTCTTTCTCCCTTTCAGTTCTTCCTGTGGTGTAAATCTTTCTCCCTTTCTATTTTCTGGCTTCGATCTGGCGAAAGTTTTCACTTCTTCAATTTCATTCTCCTCCTCTATTAAACTACCAAAACTCTCCTCTGAACAATCAGATACATCTCTACCTTCATCTGGAAACTCATAATCCTCGTCTGAAGCATCCGAACACGTTTCCTTCGACCGAACCCTTATTCTGAAATTGCGATTGCTACCGACGTTTCCTCACCATCTGTTCTCACACGAAAATAAATAAACGAATGTGACTTTATAAGAACCCCAACGATGGACATAAACGCGTATATTCACATGGAAGAGGAAGGGCTGTATATTGGTGAGAAATGGAGTAATGGCGCCCGCTCTGGACTTTCAGTGGCAGCTTCGAAGCGAATGACTAAACTGCAAATTGCCATCCAACTCCAAAGAACGCTACCAATCATATCATCATCATATTAATCCTATGAAACTGTAAACAATATTTTGTAGACGTAAAGTGGGACTTCATAGGGCCTTTTGCATGATTCACATTGAAAAGTATTGGTCAGCTACACATCCTCTAGCTACCTCAATGTTCTTGGAGCTGGACCCGCTTCATTTTCCCAACTGACTAGTTAGATCAGTGGACCCTCCAGCTTTGTACCTCCCACCTTCAAATTAAACCTTCTCGTGCAAAAGCAATTCCCCAAATGTCGGATTTGTTACTCTTTTGTGGGGCCACATATATTACACACAGAGAGAGACCAGAGTAGAGAGAGGGCAATGGGTTTTATTAGCTGAACTAAGAAAAGATTTGCTTTATATATATATATACATGAGATTAGATTCGAATAGAAGATGGGGTTAGGCTATGAGGAGCGTCGACAATGAATACTGGAAGACCACACTGTTAGGAAGGAACAGTGACCCCCAAGAAAAGCCTCCTGCCTCCTGCCTACCAATATAAAGTGACCCATCCATCCACACTGAGGCTTCTTGACTGGATTGAATCACTAAGATTTCACCATTAACACATGTATATGTGTGTGAGCATTTGAAAATTCGGGTACGAATCTGTTTATTTTCTTAGTTGGGACTAGTGAGAGTATATATACATCCGTGTGAGGGCTTTATAATAATGCGCGTGTTTTATAACGTGTGCCGCTCATGCTCTTTTTTCTAAAGCTCTGTTTTTGAGAAGTTGACAAGGGCTGCGCATGAGGATGGGAGGAGAAGGACGTACTCCCTCCTATCCTTATCGTTAGCTTCAATGAACTTTTCATAAATTAATTATTTTTTATAATTTTAAAAATACTGTCAATATAAAATCATTCAATGAAGAGTTAGGTTGACCAGTTAAAAAGTTTTATTGTTAGATATTAATTTTTTTTTTTTTTTGATAAAATATGATATGTTTTTATAAATGTGTAAGAAACTCTTGTAATAAGGATGGAACAGAGTATATCATGAAAGTATAGGCTACTTATTTTTTTTAAAGGCAAAGCCCAATTTAGAAACAAGGCTCCACCACGCATGTTGTTGGGGAGAAAGTCGTATGGCGTCTAAACATTTATAAGGGGGATATTTAAACCTAACTTTCAATTTGCCCAACAAAAGCTGCAATCGGTCACGTTTTATATGTCCTAGGTGGGTTGTTACTCTTGTACTGGCTTAGTACTTTGTTACTGCAAGGCTGGTTTTCTTAATTACAAGATCCTAATGACACGACGTACGTGACGAATCTATATCATGCACGTGCCAATTCAATAAAGTTACCTTAATATTATTATTAGTAAGTTACCTTAATATTATGGATATATATAGAACAGACGTGACGAATCTATATCATGGATCTTAATATTATTATTAGTAAGTTACCTTAAATCAAAATATTCAATCTCATTAATCCGGCACTATCCTTTTTGCCTAACTTCACTTTTTATTTGTTTTAATTTTTTAAAAGTGTTTTTATAATTTATGAAGTACGTATATAAGAAAAGCTACCCACAAATTGGTTGGAATAAACCTCTAGTGGGGGAAGGCAACAACGTGCCCGAGGCCTCCCCCAACTGCCTGTTGCAAATTCTACCCAGCCGGAACCCCCCCAAACGATGTGCATTGGGGTTAGAAGCTTATAAAAAAGAGCTTATGAAATCATGATTTAGGAGTTTGCCATACAGCCACTTATGGTTGCCCCGAAACAATATTCTATACTGTGTCATTGTCGCTGTTGTTGTGTGCTTTACTTGTACATTCCATGGACGCTTCTTTTGTGTGGCAACCAACTCCTACCTAATGTATTAGCTAGTCGACGGCCTATTCTACGCTAGCTGGACACCATGCTCACTTGATTCTTAATTACCGCTGAATATATTCTGATATTTTTATTTTAAAAACATTCTTTAATTTGATGTACGTGTTTCAGATTTATTTTGTTATTACGCCTCAACGATTATAAAGCTCGTTGAGTTTTAACGGTACTGTTAATCTTTCGCATGACATATATAGTTCTTTAATTTTATGTGAAATTCAGTTTTATGTGCGATGATATATCAATTAACGGTCGTTCTTGTTCAATCTTTGGATGGAGGAAATATTAAAGGTGATAAGGAATGGGATCAATCTATCATCAATATCACTAAATTTTTACTGCTATCATATAGGTACTATATATCTTGATTCTTCATATAACAGCCAATTAACCTTTTTTTAAAAAAAAATTAAGAAAGCTAAATAACAAATTATATTAAAGACTTAAAGTATTTATATTTATTATTTTTTCTAAAACTAACTTGTTTGACTTACAAACTGATATATAATCTAATTGTATAAGACATATTCTATCATATCAAGTAAGTTATTTAGTTTATTCAATCTCTAAATAAATATCAACCGGCTCTTGTATAAAAGAACGGAAGTAGTATATATATAATTTGTATAATGTAACAAATACTAGAGATTATTAGAGAATGTGAGGGAGAGAATGGCAATAATGATGGAAGACTGGTTCTCCCAAATTGTCTGAAAAGGAAAATTGTGAAAACCAAATATAGAATGCAGTTTACCCCATTATGCTATTTAACATTTCTAAAGATATATCACTCCATATGAAATCAGAAGCAGTTTTTCAAGCAGATATTTTGTTACTAATTAACATTAACTCGTCATACCATCCAATAGATCGACTTACAGACTCTGAAACAAACAAACTACTAACTAAACTGAAATAAAACATATTAAGCTTTGCATTTTCAAATATATTATTTGTTCCCAAGAAATATATTAAGTGGGAAAGTTCAGTACAAACCGTTAAGCCAGACAACGAGAGGCTCGGAATCAGCTTCGGTGTTTGCTCTTGTACATTATTTAGGGAGACGAAATCAGAGGGAGAAAGCCCAGAGAAGTGCGTTGATTTATTGTTGTTCTTCACAAGTCCAAATTCTTGAGACTTATTACAATGGCGGCGGAAAAAGCGAGCCACAGCGTTGTATGTGGGGTGGAAGATGATGTTCTTCAACGGCATGGGATACGACTGAACGACGTCAACTTTGCGTCCAGGAAGGCTGAAGAAGCTTGTATGCATTCATTTCCCATTGAATGAGAATGAATATCTGGTTTCTCTACCGCACACACATGTATGTATATTCAATTTCAAAAATAATGTGTCTCTTTATTTAATTCGTGGATGGCAGCATTAAGAAGGCACGAAGCAGCTGGGTGGCTGCGAAAGATGATCGAAGTGGTAGGAGGGAAAGACTTGGCGGTTGAGCCGTCGGAAGATGAATTCAGGATTGGACTGCGCAGTGGGATCATACTTTGTAATGTGCTCAACAAACTTCAACCAGGAGCCATCCCCAAGGTCTTCAACGCTGCTCATCATATAAATTGTTATCCGTACACTCTGGTTCTCTGGGTTTATTTACCAGAGAAGAAGCCACATTCATTCAAAATTATTCACTCATTATATCTATGAACGTTGCTAGGTAGTTGAAGGTGCAGGCGATTCTGATGTGATGGCTGACGGGGCCGCTCTGTCGGCGTATCAGTACTTTGAGAATGTAAGGAATTTTCTGGTGGCTGCGCAGGAGATGGGCCTTCCCACCTTCGAGGCTTCTGATTTGGGAGAGGTGAGTGAATATTTACACACGCACACTTGACATTTAAATTAATGCAAATTCTCTTAGGTAGCGTGATGCAATAATTGGATTTAAAAACCCATGCATGTGCGCTATTATTATTGTTACTGTTATTAACAGGAAGGGAATTGTGGAAGGATAGTGAATTGTGTTTTAGCATTGAAGTCATACAGTGAATGGATAGAAGGAGGCAAGTATGGATCATGGAAATACGGTGGAAATGCGAGGCCACCTGCCTCTGGGAAATCATTTCTGCGCAAAAACTCAGAAAAATCCAACAACTCTTTATCGCGGACCATTTCGTCTTCAAGTGCCACTGACTTCTCTGTATCCGATGATCTAGGGTGTGATTACAACCAAGGGGTTGGTGAAATTTCAAATTCATCGTCCATGATCATTTGCTCTTTTCTCTTTCGTAATATAGAAATAAGCATGAGGATCTGTGTAAAATTATTGGGTTGTTATCTGCAGGGTTCCTTGAATTCGTTACTTCGTGAGCATTTATATGACAAGAAGCCAGAAGAAGTTCCCATTGTGAGGGTTCTTGTTTGCTTTTGCATGCACTTCATTTCTCCGTTCCAAAGCCTTCTTCGCCAGAATTTTGTTTATTTATTTGTGTTATATAACAGGTGGTGGAGTCCCTGCTTAGCAAATTCATGGAGCAGTTGGAACGACGCATGGCAACCCGACAGGAAGCGGTCTCTGCAATCTGAAACTCTTTCTCTGTGATCAGATCATTTGAATCTGTGATTTTTCTGACAATACTTTGAAGTTCTTGCAGGTGAAAATAGGTTCAGGAGATGAGGCAGAATTTGAAACAGAGGATTCAATCCAAGAAGCTGCGTCTGAAGAGGAAGAGGTAAAATTTGGATTCCAACTATAGAAACTTTGATCAGTATCATGTAATATCTTAGTATCTCATATTTGAGCTTCTTGACCTTTTTGTGCTGCTAAATTATTTAAGATGGAAGAAATGGTAGATGTAAGGCCTGAAGAAGAAGATTGTGAGGTTGAAGAGTTCAAATTTAATGATAAGGAATCAAGCAGGCAGCAGCAGCTTTTGAAGCAACAAAGGTTGGTGGAACAACAAAATAGAGAGATCCAGGTAAGATGATCCACTGATATGACTAGAATTCAATGAAGACCTTAACATTGTCCAGGAAATGACAAACTTGATGTTGACAAATGTTTAGGAATTGAAAAAACTGACGCATCAAACAAAAACGGGAATGCGCTCTTTGAAGGAACGTTACCATCAGGATCTCACCAATTTAAGTACGTATGCTGCTAAAACCCTACGCAGAGAAATCAATTATTTATCTATCTAATTGATATTTATCCTAAATGATAGGTCACCACCTTCAAGGCCTAGCTTCTGCTGCGTCAGCATATCATAGAGTTGTTGGAGAAAACCGCAAGTTATACAATCAATTGCAGGATCTGAAAGGTAAAACCAAGTGCTATCACGTTATTGGATCGGGGCCTAGCCTTTCAGATTCTCAATTGCAAAATTTTTATATGTGATCAGGAAATAGCAGGGTATATTGCCGAGTTCGTCCCTGGCTGGGTGGGGAATCAAACCAAATTAGCACAGTTAGTAATGTAGAAGAAGGAAGCGTCTCAGTTATTACGGCGCCTCCAAAAAAGGGGAAGAAAATATTTAGTTTCAACCGAGTTTTTGGACCTTCTGCGACACAAGGTTGGTCTTCGTTTTGTACCTTCATTAAATTGTTTTCCTGTGGGCATCTTTGTTCATTAATGGTGTTTCTTATTTCAGAGGAGGTTTTCTCAGACACCCAGCCACTTATCCGCTCGGTGCTTGATGGTTACAATGTCTGCATATTCGCATATGGCCAGACAGGATCAGGAAAAACATATACGATGGTGAGAATGTGAGACGAAATTCCAACAATTTTCCTAATCTTTTTCCCATGTTTTTTTGGTCTCTAGCTCACTTCATTGGGGTTCATTGAATTGGATGCATGCAGTCTGGACCTGATAACCCAAAGGAGGAAAACGTGGGTGTTAACTACAGAGCACTCAGAGATCTTTTTCTTCTCGCAGGGCAGAGGAAGGACACATTTCGCTATGACATCTCTGTTCAGATGCTTGAAATTTACAATGATCAAGTCAGGGACTTGCTTGCCACTGATGTTGCTGCCGCAAGATATCCTTCTCTAAACTCCCCTTGTTTTTGGGAAAAATCATGTTCATTTCTAAACAGAGGTTTCTATCAAAATCTTTTTATTTTGGCCCAAGCATATATAACCCGAATTTGAATTTCAATAATGATGTTGACTCGTAGTAAGACAACAATGAAGATAGTTAGATAATGACAACTAGACACTTGAACAATTTTTTCAACTTCCATGCGTCCTTAACAATGAGATACATTAGAAATTCGCAAAAGTGGACAAAATGGCATTAACGTGCCAGATGCAAACCTTGTTCCTGTGTCGTCAACCTCGGATGTCATATATTTGATGAATATGGGACAAAAGAATCGGGCGGTCGGTGCTTCTGCCATGAATGATCGGAGTAGTCGTTCTCACTGGTACTACAAATTAAACTAATGAAGCTGGCGTATCATGTTATTAAGAATGTGTAATTTGTACGTACCTTGATAAGCACATGAAAATTATGAATTGTATTTGCAGCTGCATAACAGTTTACGTCGAAGGAAGAGAAGTAACATCAGGAAGTACAGTTCGGGGGTGTATGCATTTAGTAGACCTCGCAGGAAGTGAGAGAGTAGATAAGTCAGAGGCCACAGGAGACAGACTCAAGGAGGCTCAGCATATCAACAAGTCACTTTCTGCCCTTGGAGATGTTATTTTTTCGCTGTCCCAAAAGAATTCACATATTCCCTACAGGAACAGTAAACTTACTCAACTTCTACAGCATTCTCTTGGTAGGATTCCTGTATCAATTTTTTCCTACATATTTCTTTGCCTACTCCTCTGTTGACTCTTGTGATATTTAAGGATGTTATGTTGTTTCTGTGCATATCAGGAGGACAAGCAAAGATACTCATGTTTGCTCATATTAGTCCAGAGCCTGAAGCTCTTGAAGAAACTATTAGCACGCTGAAATTTGCCGAACGTGTCTCCACTGTTAGACTTGGAGCTTTACGGGCTAACAAGGACAGCACTGACGTGAGAGAGCTCAAAGAGCAGGTTCTTTTGAAGTTCCTTCTACTTTAATGGGCAGTTTTATTAGTGCTCTTATTGGGTATGCCTTGTTTGTTAGATTGCTGGTCTAAAGGCAGCCTCGTCGAGAAAGGAAAACGAAGCAGAACAGCTTCGACATTCTCAAATACCAAGACCCAGATCTTATGGGTCTTGTACTAAACAGGCAAGTTGGATCTTAGGAGGCCGTACGAAACCAAGAGATGATCATGATTCTTGTAGCCTACTGGAGGTGAGCCATGCATTGATCCGAGATCCATCAACAATTTAGTCGACTGATATTTAATCGATACTTGAAACTAAAACATGTTACTGTTCTGAAAACTAACGTTTGTTGATATGTGGGATGATGATAGGGCCAGAAAAAGGCTGCACCAAAGCTAAAAACACGGAGCCTCGATTTCGAAGAAATGATTATGAATTCAAATGCATGGCCACTTGTTGTTGGTGGTCAAAGGGTGAATGGGAGGGAGGAAGATAGGGTATCAATTTGTGCGGATTGGGTTGATAACCTCACGTTGAAGAGGCAAGACAGCTTAAGCAGTGATGATAACCTGGTAGGACAATGGGAAGAAGAAAGCAAACAATTTTCTCAAATGTTTACACATTCAAAAATATGTCCGGAACGTTCCATTAAGTTTGATAATTTACAAAGCAACTTGAATGAGCTGGCCGTGACAGATGATTGCCCCGAGTTAGAAGCTGTAACTAGTGATTCTTCGGAATCAGACTTGAATTGGCTTGTTGGAGAACCAAAAGCAACCAACATTTCCAAAGGATCTACCTCTAAAGCAAAGAAATTAACTCAACCAATTCCCATAAAAAACCTTGACATCAGGTAATCATTTTCATGAATGTATCACAGTTGAATTTTAATCATTTGCATGGTCATTATTGTTGCATGCATGAATGAATGACACTTTTTCCTCTCAATTGTTAAAACAAGAAATGCAAAGGGAAGGATGACCCCATCATTGATTCCTTTGCCATCAGCAAGGAAAGAAGAAACTGCAAGTCGGTCAAAAAAACAGACATGTCCTACCAAGGCGAAGACAAGGGCTGGGCGAATCTGATCAATACAACAATACTTTGTGTAAAACTTTAGATGTAGAAAGAGAAATTTTTTCCTTCTTTTTTTCTTTTTTTACTTTGTACATGGAAGAGGCAAAAGTTCATGAACTTGCCCGCAGCAAATTCTTTATATTCACTATCCCACTAATCCCCATCTTTGCACTCTGTTGCGTTTCGAATGAAGAAATGAGAAAAGAAAAGAAGGTTGGCGTGCCCATATGTTTTTGTTGCATTGTGTGTATTCGATTCATTGAACATTAATCGTTATACTGCAAATATAAGATTTTCAGAAATTCTATCTTTATTCAAACAAGAACAAGCTGAACAAAAAAAAGTCATCAAAGAACTTGTATATATGCTGATTCACCTCCATGGTCACCTCAAACTCCCTACATATATATATACTGTTCAAAGAACAATTCAGACCGAGATACAAGTATTAAATGGCGAGTACTCATCAAGCAATATAACCCTCTTCAGGGAGATCAAAAGCGTAACACGTGCCTTCCAGAATTTGGTCTAAGTGTTAAAAATATCATGCAAGTCTCTGCAAATTTTTGAAGTATGCGTGAGGGAGGGAGGGAGATTAGGTGGAGCTGAGAAAAGGTAAGCAACACGAGCGGACCAGAGACTGAGCCAACTAGACCTGTGGCCCCTAAGTAACAAAAGAATATCAATTGAATCTTTAGTGGACAAATGTTACGGATTAGGTTATTTTAGAAAGATATGGCATACCAGCCCCACTATGGTGTGTGCCACTTTCCTCCTTAGTTGCTCTGCTTTCCTCAAGTAGCTCTTTCTTAATTGTTCTGCTTTTCAATTTCTTAATCTAAAGTTTCTAAAATGGCTGATGGCCAGGCTTTCCAAGGCTTTATTGAATATTCTTTTGGCATTCGTATTAAGCCACATATAGTAGTGGCCTTCCCAAATGACTCTAATTAAGTTTTGTTAATTAGTGCAGAATCAATTCCAACAAGGATTGTCAAATTCAATGATATTACGCACCCGGACTTTGTTTTATCATCTTTTGTACGATCCATTACACTCGCTCCAAATAGAAACTCGAAAAGTGTCAAAACAAATTATTCCATTTTAGTTAAATATTCTTTTTCCCTTTTTAACAACAAAAAGGCGGTCCAATAGAGTTTTTTTCAATTTTTTTAGATTTTATATGTTAATTATTAGCTTCATAAAAAATTTCCAATTATTTCGATACACTTTCAAAGCTTTGGATCATATCCTTGATATTTAAAGAATAATAAATTATAAATGTTATATTTTATAGGGAAATTTTGATATATGATCATACCAAAGTTGAATAATTGAATAAAATAGGGGAAATGACACTTAAATACCATCTCGAATTTCCTAAACCTAAAGAAGTCCATTAAACTTGTAAAATGACAGAGAAGAGATGGGGGCAACCTAGAATATGGAAATTTAAATGTTTTTACTAAAATGTCCCTCTACTCTCTTCCCCAGTCTCTCGTTCAATCATTCTCCGTCGTTGTCAGGCTCATCTTTGAGGTCTTAAGTCGCTGCCATCTCTTGCCACGACCGTTGCAAACATCGTCTTCCTCACACATCTGCCGTCTCTATCGCTTTCACAATCTCACTCGTGGTCACCATCTTCTATGTTTCCTTCACACCGATCATTGTCTCAGTCTCAGTCTCTCCTTCATCCCTCCTCTTCTCTTCCTACCTTCATTGGAGCAGACAACAATCGCTAATTGAAGCTTGTTTCCTTCAAACTTGAAGATTCAACCCTCTTCTCTTATCATTTTGAACCAAGAGTTGTGGTTCTATGTGTGTGTCTTTGATTATGTTGAAGAAGTTTTTACTGAGTTCTTACTAAGAACTTGTTTTTACAGTGGGAGGCGAGGTACAAGATCGAGGTACAACATATGAATTTTGAGGAAGAAGAATGTGAACATTAAATGTGGGATTTAATAAAAATCATAATGAGATTAACAAGTTCATCAATGGTTTTCACAAAACTTGTAATGGGTTTAACAAGTTCGTTACTTGGGTAAAAACATGTCAGTGTGGGTTCCCAAAATTTGAGCACTATGAACAAAATTCATAATGGGATTAACAAGTTCATCAATGATTTTCACAAAACTTGTAATGGGGTTAACAAGTTTGTTACTCAGGTAAAAACATGTCAGTGTGGGTTCCCAAAATCTAAGTACTATGAAAAAAATTCATAATGGGATTAAGAAGTTCATCAATGCTTTTCACAAAACTTGTCACGGGTTTAAGTTTTGTGAAAACTATTAATGAACTTGATAATCCCAATACTATTTTTGTTAAATCTCACATTTATTATTCACCTTCTTCTTCCTTAAAACCCAAATATTGTACCTCGATCTTATGCCTCGCCTCCCACTGTAAAAACAAGTTCTTAGTAAGAACTTCTTCAACAGAATCAAAGACACAAACGGAGAACCACGACTCTTGGTTCAAAATGATAAGAGAAGAGGGTTGAATCATCGAGTGCGAAGGAAAAAAGAAAAATGAAGGTAGGACAAGAAGAGGAGGGATGAAGGAGAGACTGAGACTAAGACAGTGATCGATGCGAAGGAAAAATAGAAGATGGCTTAGGCGACCATGAGTAAGCTGTGAAAGCGATAGACGACAGCTATGTGAGGAAGACGATGTTTGCGACAGCAGTGGCGAGAGAGGGCGGTAACTTGAGACCACAGAGACGAGCTTGACGACGGCGGAGAATAACTGAATGAGAGACTGAGGAAGAGAGTATAGGGGCATTTCAGTAAAAACATTTAAATTTCCATTTCCTAGATTTCCCCCTATCCTTTCTCTATCATTTCACAAGTTCAATGGGCTTCTTTGGGTTTAGGAAATTCAAATGGTATTTAAGTGTCATTTTTCCAATAAAATATTAGTGTGATTTACTTTAAATGTTATGTTTGATATCACATATTAACAATAGTCACCCACGATACATTGTGCTTGTTTAGAATAACGATTGGAGCTTTTAAAAGCAATTTTTCATTCGTGATTTATAGTAAACGAGGTAAATATATGAAAAGAGTCTTATCTTGATCTACGTAAATAAACACTGCACTTTTAAAAGTTTCAAATGTGATCTTTAACAAGCACAATTAAGTTCTCAGAAAGAAAGCGAAATAAATGTAGTCATTAGTATACTCATCTGACTTGTGTAAATGAGTACAATTATAATGGTGAGCAAATTAAAAGGGGTGTAATAACCATGGTAATTAAAATCGGATCGGACCGGTCTGCTCGACTACAAAACCCAAGAACAAGTCATCAAACCGGTTTGGTCCGACCGATTTAAATGGTTCACTGGTTATTCAATATTCTGTGACTTCAAAAATTCATATCTAATTCTACATATTTTCAAAAATTACAAATTAAGACTCTGTGGAAAGCTTGAGATGCCTACTTTGTAATGCAAAAAAAAAAAAAAAAAAATTAGCTAAAAAATATTATCATTGGACCCTCAAAAATTATCAAATTTCAAAACTATTCCAAAAAATATTATTGTTCTCATATTCACTTCCTCATCGGTCTGGCCCTGCGTTAGTTCTGGTTTGATTCCGATCTGACCTACTGACTTTTAACCCTCTACCCAAATCGGTTCAATCCAGGTTAATAACTTGGTAATAACTAATACTTCTAGAATTGAAGTACGTAAGTGAAGCATCCATGAGTACACGAAACTTGCGAATGAAGAAATGGAAAGAAATGAAAAGAAAGTTCGGTGTGCACGTCTATTTGTGTGCATTTTTAGCATTTAATTCTCTTTAACATGAACCGTCTCATAACAATAAGAAGTATTAGGAAGACAATCTTTATTGAAACACGAAGAAGTACAATACATCATAAAATCTCAAAGGCAAAAGGAACATGTATGCATGGGGAAAAGAGTAACAAACGGCAGTAGTTTTGACAAGAGACGAGTTAATAAGGAGGCGACCACTGAAGCTCGATGCCATAATTCCAAGAAGCAACAGAGTCACGAGGCTGAGAATCCACCAAACAAGTGTAAGCCGTACAGCCTCCAAGCCTGACTCTGATCCTATGAGAATTCATGGCTGAATCCTTCAAGTAATGGCAGCAAAGTGTGTTCATGCATCCTCTTCCCTCTTCCACCACCTCCTCAAACTTCCTACATATGCTGTTCATGGAACAATTTAAAGGAGACTGAAGTATATTATCAGAACAGTTAAACAACATTACAACATTCTGAGTAGAAATATTAAATGGCAACTTCTCATCAAGCATTAACCCCCTTTCTGGCAGATCTGAAGTGTAACACGTGTCTTTCAGAATCACCGGTGGCTGAATCACCAGCTTACGAGCACAAGGGTCAATCCTCAGAATCTTATAGTAAACCCCAGTGGCTGATAAGAACTCTAGATTCCCACTGTTGCAGTAGATTCTGTACCTAGAATCTCCACAGTCCTCATTAGTGCTCAGTGGGTATGGTACTTGAAGGCCACCACAGTCAGGGCAAGCACTAAAGAAAGCTGAAGCATTGTTTAGCAGACTAAGTAGGATAACTAAAATGAGAACCATCTTCATGGAAAGAGTAACTAGGACTAGATATCACCTTGGGTATTGAGAAATGCACGAGGGGTCTACCCTTTTTATACACCTAAAGGTCACTCACTTGACACTACTGCATGGAAAGAGTACTGGCTATGATTATTAATTGGAATATGTAAATTTAAAACAAGATATCTAAAGATATGGGAATCTTGAATAGTCAAGTGTTTGTTTATGATTTATATTTATTGTATCATCTATATATTGATGAAATATGTGCTATCATCAAATAACACGTTACTGAGTTAGCTTCATTAAGAAAACAGTACTTTGCGCTAACTTGACCAAGTCACCGCTAACGCAGAAGTATATCCAATGAATCTTCGGTGGACAAGTGCTAACCAGTCTTAAGGTTGTTGCTGATCATTAAAACTACCTTTGATTTAGAATCTGATAAGTGCTCTAACTATGATTTAATCACATGAGATTATTTTGAAGAATATGTATATGGCATACCAGCCCCACTACGGAATGCCACTTTCCCCCTTTGTTGCTCTGGTTTCCTCAAGTGGTCGTCTGCTAATAGTTGTTAAACTTTTCAACATCTTGATCATGGGAAGGAATGATTATCTAAAGTAATGGACAAACAGCTAACTAGTGTTTCTAAAATGGTTGATGGGGCTTCCCAAAGCTTTAATTAAATATTATTAGTATTGGCATTCGCATGAATTCACTAGTAGTGGCCATCCCAAGTCCCTTAAAGCTTTATTAATTATTGCATAATCAAAGTCCAACGGCTATCATTACATTTTTGTCAATTATACTCACACTTCACACTACTGCACTTGGTTTATGTATCTTGAATTAATATACTTCGATTACAATAACTACAAATAGAAACTTGACTTCAAAAGTTTCAAAATAAATTATTCAATATTTGATGCCCACATAATTTATACTCCCTCCGGTCCTAATTATAAGACCTAGTTGATTTTTTTGGAGAAATTAAGGAAGTTAATTAAATTAGCTTAGAGTATTTTAATTTTAATTTTTTTCTTCAAACTAAATAGTTTGACTAATAAACTAATATATAATCTAAGAAAACACAACATATGAAATGATAAAGTAACTTATTTAGCTTCCTTAATCTTTCCAAAAAAAATCAATAAAGCCTTATAATTAGGACCGGAGGTAGTAACATATGCTCCCTCTTGTTATTGTACTTTAAGGAACAACTACCAAAATCATGTTATTTAAAATGTTAGTTAAAAACAATAAATATGTGACTTTTATACTTTTCTTTTCAATTATACCCCTTATTTTAGAAAGAGTGTTTATAAGAGATACAACAACAACAAAAGCATATATCCATTGTGCTCTATCGAAAATCAAAGATACGTTATTAACTAAAAGATCTCACTCTATAACCTCACTGAGTGTTCACTTCAGTCTTCTTCAACCTCTTTTTACATGACTCTATACTGCTTGATCAACCTTCCTCACTAGCGCACTCGATGGCCTCCTTTGAACATGTCCATACCATCTCAAATAATTTTCTACTATTTTCTCTTTTTTAGATGCCACTTCAACTTGTTTACATATATGATCATTACAAATTTTATCTTTTCTTATATGATCATTCATTCATCTCAACATCTTCATCCATCCACCCCCATTTTATGTTCATGTTGTCCCTTTAAAGCCCAATATTCACTACCGTACATAAAGCATTGATGGTCTTATAGCAGTGCAACAAAACTTTCCTTTTAATTTATTAAGTAATTTTCGGTCACAAATAACTCAGAGCAGTTTTTCTCAATTTATACCATCCAACTTGAATTCTATGACTATGATTAACATCTCCATCAATTTCACTGTTTTGTTGTATAATTGATGAATGAGAATGAGAGATAGTAGGTGAAAATCTATTGTAGAAAGATAATGGGTGACATATATTTAATGAGAGTAAAAATAGAAGAACCAATTTAAAATTTCAGATAAAGAAAATTTATTCCTTATATTAAAAGACCCCCAATGAGAGACAATGTTCATTGCAAAGAGGACCCGAGTGAGAATCTAATAGGAAAGGCGAAAATATAAAATATTACTAGTACAATTTATCAGTCTGTGAACCATACAAAAAATTTAAAAAATCCATGCTTAACCCACCTGTTAGCAGTGAGTGATCCGCCCAAAGATTTACACGAATTCAAAATAAGATCTTTATACTAAAAAAATCGATCTGTTAATTAAACTTTAATTCGCAATCACATGAAACTGGGTAAAAATACTTATATTCATAGAAAATTACATAGATTCAGCATCCTGTCTGTTTATGCAATAAAACAATAGGGTGTTCCGACAAAAAATGATGGAGCAGTTTGTTCTCATTATATTTTAATTTAGGGACAGTCCCAAAAAGAGAAAATTACAAAAACATCCCTTGAAATCATCGTATCATATTAAAGTCCCATATGACCCAAGTTAAATTAATTCTCTCCCTCAAGACTTGTAGGTAATTTCCCTTTAATTTATGCAATATTTGATATGCAGAAAAACATATTTTAAAAAGAAAAAGAAAAATATATTTATCCCATTTCTTTTCTAGATACATTTCATACTTTTTTCAGAAAACAATTTACGAAAAAAAAAACATTGTTGGGGTTGTTTAGATTAACTTGTTTTAAGTGATTATAAAGCAAATATGTGCTTGAAGAAGCGGTACAAAAATTTGAATAAGATATTAGACTTTGTATAAATTTCATATTTTATACCATACATTAATAACAATAGACCAGAATACAATGCTCTCAACGCAAAATGTACTTTTAGTAAACTCATTTGATTTTTAAAAAAATAATCGGAGAATGAAAAGTGTGTAATACGATCTAGAAACTATGTACTTCTAAGTAACCATTTGTATCGTATCCAAATTTCACAACTTGCCATCAGTAATGTACTTTTACAACTCTACGATACTTGAAAATGGGGAACGATATAGTTCGAAACTGCAGAAGGCCAGAGGATAAATATAACATCGATCACGATGTTCGTAGTACGTACCGCTTCTGCGAGTCATTCTTCCGGATTTCTCTCTTCTAACGCAACTCCTCTGACACATAAACGCATTGGTCAACGTTATCTAAAAAGTTTGGTCCCAAAGGTATTTTCCGTAGAGTATAGAGCATGCTGAAAAGTAAAAACACTTAGGCTATGTTTGGTTTGAGGGAAGGGAATGGGAGGGGAAGAGAAAATTATACCAAAATTTAGTGTAGTGGGGCCCACAAAATTTTCCTCCCCATTACATTTTTCTCTCCCCTCCCCTCCTCTTCCTTCCCCTTCCCTCAAACCATGCACACCCAATTAAACCATACCGACACTTGCAGCTAAGGTTAAAGGGACTTGGCTAGATCGTCCAAGGAAATTTTGCTCAAGCTTTCTCCGCCTCTTATTAGCCGAATTTTTCCTGAAGCAAAAAACGTTGAGAGCAGCTGAAGACAAACTTTCAGTTTGTTATGAGTCAAACAAAGATTAGAACATTGATGCTAGCTACATTAAAATTCAATGATTTTGCCTACTTCAGGTAGTTCAGGATCCTCTGACCCCTTGTACTGTCCTACTTCAGGGAGTTACTGAAAGTGTATTTTATCAGACACTAATTAAATGACTGACAAATGATGTATTACTTCTAAGTAAGAAGACGTTGATTGCTGCAATGGGATAACTTACAACAAATTGATACAAGAGTAAATTCTTATTTCAGCAAAAGTTTGGCTTGAACTTCAGTTCTGATCCTTTATTTGCCCAGTTCCCATCTATCAGAGCCCCATAAAGCTCTTATCTCAATCTTGGATAACAAGCCTGAGATTTTCCAGTTCTACATCTGATGCCCTTTACTTAGATTACTGACACAGAGTTTGATAAAATCAATATTTCCTTTTGTTTCTTTCCTAAAGACTTAAACACATGTATTTTTTTATGCTTCGCTATTGCAGAAGCAGACCAGTGACACGGTAATGCTTAAAATTGTGTATTCTAACCCAAGAAAAGGGTTTTTTTTTTTTTTTGTTGGGGGGAGGGAGGGTGTGGCGGGGCTGTATACTAATGGAATCAATATTCCTAATTATTTGGTTGAGAATGAAGAGAAATGATAAGCAGCAAGGGCACAAATCAAATAGTGGGTGCCAGCATAACATCGTCAAAGAATTTTTTTTTGAATGTACAAGGAAAATTTAGAATATAGATTGCTTTACCATCATGTCGAACACATATCTCTGGAATGCTTTTGATGTCACCATTGATGCTGTCATTGTAAACTCTTGTCTCAATTTCGCCCTCAACATAAACCGAAGAGCTGCATTAAATCTTCAAGCATGAGGAAAACTTGAAAAGACTCACCAGAATTTATTTTTCATCCAAGATAATCTCAAAATGTGATCCTCTAAATTTCTGCACTTACTTCTTTACAAGTTGTTGTACTGCATAAGCCCCGAGAACATCATTATGCACAGCAATCCGATGCCACTGCGCAGGTTTTGGCAAATCCTTTGCTCCCACAGTTCTCTGGTCAAACATCCCACCTGTCCCAACTGTAAAGATTGTGACATTCTTCCCATTCCTCAGTATCTTTTGAACAGGAGCCTGGCCAACTTTTCCACAAATAATGGCCTGCATCATATCACTACATGTAGGTTAAATAATCCCACAAGTGAAATATGCAATAACATGATGGATCATTATTTTATGCTCAGGAAGAATGACATTTACTTTATACAGCTCTGATCACCGAGAATTTCTGTTTAATGGGCTACTGCATCATTTTCCGAAATCGACTTGGACTGTTTGCTCAAACATCCAAGCTTCATAAAACACTTTATGATGACTAGAAAACTTGTTTTATATTCAAGTCATGCAGAAGAACGTACTTGATTAGACCAGCTCAATGACAAACCCGCAATGGGTCTGGCAGCACAAATAAAATAAATGAACTCGGTTTTTTGTGGTTACCTAAACCAAATGTATCCTTAGAGGTATCTAATTGTAACAGTGGATTGCTAAATTTTGGAGTACTCAATACCTTGTGCACACCTCGGAAGTTCCAACCCCTCTTTGGATCCACACCCTGCAGCTGCATACCAGGCTGGTGGCCAAGAAAATCTTCTACTTCCTCATCAATAGCATTGTTCTTTAGATTATCATTATGATCTAAACTTTCATCATTATTACTTTCAGATGTTGTCGAGTACCACGACCTACCACTTCTCTGCATAGCCACTGCAAAATTCAAGAATTAGATAACATTTAGTAACAGATGGGCTTGCTGGGCTAAATGATAATTCTGCCCAAAAATCTTAATCAAAGAGAGGCATGATGAAGACCAAAGACAGGAAGCAGTTAACAATTAACATTGACACGAGCGGAAGTCGTGAGAGAGTAGTGGTTGAGTGAAGGCAAAGGAAGTTTATGAGAAGCCCAAGCACTGAGGGAGAAGAGAGGGGCAGGGGGTATCAATTTGGAGTATGGCTCTTGATGGGGACTCTAGCCTCTCTAATGCTAGAACTAACTGTCTTCCGTGGCATCCTTTCAATGCATAAAGCAAGCGACGTTAATTTCGTAGGAGCTACATTATGTTTGGGTAGTAGTGTATGTCTTGGTGTTCGCGTTCGTATGATCAAATGATCGTCAAAGTTCTCCCACTCATCCATTATCAGCAAAACCTATAACGGGAAAGAGAGAAAAAGGAAGCCCCCGGCTGGGAGGGCACACAACCTCGCAGGTCGCGGCGCGCAATAGTAGCTGAGTCCCATTTCACACCAGACATTGCTCCAACCACACCACATAATTAGGTTCATATAAGTAGCATTGGTGAGTATACCCTTAAGATAGCCAACCAAACACAGTATCATCCTAGCTCGGGTTATAGTCTTATAGAAGTGCTTGACAAATCAATGATATCCATCATCCCAAATGCAAATGCAAACGTTCCGATGAAAATATTCAAAAAAGAAAGACCAGTAAATATAAAAGCATAAAAGAATTAGAAGGAAAAGAGAGCAGTGAGTAAAGAAAGAAAACCATAAGAAGAGGAAGTCGAAGCAGAGCCTCTCAGATGCTTTGCAAGTCTCAGTACCACTGAATTCATTGTTAGCACAAGACTGGAATACAGACGCAGGCGCAATGGCGAAATGCGGGGAGGGAAAGAACTGAAGAAGGAGGGTTTTAGTCTGCTCCGTAAAGAGGTCCAGTAAACCCCAGAAATGTCCCGCCTCGTATCTTGGACATTTAATTGGGCCTTGTCCGCTTAATGGGCTCAAAAACTCAAAGTTTCTTCGAATAGAGCATTCCATTTTCTTAGGTCGAAATGTCGAAGGGAAACTTGATCGTTACTGAAAATAGAGATAAGTGAGGCCTGGAACGTGATTTTTTCCCCCACAGATCATGCACCAAATACTAATATAATTAGTATTTTAAATTGAGATAAAAAATACTATTCTATAAATTTATATCAAGTTTTAGTTTAATCTTTTAAGTATTCCTATAAAGATTGTATTTTCATGCCCTTAGTAGTGATACTGTTAGTTTTATTAATGAAAAATGAAAAATCAGCAAAATTAATATAGTGACTCCATGATTAGATTCTGACAAATTAATTTGTTATTTAAAAACATTAAACATAAAAAGTATAGAAAAATTTCAAGCTTCACCATTTTGTTATGGGCTCTTTGGGCATTTTTGGCTCCATCTAACAGCTGAAAGATATCACATAAACCGAAAAATAGTCCCAACAAAATGGGAACTAATTTCTCTACTCATACTTTAGATAAAGATGTGTAAGTGGAGCTATTCTCATCTGAACAGTTTAGATTGGATTTGGATAATCTATATTTAATTTTTTTTACTACTGATTTTTAAATAAAAATCATTTTTAAAAAATATATTAGTTGAGAAACTATCCTTATTTTAGATTATCTACCTATTAAAATAATTTTTATTTAAAAATAAACAGTTAAATAAATTAAATCTAGATTTAGATTGTCCAAATCAAAGAGCTCCCTTAGGCTTTGTTTGGGAGTTTGAAAGGAAGGGGAAGGAAAGGAATGTAATGAGAATGGAGGGGAAGGGATGGAAGAGAAATAGAGGATATTTCCTCCCCTTGTTTGAGAGTTAAAAAAATAGTAAGGGAGGAAGATGGAGGATTAATGAGTTATTTTTATCATTTTGTCATTTTCTTTAATAATTAATATAATTATTATACTTTATAAATAAATTTAAATTTTCTAAAAAAATTAATTATGTAATTTTTATATTAAAAAAATTATTTATATGGTGGTGGCGGCGGTGGTGCGGTGGTGGTGGCGGCGGCGGCATGATGGTGGTGGTAGTGGGGTGGTAGTAGTGGTGAACGAGGGTAAAAGAGTAATTAAGCTATTTTCCCTCTTAAAACCCCTATATCGGAGGAACTTTATTTTTTAGAAGGAGAAGGGTTTTGGAGGATTTGTAAAAATCTCTGATTCCCTCCCCTCCTATTTTTAAAACTTGCAAACAAGGGAAAGAACTATCAAAACCCTCTATTCCCTTTCCTTTCCTTTCAAAATAGAACTCCCAAGTTTGGGAGTTTGAAGGGAAAGGAAAGGAAGGAAAAAGGAGAAAGGAGGGGAAGGGAAGGAAGGGAAATGAAGGATATTTCCTCCTTTGTTTGGGAGTTAAAAAAATAGTAAGGGAGGAAGATGGAGGATTAATGAGTTGTTTTTACCATTTTGTCTAGTTTTTTAATAATTAATATAATTATTATACTTTAAAAATAAATTAAAATTTTCTAAAAACATTATTTATGTAATTTTTATATTCAAAAAATTATTTATGTGGTCGCGGTGGCGGTCGTGGCGGTGGTGCTGGTGGTGAACGAGGGTAACAAAGTAATTAATCTATTTTCCCTCTTAAAACCCCCATATTGGGATAACTTTATTTTTTAGAAGAATGAGAGTTTTGGAGGATTTGTAAAATCTTCTGATTCGTTCCCCTCCTATTTTTAAAACTTACAAATAAGGGAAGAGACTACCAAAACTCTTCATTTCCTTTTCATTCCCTCTCCCTCTAAAATGGAACTGGAAACAAAGCCTTAGTCATCCGACACCAGTAGGGAAACTGGTTCCCCAGTACAACCGGCACCATACATTGACTGCTAAGCATTGTGTGTTTGGGATGGAGTCATGCGTCAAACGGGATTTCAACACACAAACCGAACAAATTAACACATTATGGTAGGGCACGTGTCACTGGAATGATGACGGCATTGATGTTTCAAGAGGGAGTGAGGGACCCCACTACCCGGTCCCATCGGAAACGGTACAACCAAGTCGACATCCTCCAACAACAACAAAAAGTCGACACCCTCCCTTTTCCGTCTCGTTGTCCCATCCTGATCCTGCAATCCTGCAAAGCATGCTCCGCGCTCTGCTCGCTGTGATCCCCATTTGGAAAGGCACAAAAAAAAAAAAAAAAAAAAAAAGACGTTTTCTCAATCCAGCTCGCCTCGTGTCGTGTCCAAAGATGGGAGAATGAGCCCCCCTTCAACAAAGACAAGCTATCCAATCTAATGCCTCTTGGGTCAAAATATGTCACATTTTCAAATCACCATTAACACATTCACATGGCCATATTTGACTACTCGTACCGCCTCCTTTATTGTTGGCAAGTCTTCCCTCTCATTCTGGGACTCTCCCCCTCATCAAAGATTTAAGACCTCCCTCCCTCACGCCAATGCTTTATCATCTCCATCATTAATGTTGTCGTGCCATTATATTCTTGACTTGCTTTCCCCATAGTTGACCAACGTTTTTCATAATCTGAACTTTAGGAATCAATTAAATGATTAATGGAATTCTTCTCTGAATAAGCGAAAATCCTGAGGCTAGTGAGCAGTTTAAAACTTGCTCATTGATTTACCTTATTTGGAACAACAAATTACATGAAACATCTGCAGCTAAGCATTAGAATTTACCCTTGGACGCAACTCTATCTAGAGAGATGAAGGGGATGAGTGAAAAAAGAGACAGATAGCTGAAATGTCATCGATGGCAATGCCTCGCCTCTTGCGTTTCCATGCATGCACCGCACATTCCACCAGACGTTTAGCTGATTTGGCTTTGTCTGCCGTTGAATTCACAATATCTACTGCTTCTTCGTTGGATATTACATCCCACACCTATTCCACAAAGCCAAACATTTCGTTCTTCATGTGTCAGGCGCCTGGAATTCAAAAAACACATTAATTAATTGATAGACTAAGAAATGTATACCCCATCGGTTGCTAGCACCACGAATTGATCTCTAGTGGTTAGATTCCTGTGTGTGACCTCCGGCACCGAAATTAGGCCGTACTCCTTCACGCAGTGGTCGCCAAATGCTCTGGACATGGCCAGTCCTGGTGTTTCTTCGTGTGGCAGCCACACCCTGTGAACCCCTGGCTCGTCCTCCAAGCAGAACACTCGCCCCTGACACTGCGTTATTCTCTCTGCTTCCTCTGCACACAATATTTTCATGAGGCTTTTAGGATTTTAAAACAATGTCGGAGAGCGAATTGAGAAAGAGCGAGATGCTAACGAGGTAAATTGGGCTTGAAATCAACTGTGAGCTGAACTGGTACCAAGCTTCCATCTTCTGATGTTGTGCCCAGCACAGCACGAGAGTCCCCAACATTTGCTATCACTATGACTTCACCCTGCCCATATATCACCTCTGACTTAGGAATATATATATATATATATATATATATATATATATATATAAAGATTCAGATATCACCAAAACATGTATGTATTGATGGATACTGCATTGCATTAGTGGAACCGCTTTGAACGAAACAATAGAAAAATCGAATATCAGGTATAAAAAAATAAAAGATCGAATATCCTCCATCAACGAAGTATTATCCGAAAAGGTCTCCTCCAGCTTTCAAACCAAAGCTATCCCTCAAAAGTATTGGGTTTTTTGTGTAGTTTCAGCCACCACTTAACTCTGCGTTCAAATTAATTAATTCTACATAGAGTACATTTCTACTGGTTTGCACTCTGAAAAATCCAACATTCTGTAGCAAGCAAATTATCACAAGAAACACAGTTTACAGACTAGTGGAAGCTTATTACAGGACAATTCCGAAGTTGAACGTTAAATGTCAGTCAATAGCGTCAACAAAGAGGGGCATCATTAACTAGGTACCTGTCTAACAATGGACAGGGCAGTGGTTCCGCTGTAGAAGGAATTGATCTTGCGATGCTGCTCAAGTTCACGATCAATGGCAGCACAAGTCCTCAAATAGGAATGTTTCCATATATCAAATGTTTGTTGCCTTTTCTCAGCTTCTATATCGATATCATCAACATGAGGATCAGGCGAAGGAGTTTGGGTAATTAGTGTCTCCTGCCAATTACAAAGCAAAGAAGGGGGCATAGCCTCTCTCACTCTCTTGGCCACAAAGTGACCCCATGGTCCATGCCCATCAAATATCCCACAAAACATCAAGTCCTCTTGGCCTCCAAATTCCTGCCATTACCATCAGAGTTGTAATCGCTTATGAAAGATTATTAAATTCAGGGGAATTTCTTACCATGTTTTTAGGTGCATACCTCCCACACTAGGCAGCAATCCTGGTTGATTCCCTTCTGGCCTCTTCTGGAGAAAACAGAGGCAAAGTTGTTTGAACCATCCGCATTTACAGTACCAGAGGAACACAGCATCAAGTCCCTTCTTTTAGCTTGCTTTGCCATGGCTTCCGCTGCTTCTCTGCCATCACAACTCCCAGAACTTGTTCCTTTCTTTGTTGCAATTGACCTTGCCAGTCCATTGAACATCCAAGATAGATGCCCCATCAGTTTTCCTATTCCAGTCCCAAAACGGGACGCTTCTCGTGATACTTCCGTTTATATGAGCGTGCACTTCATCCCACTGAACCTGAGGAGTGAAGATATAGGACCATCACCCCAAAATCACAATGGATGAGATGTATTGATAACGAAATTCCTAGACCGTCGTATATTTATTTTTAATAAATTCGTTTCTATCCGATCCTTTTAAAACACTTTCCGGAAAATCAAGATCAAGGATAGACGAAAACACATGACTAAATGATCACAATCAGAAATCTAAAAGTTAAAATGCAGAGCATGTTTTGAGGGTATTCATTCTCACACGGAATTCCAGCGAAGCATTTAGAACTTTCTGCTAAGAGGAAAGTACAGTGCGCCGTTTATACAAACGAATGGATATTTAAAGAAAACGGAAAACCATCTTTAATCAGTTCGGTGGGTAGATCACATCACTGAGCCCGTCAAGCATATATAATCAGCTTTGCGTTCCTATAATCCACTAACATGTACACCACCAATATATTTATATATCGACATTAATATTTAGATTTCTGAGTCAGAGTCCATAAATGAGCAAATTTCTTGGAACTTACAGATTGAAATGGATTTGGAGATATATGATGACCGGAGGAAGCAGGGCCAAATAGAAGAATTTTAGTTGAGAAGAAGAAAAAGGGCCAAAATAGAAGAATTTTAATTGAGAAGAAGAGAAGATGATGAAAGACAAGGAAGGAAATATTCAGATAAGGAGGCCAAGGAAGAAAGGAGCTGGAAAGAGAGGGGGGGGGGGGGGGGAGAGGAGGAGATTCTGGAAAGATGAGGAAAAAGTGAATTAAAGAGTAGAGGGAGAAGAATGACAATCCAAGATTTGAGGTATGTCGGGTTGTGGCGTTCTATATACCTCACCCTTCCAAATGCAACGGTATATTATATTATAAACTAATGCAAAATATCTCAAACCTTCAAGATAGGCTCCCATAGACATGGAACTTCTAATCAGACAATGCAGAGACGAAGAGATGATGTTCTAAGATTTAAGTAAACCAACTGTATTCATGTATAGAGGGAGTCAAAATAATATAGGATAGATAGATGTTTCAGTGGTGGGCAAAGGGACTGGTAGCTAGCCCTAGGGAAGAGAAGACGAGGAGGGAGTAAAGGAAGAAAATGGGAAGAGGAGAGAAAAAGGTCCCACACTCACCTACATGCTGAACAACAATCTGAAACGAGTGGTGCAGGCGATAATACTCACAGTTGTGACAAAAACCTTTGACCCCTGACATACACGTACGGTCATGGCCTCCTAACTTCAAGTCGGTGGTGGCACCATTCATCATTCATGAGCTCCGGTTCAAACTTCCAACCAAGCCCCTCATGATCTTCAATGCTTGAGGATTTTAAGGTTGGTCAGAAAAAATGCTGCAGGTCGTTTAATGTGTGGATCAAAACGTTTGTATTTCATTTTAAAACAATTAGGAGTAATTGATTTATTCCATGTGCTCCGTTGTATATAAGTTTACTACTACTGGTCCTTGTCTATCCAAAGATAGGTAGGGAGAACTCCTCTTTCTTGAATCGTCTATTATATCTGGACGGTCCGGATCTTTTTTTTTTAAAAAAAAATATTTTAATGGGTAGAGAATTTAAAATAAAGATAATCTCTCAACTAACATTTTTTTTTAAAAAAATGATTTTTTTATTTAAAAAGCAGCAGTTAAAAAAATAAAATCTAGACCGTTCAAATCGTATCTTGACAGTCTAGATGTATCAGGCACATGGTGCCTATCTTTTCCAAAGGATAGGCACTAAATCTGGTTCCACTACTACTCGTACAGGTGAATAATTTATGCAATTTTTTACAATTAAATATCTTTATGTATGTCTACTGAGAAATTTACAGATAAAAAATACTATTCAAAATATAATTGATTTATAATACATGTCTGAATTAGCTATCAAATTAATAGTAATATATATAATTTCAGCGGAGTTGAGTTTAATGAAAGAAATGGGGAAAATAATAGTCCCAACTTAATAACTCATTTAACTCAATATTTTTCTTGAAGATTTTTTTTCTCAACTCTTCCTTACTCCCTCAATTAATTTTGTTAAGAAAAAAAAAATTAAACATGCTCTTCCGGGACAAAACAAAAAGGCGTGTGGCACGTGTCACATTACGACTGATGATGGAGGAGTGGGTGGGGGCGAGGAGCGCCAGCACAGGGTTGTCAATCCAGTGAAAACATGCCACGTAGCCACAAGGTGGGGGACAAGATAGGAATGGGAGAATCTCAATCTTCAACGGGTATCTCCTACATTTTTGGTCACCGACACTATTCCTATTAATTTACCACACCTCTACCTAGCTATCGCATGACTAACAGGCAACAGCATTCATCCTTTACGCAAATATGTACACCCTTAACGAAATTAATTATTATTTTTAAAGTATTTATATTTATTATTATTTTAATTATTTTATCTAATTTATAAATTAATATATAACATATAATATGATTAAGTAATTGATTTAATTTTTATTTTATTTTATTAAAAAAATCAACTCAGACTTTTATTCAAGCCTATATGATATGACTTCATTTGATATGGACCCAAAATGAACAGAAGCCATAAAATAGAAAGTAGACATAAAGCTGTCGAAAGATGAAGGGAAGGGCAACAAGTAGGGTCCAGTTCCTCTCATTTTCCCCTTCTTCTTATATTTTTTACAGTTCCATTTGAACCTTCCAAATTTCGATCCAATGGTTCAGTTTTTTTTTTTTTAAAAAAAAAAAAATCGAACTGCATCTCGGCCGTCTAAATCAGATTGGACGGACGAGATCGGCCGAGACGAAGAAGAAGAGAGAGGAGGGGGCCTGTGAGAGGAACCGCTTCCCAACAAGTAGACCTTACTCTGCAAATATCTCTCTGAATTCACGTCCTCATGCCGGCCTCCAAAAGTTGATGTGACCTTCTCATTATTCTATATTAGTATTTTCAAGATTTTGATCATTACTCATGATGGTTGCATAAATTAAAAAAGAAACATTTAAATATCATACTATTACGCTAACCTATTTTTACCTAATCTCTCCCTGTTCCATTCCCTTTTCTCCACGTCCCTTCCTTCCTTCTGTCCACATCGTGATTTGTGAATTTGGATGAATATAATATTCATTTTATAAATAAGCATATGCCCTACTTCTTTAATTTGGATGCAGAAAAAACAAAACTTTTTTCCCCTAACAATTATTTTATGTTTTACTATAATTATGATAGAAGCATGGAAGAAAATGAAAATTATACCAATGGTAGGGTAGGACATAAGAAAATATTCTTCCTGAGATTCGAGTAACTACAAAATGTTTACTCTTTCGTTTTGAAGTTAATTATTCACATTTAATTTCCCTACATTCTCTACTAAACACATGGGCGGGCAAACATCTAATCTAGTTATTATATAAACATCAGAATATGTTTTTTTAAAAGGGCGACTTTATTATTTATTTTTAATACCAAACACATCCTTAAAGGATATATAGCTGGGATTCAATTATTATTAGGCCTTGTGTCAATTAGAGGAGGGGAGGGTGAAACTAATCATGGCACCTGCTTTGAAGAATAATTGCTTTGCGTCTCCAATTTACATTTGTGTGCAATTAGGTATCATGCGCACATTCTCATAACCAATACTCCCTTCACGTTAATTACCAAAATGAATTGCAATTGACATGTGCGTTTGTCTATATGTATCAAGTTGGGAATTCGTCTGTTTCATTCTTACATACGTGCGCATATATCAGTCACCGTTCTTGGCGCCCATACTATAAAATACTCGGCCCACTCATTTTCAAGCCTAAAATAAAGGGAAAATCTCTTTGAGCTCTAAAGGATTAACAAAATGTTAAAAAATATCATAGAAAATTTTGATATTAAAAAAAATGTTATTAACAACTTCATCGATAAGTTTTAACAACTTTTTGGAACCCTTTTTCATATCAAAATTTTTTACGGGATATTTTTAACATTTTATTGGTTTCTTCAAATTTAAAGGCACTGTCCTTAAAATAAATACAAAACATGGGTTAGCACCAACCTTGGGCCTTGACTCACTTAACTCTAGTTTGCCCATTCACTTAAAATATATTTATACTGTATTAGATATAATAGTGTAAATTAAAGAAAATGAATAAATAGATTAGGCTTGTAGTCTTGTACGAACTAGACTCGCTAAAGTAAGTTTGATGTACTTCTCCAGTTCTAATTATAGGACAAAATTTATAGTGCAAATTATACTACAAACTTTATCTTATATTTGAAACCTGATGTAATATTTGTTTACAAGAGCTTGACAAAAGACCTGAACCTAAATATGTTAGAACAAGCTTATACCGATTTCTTCAAGTTTCCTGCAGTTACACGGAACTCAAGTTGATAATAATTAAATATAACATGCCAAACTAGTCCTTGCATATTCTAATTGAAGACAGTGACAAATAAATAAGGGAACGAGTTGCATGTTTTCTATACGCAAAACCAACCCTTTCTTTGTATTATATTTCCCGCCGCATATATTACATATGCCCGTATCCGACTTCAATTCATTACTAATTTAATATTGCCTAACCATTTAGACTCTGCCGAATACAGAGTAGGCACTTCCTTCCTCCACCACAACCAGACCACGGGACTTGATGAACTAGTGGCATTTCTGTTCAAATGCCTGCTTTATAAACGTACATTCCTACGCAGGGATATTTCAGCTTGTTCCGCCATGGACGCATTGCCGGAAGACTGTGTTTCTGCTATCCTGTCACACACTTCTCCCGCAGAAGCTTCTAGATGCTCCGTCGTCTCCTCCACCTTCCGATCTGCTTCTGATTCCGACATGCTTTGGCAGAGCTTCTTGCCCTCCGATTACCACGACATTGTGTCCAGAGCCCTTGTTCCCCTCCACTTCTCTTCCAACAAGGACCTCTTCTTCGCTCTCTCTCACCCGATTCTCATCGATGGCGGTAATAAGGTAACGTCCGATGATGCTGTATTTCTTTTCCGCGTTTTCACTTTTCACCACTTGTGAATTTTCAATCTAGTGTCATCATCTTCTGAATGCAGAGCTTCAAGTTGGACAAGTCCTCTGGCAAGAAATCTTACATTCTGTCTGCGAGGGAGTTATCCATAACCTGGAGCGACAGCCCTTTGTTATGGAGCTGGATGCCAGTGCCTGAATCAAGGTAACTTTGAATTTGAGGCGACATTGATTAGAATGGATACGTAGTTTCTGATGAAATGTTAAATTCTGCAGATTTCCAGTGGTTGCAGTACTGAGAACAGTGAGCTGGCTGGAAATAGAAGGAAAAATCAGAACAGGAAGCTTATCGCCAAGCACATGGTATCGAGTATATATGATAATGAAGGTATCGGTGCGTGCATATGGGCTTGATTCTGCAGTGTCCAGAGTGAGTGTTGGAGTGGGAGAACAAGTGAAGAACGGAAGGGCATATTTGTGGCATGAACCTGAGAAGACGCAGAAGATGAAGAATTTGTTTTACAGGGACGAGAGAGAAAGTGAAGAAGAAGAGGATGATGAAGAAAGGGCTGCGATTCCATGCAAAAGAGAAGATGGGTGGATGGAGATAAAGGTGGGGGAATTTTTCAGTGGAAAAAGTGATGAGGAGGTGAGGATAAGGGTAACAGAATTGGGTTATCAATTAAAAGGAGGGTTATCCTCGAAGGAATCGAAGTCGCGCCTAAACAAAATTAAGCTTTGCATTTCACTAATCCATTCCACGCAGAAATGGCGAACAACAGAGCAAAACCGATTGGAAAACCAAGTTCGTTTAAGTTTGTGTTTATTTCAAACTGAGATTGAGGATAAGAATATTTTCTTCATCAACACATGGTGTACGCATGATGTAATTATGAATTTCCGATACAGGTTTGTGCCGGAACATCATTTTTGCCCCACTGTACCATATGCGTAAAAGCATACACCCTGATGACCCCTCACTGTGCCATAAAAACTCAACAGTTTCAAGGTTATTGCTTAAAAATACCAATCTAGGAACACAAAATGAGCAACATGGTGGAATAAAGGCAATTGATTCTGGAATAAAACAGAGAAATACAAATTGAGAGAGGGGATTCCCAGGGAACAAGGATGTGGTCATGTAGAGGCCTCATGTTGACACTGTATACAGGCTCAAAAGAACAAATGTCGTCATAATATCAATATCATCGTACAGTGTCTAACCCCAGTGTATGCGTATATATATATAGAACCAATCCATGAGAATGGAACAGAGCACTGGAATTCACAAGCGCAAATAGAGTATACTGTTATCTCACAAATTATGAAGCGATTCTATTCACACAGCGTCACCAGAACTGCTTGAACTACGGTCACCAGGTGCGTTGCTCTGATTTTCTGGGCATACCAAGGTAATTTACTATGAATGATTGTTCCTCCTCCTCGTACTATCACTGTTGTAAATTAACGTTATAAAGTGCATGAGTTTTATAAATAAAAATAAACTAAATTGCATGGTTGGAGTTTGAGGTATTAAAATATTGAAGGCTCATAGCATGATTGGCCGCAATAGGCAATAGGTGGGGGATAATAAATTCTTTATGGAAGAGTTTATGTATACCGATTCACCTAAAGCTTGTGCCCTTCTGTTTGCCTTCAAATGATGAAAACACGCATGTCCTGAGGAACTGGATTCCCTGCTCGTCCAAAGATGAGCGAGAAGGAGAGCTGTCCGTACGGACGAGTTTCTACCCGTCCAGTCTGAATATGGACAGTCGAGATCCTTTTTTTTTTTATTTATTTTTTATTTTTTTTTATTTGAAAAAATTTTAATTGAGAGATTATCTTTATTTTAGATTCTCTACCCATTAAAATTATTTTTGATAAAAAATACAAAAGTAAAAAAAATCAAATCGAACGGTCCTCGAACAACGTCCGTATGGACGAGCAGAGAGAGCTCGTCCCTAGGACGAGCTCTGAAACCGGTTTCCATGCTCTGGGCATTGCACCTCTGTAGAGGAGTACGGTGTTTTTTCTTTCTTTCTTCGAATTAGTATGCCAGAATGAAAATGGGCCTAAAAGAATTCAGTGGCCTAAATATTTTATTTTGGGCCTGAGCTTATTCTCAGGTTGATTCCTAATTAGTTTTGTTCTATCATGTTTTATAATATATCTAATTTAAATAATTCTTTTGTTAGTAAATTGCTGGTTAATTTACTAAAGGAAAAAAGGAATTATGTTAGATGTATTTTCAACATGAGAGACAAAAATAAAAGGATTCTATCATATAAACTGAGAATGATCCATTTCTGAAAAAAATTGAAATAAAAGTTTAGCAATGAATGAAAATGGTAAGCATATAAAACAATGAGGCCTGTATACAAATTGTAGCAAGAGAGTAGCAGGTAGGTAGGTGAAGGTTGACTGCGCATGCACAGGCAGGGGAGCAAATATGAATTCTCTATGTATTCGTTAGCAGAATTCATATTTGCTCCACTGCTTGTGGATGCTCTTTTTGGCCTCTTAGGATTGTAATTATGTGAATTAGACCGCATGTTTATATTGTGGCTCTAATTTACATAAACTAGGATGGATCTCAATGGAAGGTCGTTTATACATTCATACATATATGTGTGTGTAAGTGAAGTTTCTGTCAGATTCACGCTACTTAATTTCCAACAGATAAATTCATACCAACCTACTGTACAATAAGTCGGAAATAATACTAATATTTAATTACTTATTTTATTTGTTCTCTGGACATTCTTACACCCATGTGAAGACAGTAAAAGATGAGCCACGTTAGGTTTCCGCCTGCTTGTGGGGAAATTGAAACGCCGTTTGCTCATTATATTTGAACATTTTGGCATGTTTCCTGATGCAGAAAAACCAAATATGTAAATATGAGGAACCTTTTTCCTGACATAACATTTTAGGAATATATGTGCTAAGTTTGTAAGTCCATTTTGAATACGCGCCGTCGTTGGAATGGACCACCTGTGATTCCATAAAGCTCAATATTTGGCTCCAACCCATGCATGGAATACACTTGGCAAGCACATGTGATGACCTCCATTAAAGTGTTAGTCTTGCTTTACAAAATAACACGCCCGATGCCAAATATCGATCAAGCACTATAACAATAGATTAGGCCGGGTTGCTCAATTCCTGGGCCTGGATCGGGTCTCAAAGCAATCACCAAAGACCAAACAGAGAGTGTGAGCAGAATCAGAGGAGGCTCTCCACAAAAGAAAGCATTAGAATAACTTGACACTTTGAAAAAGCCAAAGCGAACCGGAATATTAAGAAAACCCCTTAACTTGCTTTGGCGGCAATCAATATCCCATATTCCCACCTCGTGTATATATAAAAGTCGAGATCATGGAAAGTCCTTCACTTCAACTTATGACCCATCATCACTGCCTTTCTGCCACATATCCAAACATGGCCCATCCCCTTCATTTCCTTTTCATTCTCATCCTTTTACCTTCCTTCAACACTGAAGCTTTCTTAGACGAAATCCCCTCCGACACCAGAAACCAGTTAGACCTGCACGCCATGATCGCCCAGGTCTGCATGGACGTCGAAGACCAGAACACGTGTCTCGCCAATATCCAAAACGAGATCGTCAAGCATGGCCCTCCGACGCCATCTTCCGTTGTGACCGCCGCACTCCGAGCCACTCTCAACGAAGCCGTGGGAGCCATTGACAAGATCTCCAAGTTCAGCACCTTCTCCATTAGCTATCGCGAGCAAGTAGCCATCCAAGACTGCAAGGAGCTCCTTGATTTCTCGGTGTCGGAGCTGGCCTGGTCGCTGGGCGCGATGAGAACAATTCATGCCGGTGATGACAGCGTTGATTATGACGGAGACCTCCAAGCTTGGCTAAGTGCGGCACTCAGCAACCAGGACACGTGTCTCGAGGGCTTCGAGGGCACCGACCGCCGTCTTCAGGGTTACATCAGCGGCAGCCTCACACAAGTCACACAGCTTATCAGTAACGTTTTGGCTTTGTACACTCAGTTGCATAGTTTACCCTTCAGACCTCCGGCAAATGACACCAGATTAGCAAATGACCGGAGCTCCGAGTTTCCGGAATGGATGACGGAGAGTGATCAAGAGCTGATGAGATCTCAGCCGCGAGGCGGGGTGCATGCGGATGCTGTTGTGGCGTTGGATGGGAGCGGCCATTACCGTTCCATCTCAGACGCTGTGGATGCGGCTCCAATCCTGAGCAAAAGGAGGTATGTTATTTACGTGAAAAGTGGGATTTATAAAGAGAACGTGGATATGAAGAGGAAGAAGACCAACATCATGCTCGTAGGAGAAGGTATTGGCAAGACCATCGTTACGGGCAACCGCAATTTCATGCAAGGATGGACTTCTTTTCGAACCGCCACTGTTGGTATGTAATTAATGTAGTACTGCATTTTTTTTTTAAATTAATTTGTTTGACTTATAAATTGATATATGTTCTAATGATATACAATATATACTATGATTAAGTAGCTTATATAAGTACAGGATTGGCTATATATAATATATGTTGACTTGTGTCGTACGTAATTTAATTTCTTATTCGGTGGCAATGTTGGAATTTGCAGCTGTGTCGGGGAAGGGATTCATAGCGAAGGACATGTCGTTTAGAAACACAGCAGGACCAGAGAATCATCAGGCGGTGGCTCTGAGGGTGGATTCAGACCAATCAGCGATCTTCAGATGTAGCATAGAAGGTCACCAGGACACACTATATGCCCACTCACTCAGACAATTCTACCGTGAATGCGAAATCTACGGCACCATAGACTTCATATTTGGGAACGGAGCCGCCGTGCTGCAAAACTGCAAGTTATACACAAGAGTGCCGCTGCCATTGCAGAAGGTCACCATAACGGCGCAGGGCAGGAAAAGCCCACACCAGAGCACCGGGTTTATAATCCAGGACAGCTTTATTCTGGCCACTCAACCCACCTATTTGGGCAGGCCTTGGAAGCAGTTCTCCAGGACGGTATACATGAACACGTACATGAGTGGCCTTGTGCAGCCTCAAGGCTGGCTGGAGTGGGCCGGAAACTTTGCATTGAACACCTTGTGGTACGGCGAGTATAAGAACTATGGACCAGGTTCGTCCCTGGCTCGAAGGGTCAGGTGGCCCGGTTATCACATTATTAAAGATGCCGCCACCGCCAACTACTTCACCGTTCAGCGCTTCATTGACGGCGCTACGTGGTTGCCCTCCACGGGGGTAAAGTTCACGGCTGGTTTGACCAATTAAGTATTATTGACAGCGCATGCATGGACGTTATTATTAGTATATACGCTAGTACGTCCAATATATAGTTACAACATCATATTGGAGGATGCATGATGATGTTATTCTCCGTAGTGCTTTGATTCTTGAGAATTAAAGGCCCTCATTTGATATTATTTTTGAGTGGCTGAAGTTTGGTGTCGGTAAAAATAAGATAGGATGAATTTTTATTGGAATTTTGTGATTCAGTGTTATTGTTTTGTTTTTAATATATATATAATGTATTTTTTTATTGGAAAGAGTTGAACGTAGAGCCGGAGATCGATATTTTAATAATAAAATGCAACGAATAATTAAAATGACGGGTTATATTTTTTTTTTCGATGAGGATGTTCAGAAGGGAATAGACATAAGAGTAAGAGGACCCCTATAGTTAAATATATATGCCAGTCTCTTGATATAATATCACTGCACCAATGCTGGGAATATGCACCATCGTCCTGGAATAGAGTACCCTACATCTACAATCGTTGTGTTGAAGCAAGCATCTCTGGTATTGCTAACCTTTTCGCGCGGGTTTCGAATTTCACGTTATGCTTTTGCATGCTGATGCTAGCTTGCTCCTCTCTTATCACATACACCCCGCCTCGCTCTCCTTCAATTATTTACATATATGGATTTTCTAAACAAAATGTTAGCCATGATGAAGAAACCACGTTACAGTCTAATTACAATATGGTATTCCTTTACCCCAACTCCAATCTATAAATATCATATCAGCCTCTTTAAGCGAAGAAAAACTCATGTTAGGGTCTGTCTTCCATATACTACTTACAATATGCTTTATATTTATATCCTCTGACCCCATTGAAAATTATACGCTCCTACTTAATAAACAACATAATAAAACCTTTCTTTTCTTGTCATTCTCAAACTATACGTACCCATGCGTGCAATAAGAAAGACGAATATAATGGAATCCTTTGTACAAAAAAACGAGTTTTATTTCTTTCGTTGAGGCAATTATAAATAAATATATGCCACCCACATTATAAAATACTATGGTTATTAATTAAAGAAGTAAAAGCAAGAAGCAAATTATCACCTGAAGTGGCCAAGTGGTGGCAATGCAGGTAGTATATAAAATAGCTAGAGACGTCAAACAAGGTCTCCCCTCCCCTTCCCTTTCCGGCCTGTCGTCTGTATCATATTATGTGTGGCTCCCGTGTGTGTAATTGGAATTCATCTAATTTTGGATTACAACTATTCTGTGCCTTCAATTTTCTTCCGTTGCCCAACATTTTCGCATATCCAATACTCAAATTTAATTTCAACCCTGGCCTGGTCTGGTATATATAAATATGTCCTTGTTGTTGCATCTCTGGGGAAACCTCAACATCGTATTTGCGCTTCATAGGGTTTTCTCATACGATTACGTACCACCGCCTTCACAGCTTGGGCGGCTCCTTTTCTCATTTTTCCCCGGCTAGATAGTACGCACAATTACATTACATACAGATCAACGAGAATGTGAATTAATATCCATTATATTATATTATACTGCAGATTAATGATTAGTAATTGATTATTTATTATGATGTGATATGATTGTAGGGAGGTGGTGGCCTTCAAACCTGCTGGGAGGAGCGGCGTAATATATCCAAGATGCCGGGGGACGGACTGAACAAAAGGAGATTAGCCATCATTGGCGTCTCTTCGGTGTTGCTGGTGGCACTGGTGGTGGCCGTGACGGTTGGCGTGACGTGGAGTAAATCGGAGTCGGACGAGGTTGACAGGAGCTCCGACAAGGTAGTGTCTAACAAGGTGAAAGCAGTGCAGAACCTGTGCGCGCCCACGGACTACAAGAAAGAATGCGAGGAGAGCCTGGTGGCGGAGGGCGGCAACAGCACCGACCCAAAACAACTCATCATGAGCGCCTTCAACATCACCATCAAGAAGATCGAGAAGGGTATTCATGAATCCAATCTCTTGCACGAGGCCGAGAAGGATCCACGATCCAAGGAGGCCCTCCAAACCTGCAAGCACCTCATGGATCTTTCCATCGGCGAGTTCAGGAAATCACTCGCCACCTTCCAGACCTTCGATTTCTACAGCCTCGACAAGATTCTCATGAACCTCAAGGTCTGGCTCAGCGGCGCCATCACCTACCAGGAAACCTGCATCGAAGGCTTCGAGGAAGTCAAAAGCGACGCCGGTCTCAAGATGAAGCAGGCCCTCACATCCGCCATGCACATGAGCAGCAACGGCCTCGCCATCGTCAACGACATGGCCGAGGCTTTATCCAGCTTGCACATCACAAAACAAGGAAGGCGTCTCCTTAATGATCAAGAGGACGACGGCAGCGAGGCGTCTGGGAACGACGGTGGAGCCGCCGCCAGACCCGATGGCGGCAACTTCGATCTGCCCTCGTGGGTGGACGAGAATCCTGCCGCTCGGAGACTGATGACGACGAGCGAGCATAAGGGCAAACTGAAGCCTGATGTGGTGGTGGCCAAGGACGGGAGTGGGAAATACAAGAAAATCAAAGACGCGCTGAAGCACGTGCCCAAGAAGAACAAGAAGCCGTTTGTGATCTACATCAAGGAAGGAGAGTACAAAGAGCAGGTGGAGGTGGAGAAGCACATGACGTACGTTGTGTTCGTGGGGGATGGCGGCAACAAAACCCGCATCACCGGCAAAAAGAACTTCGCCGACGGGGTCGGCACCTACAGGACCGCCACGGTGGCCGTAGAAGGGGACAACTTCATCGCCATCAACATGGGGTTCGAGAACTCAGCCGGTCCCGACGGACATCAGGCCGTGGCACTGAGGGTTCAGTCCGACTTCTCCATATTCTACAAATGCCAAATGGATGGGTACCAGGACACGCTTTACGTGCACACCATGCGTCAGTTCTACAGGGACTGCGTCATCACCGGCACCATAGACTTCATCTTCGGTGATGCCGCCGTCGTCATGCAGAACTGCACATTCGTGGTGAGGAAGCCGAACGAGAACCAGCAGTGCATAGTGACGGCGCAGGGCAGGAAGGAGAGGCACCAGCCGTCGGCGCTGGTGATCCAGGGAGGGTCCATAGTGTCGGACCCAAAGTACCACGAAGTGAGGTTCAAGAACAAGGCTTACCTGGCGCGTCCATGGAAGAACTTCTCCAGGACCATCATAATGGAAACCTTCATAGACGACTTGATTCATCCAGAGGGATTTCTCAAGTGGGACGCTAACGCCACATCCTACAAGACATGCTGGTACGGTGAGTTCAACAACACAGGGCCAGGTGCCGACATGAGTAATCGCGCCAAGTGGAACGGGATCAAGAATCTGACGGCTCAGCATTCTCTGGATTTCACGCCCCTCAGGTACTTCAAGACAGATTCCTGGATTAGGGACACTAGGATTCCTTACAATTCCGGCCCCATGTACCTCCCTGCCCTTAATTCCAAAAAGATCTCCTCTCACTGAACTCCTCTTTCATTTATTCTTGGTTAGGAGGCTGCCTGGCTAATTAATCCCTAGATGCTTCTTCTTTAGTCTCTTTTTTCTTTTTAATTATTCTCTTCATTTTTTTTGATGTGTATGTTACTTACTGACTCTTTGCCCTACCTACTCGTCATTACATTATACAATTCTACACACACTTTCAAAACAAACCTCTTGTGTGATTTTTTCATTCAACATTTGCATATGCGTATTTCTTTCCACGTGATATGGGTTAAAACGATTATGTCAATAAAAACGCACATAATATTACACTAATTTCTTGCCTTCAAGTTGTGGAGTTAGATCTCTCAATTTCTTACTTCTTCATACCACAAGTCATTGTTATATGCCTTTCTCTTGGGAGTCCTTAAAACAAATGAAAAGGGCGTTCAATTTAAGAACAATCAAATCATTTCCACGGCATTTGAAAAGCAACAAAGCCCCAGGAATGACAGGAAATTTAAGCTTGTTTGGGATCACTTTTTGGGTCCTACATACCATAAATCTCAATTGAAAAACTATTTTTAAAGGTTTCAATCCCAATCCTAAACGAGAAGCAAATAGGAATTTGTGGGACGCAAGAAGCAAATTGAGGATTTCACAGCTTAAGAGATGCCACTAATAGGAATCCATCGCTTGTTACGATCATACCATACAATCCAAAGCTAAGGATTCTCCCTCCACCAGCGTGTTTGGGATCCCAATGTAACTTGAGTACTACCTCTACCAGGAACGCTCTTCTTCGCCCTCTTATTTGGGGCGTCCAATTTTTTTTTTTTTATTATTAAAAAAAAAAATTTTAATAGATAGAGAATTTAAAATAAGTATAATCTTTTAATTAATATTTTTTCATTTAAAAATCATCAAATAGAAAAATTAAATCTTGTTCTATCTAAGGTTGACAGAGAAGTCTAGCTCGATTGAACTAATGTGTTGATATTGGATCGAATAACTACTCCAAGATATCTATGAGGTAGATAATCAAGAGAATGATCGATCACTATGCACGAATAAGACTTTCGCCAAAGGAGGTGGTGTGTGTGTATAGTGACGGCTGAATCTTAAATTGAGTAAGAATGTGCATACCTTAGGGTTTACCTCTTATTTATAGAGTTTACCTTAGGGTTAGGGTTTGGACCTACGGGCCTTTGTGCCTCCAAGCCCAAGTATTATGCCATCATATCTTGATTGTAATCTTAGATTAGTATCCTCCTTGATTATAGGTGGATTCTGATGTAGATTGTCCCTTGTTGGGCCATACATCGAATGAGCCTCTTATACGAATCCATAATAAATCTGAATCATCAAAATCTCATTGATAAGCTCAAACGAGACGAGCATTCCCTTGCCTATTCTCCTGTAGTTAGGTAGGGAAACACGTCCCCGCCTTATTTTTCTTGTTGCTAAAAACTGAACTTCACGAGCAGCACAAGTTAAAGCTGGAATTGATAGGTATGCTTTCACATTGCATTTACAATCACATCAAGCAATATCAAATTAATTAAAAATTTATAATGTAAATATAAATAATTAATTATAGTCATATTCTATCAGAGGTAATATAATAGAATGTAATGCAATGTAAGGATGACCACATAAATTTGTTTACCTCGTTATTAAGGAAAGATGATGCATATACATATAGTTGGATTACATCGAACATGAAAATATATAAGAATAATATAGTAAAAGACAAAATTACCCCTAACTAGTGACTACACATATATGTATAATGTGCATGTTATGTTCATGGTAATTTTTTCAATCTGTGTAGTGTGCATGCTGGGTTTATAATATGCAATGGTGAAAATATTATGCAATGTATAGATTGAGTTCATGGTAATTTTTTTATATTTAACCGTGAGAATATTATTTAATGTGACATTTTAATATTTTTATCGGTGGAATATAATTTTTTAATGGGGGAATATTTTTTAAAAATTTATATTATTAATTAATTTTTTAATATATTAATTGTGGTAAATATTTAATATTTAACCGCATTTATGGGTGAGCACTTGGGTCAATTTAAATTATTATAATGGCAATAATGTATTTTTCATGTCTGCATCCTTATTCATCAGTTTTAGCGGAGTAATGCTGATTACATCAAATGATGTAGTTGGGATTACAAAATGTAATCATTTTTATGTTACATAAGCCCAACCAAACAATGTAATCAGTCTATTGCATTAGGATTACATGTAATAATCTTCCATAGAATCGAACCAAACAAGTTAAAAGAGTCACTTAACTAAATTTGGTAGATTTAGAAAGTCAAATAAATAAATAATTAATTACAAAAAATGTAGCAAGATTTTTTAAAAATACCCCTATATTGCAACTAAATTATATATCAACTTATGAGTTAATAAATTAGTTTTAAAAAATGACAAATATAAGAGATAAAATGACTTAAGGTCCTATACTTATGATCAAATTCAACCCTAATCTAATTCTTATAAGAGCAGATGCAATGATATTCAATATAGGAGTTAGATATCTCATTTACAAAGATTAATGAAATTAATTATTTATAGAAATTATATGTTGATTTTTCTAAAATATTGTATTTAATCATTATTTGCATTAGAACTACCTTTTAATGGAAATCTTTTTACTATGTGCATTTAATAAGGATAGTTTGAGGAAACTACTATCAATTTAGAAGACTAAATTAACTTAGGTTTTATTAAGCAACACACATTTTTCATAAATAATTAACTTAATCAATTTATTTTTTTAAATCATTTTATCTCTCATTTATCATTTTTGCTTAAACTAATTTAACTATTTCATAAGTTGATATATAACCTAATGCTACATCCGTGTATTTTAAAGAAATCATTCTCCATTTGTTATAATTAATTTATTCTGCTTCCTAAATTTACCAAAATTATTTAAGTGCGTGAGATAGTATATAACTATAATTTGATATTGCTTGATGTGATTGTAAATGCGACGTGAAAGCATTCCCTCTCACTTTCAGCTTTAACTTGTTCTGTTCATGAAGTTCAGTTTTTAGCACACACAAAAAAAAAAAGCAGGGGATTTTTTTTTTTTTTTTTTTCTTCGCAGGAGCTCACCGTAGCTGGATTGAGGTTACGTCGGGCGTATATCGCAGGGAGAGTTTTCGCGTCATCCATAGCGACTCGAACTCGAGGCCCAACATCTGGGCTAAAGTCCCCTTCCACTGAAACCAACTCCCACCTCAGTGGTAAAGCAGGGGATATTGATATTACACGGAAACATGTCCTATGGGGGAAAAGGATGGGCTGCGGACAAAAAGTTGGCATCGGAGAGAAGCCACCTCCCTGTTATTTGCTGCTTCGTTTGTTTGTAGTGGTTTTATAACCAGATGTTGTACAATGTTCTAATTCTGGTATGAATGAATATTCCCTTTCCCCAAAAAAGAAAAACACTCGTTATTATCACCCAAAAAACACCAGAGCAGTTCCTAGCAGATTTGAAATTATCATCTCAAAAATATGATCTCATCAATATTGAATAAAGGCACTAAAGAGGCAAGCTTCTCAAACTAAACAAAAACAACTATTGAAATGGGAAAAAGAAAACGAAATGCCAATGCATAAAAGTATATCCAAACAGAAAATACAAATAATTGTCTTCAGCTCTAGCAAAATTTTTAATTCTGGATGAAATGGGGCTAGTATAACGAATTTGAACTTAAACCCTGAATCCTTTGCTGTTCCTCCTTCCTCTAGCACGTTCAAACTTCCTTCCCTTTGATTGCACATAAGGCTTGGTGTGGCTGTGTGGCACACCAGGAGCAGGACCAAAATGCTTCACAGCCTCACGAGAATTCTTGGGGCCTCTAAGAAGGACCTATTTCAAAGGGTTTAAAATAAGACGTTAACCGTTCAAAAGCTGGTTTTCTCAGCAATTCCAAATATGCAATCCACCATATACACATACGTACCGTGTTCTGTCCCAGAGGAGCCCTGAGAGCCAGCTGATCAAAAGTCAAGCACTCACCACCAGACTTCTCTATCCTTGCACGTGCTGTCTCTGTAAACCGGAGTGCAGCAACTTTCAAAGGCGGAACTTCATAAACTCGTATATCATCAGTCACTGTGCCCACCAACACTGCAATCTTATCTTCCTATACAAACAGATTTCAGAAGCACATTAATGGACACCAAAATAGTCAAACTACTATTTCAAAGAATACCAAAATTCAGATATAGAAGAACAAACCTTCCCCTTCATGAACTTTATCAATCTTGACAAAGAAAGTGGAGCCTTGTTGACTTTGCTCATGAAAAGACGCTTGAGTATCACAGCATTGAAACTGCTTTCAGTTCTCCGGACTAGAAATCTATAAAGCTGACCATGTAAAAAATAATCAGACTACTTCATGGAATTGAAAGATTTTTTACTGTACTAGAAAAAATTTTACTCGAAGCAATTCTTTCTGACACTATAATAAGTCTACTCTTCTAAAATCTTTTAAAAACTTGAAAATTAAGAATTGAAGCATAATAATGAGATGAAGTACTGGCTCCCTCAGCGATACAAATTAAAATTGTTAATCATATGATTTCAGCATTAGCATGGATATTAAACGACATCATTGGGAACCTCATCTCGAAGCCAAGTATAAAATGGGTATCGGCAAAAGAAAAACTCAATACTATAATGCTGAAAACAGAGCTTACAGGAAGGGTAAGTGGCTTCCCAGTATTTTAACTACGATATAAATACATAATTGATGTACAAGTATAGAGTGCAAAAGGCAAATGAATGAACCTAACTGCTTTTAGTATGGTTGGTAGAAAATTGTTACTTTTTAAACAAATCAAGAATGAAAACAAAAAAATTGTCGGGAGAGAAAGGTGCTTCAAGCTCAGATAAATGTGGGTAAATCTATTCCCAGACCTTCAAATATTGAAGGTCTCATAATGAGCTGGGATCACATTTATCATCATCGAGAGAATACAACAATACAAGCATCAAATCGTAAGCGTAGTTCTTACACCAGGCAGGGATTTACTAATTGGTTTCCTTGATCAAATAACAAAGTACAAGTATAAGTAATATATGAACCTTGACAAGAAGCTTTAGGTAGATATCATTGGACTTGGGTGCCGTTCTTTTGGTCTTCTTGCTCTTCCCACCAGCTTTGAGATCGATCCCCTGTGCATAGATAAGAAAAAGAAAAACATGGTCAAGGTGGGCAAGTACAGGAGAGAGGCGAAGACTCAGAGAGACAAAGAGCGGGAGAACGAACCATTGTTGCCGAGCTGACGATCTCTCTGCCTTTCACGCTGAGAAGAAGAAGAAGAAAAGTTAGGGTTTTTGCGATTTTTAAAGCCGGATCTGGGCCGGATCAATCTCTTTGCCCTTCGCGCTAAGAAGAAAATTTAGGGTTTTTACGATTTTAAAAGACGGATCTGGGCCGGATCAATCTCTTTGCCCTTCACGTTAAAAAGAAAATTTATGGTTTTTGCGATTTTTAAAGCCCGATTTGAGCCAGAACAACCTTTTGGATCTGGGCTTCATTTCATAAGCAGTCCAGTTATACATATAACGTTAGGAGTGTGCATGTGGCTTGGTAGCCCGCAATGCCCCTTGCCTAAAAATAGTGGCCCGGTTGAAATTGGGCATTCTCTTATCAAGTAGGGCTGGGAATCGGATACAGTATGCGTCATTGCTCAGAGAATATACATACTTCTATTTAAAAAATACTCCTTCCGGTCCTAATTATAAGACAACATTTGAGAGTTGGTTTTGGTCCTAATTATAAGACAATATTTTAATTTTTGTCAATTTCTTCCTAAAATACCCATATTTTATTCTCTCAAGTGTATTTAGTTTTTGGTGAATGTATATATGTTGATGCGTAGACTCTTACAGTAAGTAAAACTTTTAAATTGCTGGATTTTAATTTATTTATCAATCAACTGATATGAATTTTTCAATATATATATATAGACACATTTACACACACAGATGTGTGTGTGTGTTTATACATATATATATATTTGTGTATCTATATGTGTGTACATATATGTATATCTTTGTGTGTGTGTATAGTGTATACAGATATATATAAATATATGTGTGTGTATCTATGTGTGTGTACATATATGTATATCTTTGTGTGTGTTTGTCAATATATGTGTGTACACATACATATATACATATATACATATATATATATATGTATGTTGTGTGTGTTTATACATATATGTATATTTGTGTATCTATGTGTGTGTGCATATATGTATATCTCTGTGTGTTTGTCAATATATGTGTGTGTGTGTGTATAATATACATATATATACGCACACATATGTATATATAGCAAAACCATTATTTCAATTAGAAAGCATGTAGAAAGAAAAATTTTAGGTTGGAGAAATATGTGGTAAGAGTTGTTGATTTACTTTTACTTATGTTATTTTAAATTTATATAAGGGCATTTTAGGAAAATGAGTAAAATTAACTAATTTAACTCATCTCCTTAATCTCTCCAAAATCGGTTAAATATGTCCTATAATTAGGACCGGAGGGAGTATCATATATGTGAATAAAAAACATATAATATGTGTGTGCGCACGTACATTGCACACACTTTTTTTTTATATAAGAAGGATGGCTAAAAGCCTTTAATACAAATACAGAAATTACAAAACAAGGGGATTAACTCTCAAACTCTCTTGTTACACCTAAGCCCTTAAATAAGTAGGGCAGACCTCAATGATAACAAATTTAGAAATACTCACTTTAGCTAACTCATCAGCTATTCTATTAGAATCTTAAGGAATAGACCTAGGAATAATCCACCAATCCCATAGTAACATCTCCTTAATTTTCATGATAATCAAACTCCCTAGACAATAATCTTCATCCAAAATCATTCGAATTACATCCTCAGCGTCCGACTCTACCATGACACTTTTAATCCCCAAGTCCTACATCATCTGCAAACCATTGATCAAGGCCTACTCCTCAGAAACATTGGCTTGGCAAACCCCTATAATTTTGGGGAATCCTGCCACCCATTTCCCAAACCAATCTCTTAACACCCCACCACATCCTGCTTGGAAAGAAATAGTTGATCTAGCTTCATCCAACCCATCGACGATTTCACCCAGCCCCTATCCGGAAAGCTTAAACAGGGCTCAAGAATCCTATCCGGCACATGCTCTAAAGTATAATTCTGCCAAATTCCGGTGATAGTAGCAGCTGGATTTTTTGGCTTTTGAAAATTACTGTTGAAGCAACAATGATTTCTCCATTCCCAGAGTTTTCACGTGGCAACTCCAAAAATTAGTCTCCAACTATCTCCCTATCTGCTACTGACATTTTTCCTCATATTCATTGTCAGCTATTCACGCAGGTTGGCAGAGAAGAAGGATGAAACAAAACTAGGGTCAATAAATGAGTTCCACAGGATTTTTGCATATTGGCAATCACGCAAAATATGAAGAGCATCATCTAATCCGAATTACAAAAGTCACACACTGCTGAAGAAAGGTACCATCTACTTTTCCATAGATTAGTAAGAAGTCCATCTTGCGAAACCTTCCATAAGAATACACGAATTCTCTCCACTCCTCTCCATTGCCAAATATCTTTGAATAAAGTATTCCTTAAGGATAAAGGGTTAGGCTCCATAAGAAAATAGGAAGTCTTAATAGAGAACTTACCATCTCCTAAAGCACCCCACACCATAACATCATTAGAAGCATTAGGCCTAGGCGGCAGTACAAGAGCAATCTGGTTAATACCTGCTGAACTGATAATATGAGATAATTTATTAAAATCCCATATACCATCAGGAGCCCAATCCGCCACTAGCGACACCTCTTCTGGTTCTGATAATCGATGAATGCAAAAATCTTTAATTTTAATCACAGCACCAACCCAATAGTCATTGAAAAAGTTTATAGATAAGCCATTCCTGATTTTCCATTTTATTCCACGTTCTACCAAATCAGATTGGGAACAAATAAACCTCCATAAACTTGAGTCACCAAAATGGAATGACAACAACGACTCCTCTTCCCTTATCATATACCGATGAGTAGGGATATCCGCCCATAAACGCCCAACTCCCACAATTAACTTCCATGCCAACTTTGTTCCGCAGGCTTGGTTAACGGAGCTCAGTCTCCTTAATCCTAGGCCCCCATATTCCTTAGGTTTAGTGATTTGGTACCAACCGATTGAGTGAAACCCTTTTGAGCTATCCACGTGACCCCAGATAAAGTTTCTTTGTAGTCTTTCAACTTCTAGGCACACATTCAAAGGCAATCATGCCACCTGCATTGGGTAAAGAGGAACTGAGCTTACTACTGACTTTGCTAAGGTAATCCGCCCATCCATTGATAAGGAATTAGCCTTCCAAGCACTAAGTTTTGCTCGAACTCTGTCAATGACATATCGGAAGGTCTTCGTTCTTCTCCTAACGCGTTAAAGGAATTCCAAGATAACGCCTTATTTCACTTGAGCATTTCATTTAAGTTTTCTCCATAATTCTACTCCTAGTATGTAAAGGAACTCTAGGAGAGAAGAACATAGATGAATTTGCATTATTAATCTTTCCCCCGGAGGCCTTCATGAATTTATGAATACAACTCATCATACACTTCGATTGAGCAACAGAAGTGTTCCGGTGTGGAACCAGAACGCTAGCCCTGATGGACTAGCCTGTTTGATTGTTTGCTTATATGGAGCGGACTTGACCTAGGCGTGATGCCTAGGGCCTACGTACCCTAAGAGGGATCAAAGTCCACGTAGTTCGAGGACACACGTTGGCGTTTAGCCAAATGGGTGGGTGTGTATGCTCCAGCAAGAGTGTGTGTGTGTGCACCTTAGGGTTAACCTCTGTATTTATAGGGTGTGCCTCAGGTGGGATAGTGTGGGCGTAATCCACTGCCCTAGTATCATAACGGTCGAATATATCTTTAGATAAGATAGATCTCCCTTGATTCTAGCTGAGATAGGATTTCCTTTTATTATAGGTAGATCCTAGTATGTGATATTTCCTGTTGGGCCATACTGCTATTGGGCCCAAAATATGGATCCGTAACAGTTGCCCCCCAGCCCGGTAGTTTGAGCTTTCAAGCTGCCGGGATGTATATCGTTCCCAAGCTGGTTATCCGGGGTAGGTTGTTGTGAACATTATCATCTCGTATGTCTACCGCGCATTGTCGGGTTGGGCTACTCTGGTCTTGGCGACCGAAGTCTTTTACTCCCAGATCCGAGGTAATGTCTCAAAGATCCGAGGTAGTAGTCTGATGATCAAAGATCCGAGGTAGTATCTCGAAGACCCGAGGTCTTGCCTCAAAGATCCGAGGTAACGTCTCGAAGATCTGAGGTCTTATCCCACATATCCCGAGTAGTCCGAGATGGTTCGCCTTGCATTTGAATCCAGTTGTTGACCCCGGCTATCGAAGTCGAGATCTTTCATATTCGAGTTGTTCCAGCTTGATTTGCTTTTGTCCGTGTTTTGATGAATTCTGCTTCATTTGCATTCTGATCGAATTGCCCCCGGCTCGGTAGCTCAAGTGTTTGAACTGCCGAGATGTATCATGCCCTGGTACTTCCTGCCCGAGGTGCGATACCGAGGTTGATTGGATCCGTTGACCTAGCATGCCGGATTTTTAATCTGACTGGGCTTGACCTAGGTATGTCACCTAGGGCCTACGTACCCTAGTAAGGGATCAAAGCCTACGTAGTTCGAGGTATTACCAATCCTTTACCGGGTGCCGTTCTGTGAAGGTTTGAACCAATTCACTATTTACCTCGGCCATGGAGGTTACGTTCTCAAGAATCCGAGGTCCGATCTCAAGATCCGAGGTCCTTTATGGAGGTGTGCCGAATCCCGATTTTGTCAAGATTCTCCTATTTTTGAGGAATTTGTCTCGGTGCCGAGGTATGAGATAAGGCCAAGAGTCTAGGTTAAAAAACCTTATGCCTTCTCGATCATTGCCCCCTGCCATGTGGCGTCCAAAAGTTGAAGATTGAAATTCCGTCTTTCTATTTTCATGACCGCCGGGTCTCTTCTTCTTCACTTATCTGCCACACCGAACTCTCCCAATCCGAATGTCCCGAAGAGGAACGGATCTCGGGCTTGCTTATATTGCTTTGTCGGCTTTACGGTGCCACGCTTGTCTTGTCGTCCCTCGGCCGCGCGTCAAGGGTTCTGGGCTGCCGGGGTGCACTCGGATCTTCCAACCAAGATGCACTCTTACCCTCGGACCGAGGTGTTATGCCGAGTAACCTATTCGATTCATGGACCCGAGGTTGTTTATCCGACTCCATGGCCCGAGGTAGTATCTCAAAGGTCGGTACTCCTGCCGTTGCTTTCGAAATCCCGAGGTAGTGTCGGATGGTCGCTTGGCTTCGAGGCTGAAACCCTTTCGACTTCGCCATCATGGCCTCCTGACACCTGGCCTCCATGGATTGGAGAGGGTCTGCAACCGTCGTTCCTAGTGACTTCGAGATCCGGGTCGTTTGACGAGGAGGTTCGAGGTGGGGATGAAGATCCTTCTTTGGGTGATGATGGTGGAGAAGGGATTTCGAGATCTGCTCCGGGCCGAGTGGTCCCTTCAAAAAACATTGCTCCTCCGAGCTAAGAGCCGAAGTCTTTTTGTTGTTGTTCCTACCGGTGTATCGTACCGGGTTTGTAATTGTAACTTTGTAAACATTGCTACCTTGATTATATATAAACTTGATTTCAACCAATCAGTTTGTCTTGTCAACTTTAAGTTAACATTCTGTTTTTTATGGCCGGGCCAGGGCCTTTATATGCGCGATATCTGCTAAGTGTTTCTTCCGATATAGGTTGACTTCGGGAAAAGGGGTAGGGGAGTAACCCGAGCTACCGAGATCCGGATATGGTTGTCCGGGGTTGTTTTATCCCGAATAGGGGCAAAATGTCGGATGCACAATCGCGGTGTCCGAACGCGGTTTGTACATGTCGGCTGATCGGGGCTGCGTGACAATTCACCTCCCTATTTAGGAGCATTTTTCGATGCATCTTTTTTAAAAGAGATGGTGTTTTTACGTCTCGCGAACCGGGGCGTGGTAGCCGGGTGTACCGCAAATTGGGTCATCGGTAATGCCACAAATCGGGCTATACGCAACCTGGGTGTGGTAACCCTGGTGTAATCCCTTCTTTTGGGATTTTTGCTTGACCAGGGGCTTATATGCCTCGGTGTATTCTGACCGGTGTGATACCTCGGTGTGTTTTTGACTACCGATAGTTTTTGTCATAATAAGGGCATTATCGTATCCCTGGAGGAGTACGTTTTAGCCATAATCTTGGTTTTACCGTGCTCCCTTGGAAACACGTCATTTTCCAAGGGAACACGTCGTGCTCCCGAGGAAACACGTCGTTTCCAAGGGAACACGTTTTAACTGTCTCGATGGCACTCGGTCGTTAACCGGATTTGGTATAACCGGGTCCATCTTCGAAACAAGGCGGATCCCGGATTCTAACCGTATTAAGTGTAATCGGGTTTCGTCCTCGTCGAAATGTAATCCGGGACTTGTTTATCCGGGATGGGTGTTGTAACCCCGAATGTTTAATCGGAACATGATTTTCGGAAACGGGTTTATGTACCTCGGATTCCTACATGTTTACACCGATCCGGGTTTAAACTAGATTCGGTTTAAACCGGGTCTCCACTTTCATCCCTTTTGTAGGGACGGGACTCCACACGGATCTCGGTTTTCAACTAGATTCGGTTGAACCGAGTCCTAAGACCGCGATGTGAATTGAAGCAATTGAAACCGGATTCGAGACCGCGGTGTGAATTGAAGCAATTGAAACCCAGATTATAAGACCGCGGTGTTTAAGCTTAAGTTATAAACAACACGTTCTTGAAGGTTCCACTAACAAAAGGGGATTTAAATAATCGATCGCAATGATGTGTTTGAGGTGTTGCGGGTGCCGAGCCGGGATCTAGCGTTAGTAGATCTTTAGACGAGTCCTTTTGATTGGCTTCCTTCCCAAGGTTTCGAGTATGTATGCTCCTTTGCCAAGCATCTCTTTAACCCAATGTGGGCCTTCCCAGTTTGTAGCTAGTTTGCCATCTCTGGCATTCTTGTTTCTGACGTCTGCTCGTCAGTGTACGAGGTCAGCATTGTGAAGGCCGGCCGTAGCGGCTTTGCTTGACGAAAAACCCAGGCTTATGGGCCGTGGTGATAATCTTTGGTCCAATTAAGAGGCACGGATTTAATCGGAAAATCTTCGGTTTATCTCGGGTCCAATTAAGGAGCGCGGAGTCAACTAGGTAATTTTCAGTTTGTCCGGGGTCCAATTAAAGAGCGCGGAGTCAACCGTATTTTGCAAGGAGTCCGGATTTTAACTGTATTCAGTGTACCCAGGGTCCTTCTTCCTTCTCTTTTGGAGGTGGACTCCACATTTTTCTGAATTTGTTTACCCATGATGGGTGTCGTAACCCGGAACTTGTTTATCCAATATGGGTGTCGTAACCCGAGATTCCATTATGGGTATCGTAACCCGAATTCCATTATGGGTGTTGTAACCCTTATTCCATTATGGGTGTTGTAACCCTTGATTTGTTTTTACGCGGAACTCAAATCTAACCGGAATACAATGTAACCGAGTTCCGCTTTCATTCCCTTTCGTAGGGACGGACTCCACGTGGAACTTGGTTTTCAACCGCAAAGCGTAACACGGAGCCGGATTTTTACCTTGTATTAAGTGTAACCGGGTCCGCCTTCTTTCCGCTTCTCGCAAATCTTTCAACGAAGCCCGGATTTAAACCAAATTTGGTGTAACCGGTCCGCCTTCAAGACTTTACGCGGATCCTAACGTTAACTAGATTCGATTAACCAGTCCGACTTCAAAGCGTACTCGGATCCCGTACGTTAACTAGATTCGATTAAGCTGGGTCCGACTTCAAAACTTTTTGCGGATCCCGTACGTTAACTAGATTCGATTAACCGTCCGACTTCAAAACTTCATGCGGATCCCGTACGTTAACTAGATTCAGTTAACCGGGTCCGCCTTCAAGACTTCATGCGGATCCCGTACGTTAACTAGATTCAGTTAACCGGGTCCGCCTTCAAGACTTCATGCGGATCCCGTACGTTAACTAGATTCAGTTAACCGGGTCCGACTTTAAAACTTACACTTACTGACGAGCGTTACCGCATCCCGGAGGAGTACGTTTTAGCCAATATGAGGCGTTACCGCATCCCGGAGGAATAAGTTTTAGCCAATATCACGGCCATATTGAATCCCAGTTTTGCCTCTATGTCGGTGTTACCGCATCCCGGAGGATTACGTTTTAACCGTAATGTGCACGGAGCCCGGATTTTAACCAGATTCTGTATAACCAGGTTCGTCTTCAATACTATATACGGATATCGGATTTTAACTGTATTGAGTGTAACCGAGGTCCTCCGCCTTCTTTTCTTTTTCGTAGTATTAAACGAGACTATGCCACTAGATACTTTGATGGATTGAACGTGCCGTGTCCAGGAGATGACATTTACCATAAGATAGGTTAGGAGTCAAAATAAAGTTTTGAGAAACTAACCATTTATATTAGCCGCAGAATGGTGAGAGAAATTGGCCTGACATAGATTGTTGTATCGGGTTCCGTTTGACGACTGCTAGAGTCGAAAAGATATTGCGCATAATATTCATCCGGTGCCCCGAGAACTATACGCCCGACATGGTCGACCAGATTTAATCCGGAGTGCATTTCGGTTTTACCGCTTCCCGGTTTTGACCTTTGCTTTGGTGTTACCGTATCCCGAGGGAGTACGTTTTAACCTTTATCTCGGTGTTGCCGCATCCTCGGATTCATATATGTTTGTAAACTTGACATGATCTCCTCAAACTATGTACCTCGGATTCCTACATGTTTAACTCGAACATGGTTTTGGGAAACGGGTTTATATACCTCGGATTCCTACATGTTTAACTCGAACATGGTTTTGGGAAACAGGTTTATATACCTCGGATTCCTACATGTTTAACTCGAACATGGTTTTGGGAAACGAGTTTGTATACCTCGGATTCCTACATGTATAGCTTGGACGTGATTTTCAAAAACTTGTTTGTAGGCGTCTCGGCACCTCCTCATCTCGGCGTATCATCAACCTCGACTATCACAATGGGGTCGGGATGCCATAGGCGTTGAATCGGCCTCGGCGTATCATCAACCTCAACTATTTCGATTAGCTCGTTTGCCCTGCCTCGAAACAATTAGATCCGGAGAAGGGAAATACAACTTCAGCCGATAGTATACCTTGATATGTACTCAAAGTACATGAGGCATTGCTCAATATTGTAACAGTTGCAGAATTTTAACCGAATGTAAGCTTAACACTCTTGATTCCATATCGCCCACGAGGCATCATTTTCTCGTAGTAAATTCCACCGTGAAGAAACTGGTTGGAGGGATTGCGGCTTTTTGCAACAAGAACACTAAAGGACCTAATGGGGTTGTTATATCTACCACGGTAATGCAAGTGATTGTCCCTCTCTTCATATTTGATGGGAAACGGTTTGTGGATAATGTTGATGAGGAAAAATTGATGCAGTTATGCCGAATTGTCGAAGCTAGTGGAACTAATGGTTGGCATCAACCTTAGGGAGATAAAATGAATTGGTTCATGAGTGACCCCAAGTCCGTAGTTCCAATACCTTTTTTCCCTCACTGGAGTTATAAACTAGCGTTGCCAAGCTCGGCATCTAGTAATCTCGGCGTACCTCGGCGTCTCGGCACCTTCTCATGTTGGCTTATCATCAACCTCGACTATTGCGATGGAGTCGGTAGGCCATAGGCGTTGAATCGGCCTCGGCCTACCAATAACCTCGGCTATCTTGATTTGCTCGTTTGAGATTCTCAAACGGGTATTGAACTTGCAACTGTATCACTTTTTAGATCTCATCCTCTATCCAGTGGCTATTATTGCGCGGTGGGCCCGGAGGCTGCTATGCCGGGCTCCCGGCACGATGTCGCGTAACCTCGATCTCGGCTTCGGAATATCTTGACCTTTTCATGTTTCGGCGTTCAGGCATCTCGGACCCCGGCCACTACAATCTCGGCCATTAGTAAATGACATAGAGAGTTCAAATGTTGTGATTGCTTATAATCCAAATAGGGCATCTAAATTTATGCCAGAATTGAAAAGTTTGGGTTCCCAAGTACAGAGGATGACAATCCTATGTTCTCGAGGAGAGAGGATAACGATCCTGGGTTCTCTCCTCCCGACGAGAGATCACGTGGAGACATGAAGAGTAAAAAGGAAACCCATGTAATGATCTGAAAATACTCAAAGTGAAATAGAAGATGTAGAAGAATCTCGCATGGGTGACAGTAAATCCTCTTAAAAGAATTCGCAAAGAGAGAACCCGCGATCTTCGAAATACCCAAATTGAGATACAAGATGTAGAAGAGTCTCGCATGGGTGACGAGTCCTCTTTAAAAGAATTCGCAAAGAGAGAACTGCCGCGATCTTCGAAATACCCAAATTGAGATACAAGATGTAGAAGAGTCTCGTATGGGTGACAGTAACTTTGAGGAGTTTTCCATTTTAGAGTTTCTCTTAAATGAGTTCTCAATGAGAGAATTCTCAAAGAGAGAACCCGACGATCCTTGTAAGCTCTTGTCTCATCATGTGGATTTAGAGGATAATTATAAGAAACTCCTTCTCTTAAAGGAATTCTCAACGAGAGAATTCCCAAAGAGAGAAATTGAAGATCTTCCAACTCCTATTTTGCTCTTGCATAGATGGAGGCCTCCCAGCATCACCGAGCCGTAAAAATAACTCCTTTGGTTGAATAGCCTTGGTTTACTAACAACCTCGGCTATCCCTATTTGCTCGTTTGGGATTCTCAAACGAGTATTGCGCGGTGGGCCCGGAGGCTGCTGCGGAATTTCAGGAATTGCCCATGCAAAGGCATCTGACTGCTGCTTCTAGTATTGACCATCTTAGGTCACGGGAATCGAAATTTAACGATCCCCACGGACGGCGCCAATGTTCGGTGTGGAACCGAACGCTAGCCCGATGGACTAGCTTTGTTTGATTGTTTGCTTATATGGAGCGGACTTGACCTAGGCGTGATGCCTAGGGCCTACGTACCCTAAGAGGGATCAAAGTCCACGTAGTTCGAGGACACACGTTGGCGTTTAGCCAAAGGGGTGGGTGTGTATGCTCCAGCAAGAGTGTGTGTGTGTGTGCACCTTAGGGTTAACCTCTGTATTTATAGGGTGTGCCTCGGGTGGGATAGTGTGGCGTAATCCACTGCCTTAGTATCATAACGGTCGAATATATCTTTAGATAAGATAGATCTCCCTTGATTCTAGCTGAGATAGGATTTCCCTTTATTATAGGTAGATCCTAGTATGTGATATTTCCTGTTGGGCCATACTGCTATTGGGCCCAAAATATGGATCCGTAACAAGAAGCAACATCAAATAACAACAAGTCATCGGCAAACATTAGATGTGATACACTAGGGCCAGATCTAGATACATAAATAGGTTTCCATCTAGACTCCGACACAACATCACAAATCAGGTGGGATAGTTTATCCATGTATAACACAAATAACAACGGTGAAATGGGATCTCCTTGCCTTAATCCTCTTCTTGGGGTAAAGAACTCAGTTTGAACCCCATTCCCCAAGACATTATAAGTTACTGAAGAAACACAATTTAATATCAGATCAACAAATTTAAAATCAAAGCCAACCTCTAGTAAAACCTACCTCAGGAAAGTCCAGCTAATGCGATCATAGGCCTTCTCAAGATCTACCTTCATAGCCATGAGCCCTCTTTTACTACGATTCTTGCTCATAATATGCATGATCTCATGTTCCATAATGATATTATCTTGAATACACCTCCCTTTGACAAAGCTAACTTGAAAAGGAGAGATTAAACCATTAACCACTTCTCTCAGCCTGAGAGCTAGCACTTTAGAAATGCATTTATAATGAACTGTACATAATGATATCGATCTAAAGTGAGAAACTAATTCAACATTTGCTAGCTTCAGAATTAGAGAGATAAGCGTCTTGTTTGCTTCTGCAACAGATTTCTTACCATAAAAAACAGCTTTAACAAATTAACATAGGGCTGGCCCTACCGTTCCCCAATTAGACTTGTAGAAGATGACAGGGAATCCATCAATCCCTAGGGCTTTATAAGAGCACACACAGGATAGCACCTTCTTAATTTCTTCATCACTCAGAGCGCGTGATAGATTTCCAGAAATTAGAGGGTCTAAACTCGAATACCTAGAGGTAGTAGCTAGTTCTACTGAGCATTGGGGATTAGAGGAAAACAGCTCCTTAAAATGACCAGTCACCAATTCCTTCAGCTCTCCTTCGTTATCAATCCATTCCCCAGCTTCATTTTTCAACATCAAGACTTTGTTCCTCCATTTTCTCACTTTTATTTTTAGGTGATAATACCTAGTATTGTGATCACCCTTCGTAACCCACTCAGTTCTAGATTTTTGAAACCATTTTATTTCCTCAAGTTTCAAAAGTCAATCTAGCTGATCTTGTAACTCTAGTTCCAGTGTACACAGGTAATTAGAATTAGGGTAGGAAAAAGATCTTTGTATCCCTTCAAGCCTGTTTAAGATACCCTGTTTCTTTCTTTCAACCATACCAAATATTTCTTTGTTCCATGGGCCAAACAAGTTATGTAGGCTAGATAAATTATAATCCAAATTACCATCCACAGCCCATGCTCCAGTTAGAAACTCATTATAATTCTCATGGTGGATATTTTATTACAGCCTTTTGGGTAGAGACGGGAAATTAGGTCGAGTACGTTGGACCGGCCTGTTTAAGCCCTGACCCTTCAAGGACCGGCTTAAAAATTAGAAGAACTAAATCAAATTAGCCTTGTAGGACTGGCCCTATAGGGTTTCAGGCTTAAAAGGGCCGGCCCTGTAGGGCCTTGGGTTGGCCCATTAGGCCCGTTTAATTATTTTTTTAAAAAAAAAAATTACTTAGGCTTCTTACACTTGAGAGTTGAGAAGTGAAAACCCTAAAAATTTCAATCTCGGTCTTTTTTTCCTTTTTTTCTTCGAAAATTTCACTCACTCACAAACTCACTTACAGACTTGAAGCACAATCAAAGGTCTTTGAAATTAATGATAGTGGCCAAGAACATGACAATAATAGTCATTGTACTAATGTTACTTAGTGGTATGCTTCTTATGTTTTATGTGAGTTATTTGTGTACAATAGTTTGCTTTTGATACGAATCAGTAAATGTGTTTATTTGTTGGATGATTCATGTTGTTTGGATATTAATGTTGACAACATTTATTTGATAAATTAGAACTTCAATTGTTGTAATTTACTTATATTTTTTTGGAAAAAAAAAAAGATAAAAAAAAGTTAAAATTTGGAATAGTAACTTCCAGGCCCTGCAGAGCTGGCTCTAGCCCTCGTGCTCTCGGATTGGGCTTTGAAAAATTGATATTTTTCTTACCCTAGGTCTTGTAGGGTCGACCCTGATTTCCAGCTGTTTTTGGTTGCTTTTGTTTTTTATGCATTATGGGTGATTTGATGCCATTTATTTCTTGTTCAAGTAAGGATGCGATGTTAAAACCTATCGGTTTAATTATTATTATTATTTTTGCTCGAAACCTATGGGTTTAATTATGAAATTATATGGACTACTAGTATTTAATATTTATTCTTTTTTAATATTCCAAGTTGTGAAATTTTAAAATATTGTTTGTCAAAGTGTTGATTGTAGTTGTTTCATATATGATTTTATGAGCATTGTATCAACCTTTGAGCAGGGAATCCTGACATGCCCAACTCACCTTTACACAGCCCAAAATTATTTGGACATTTCACGGGTAGAGCCTGACATTTTGTAGCCTGTTCATTATTCAAGTTAGATAGTGGCGGAGCCCCCCAATAATAATAATAATAATAATAATATTATGTTCAGATTTTATTTTTATTTTTTTTAAATTAATATAATGTAAAAAGTAATGTTATCTTATATACTAAACTTGTTAAAATACTTTTATTATACATTTGACTCCCCAAATATTTTTTAAATTAGTTAATGAGTATACATTTGACTCCCAAATATTTATTTCTTAATAAATTAATGATGAGTATATATTTAGCCCCCCAAATATTTTTTTGAAGATCCACCGCCACTGGAGTTAGGCATCGGGTAGGGTAATGCCCTCATCCTCATGCACATCCCTACATAACGTGCTAATGTTAAAAATAATATTTGATCCATTTTTATTCCGTTAAAAACATAATATAATATAAAGCACACTTAGACTTAGTTTTAAGAAGACAAATTTCATTTTTATACTTGAGCATGTTTGGTATAATGTTACCATGCTTCAAAGTGTAGGGGGGAAAAAATAGTTGGATGAGAAAATTTTGTTTGGGCTGATAACAAAAACAAAATAGTTTTTTCCACAAACAAAAATATTTTAAATTTGAAACAACTTTTTTAACCACCAAACGCTTGAATCAATTGAGTATGACTTATTCCAAGTTAAGTAATGGTTTGAGTTGTAGGCATGCAGCTCCAATAATTGGTTGGAGGCCGGATCCCTCTGGATTAATCTAAACAAAATAACCTTCCCAATGGACACCACCCAAGATAATCTCATTTGCATCATTATATGGATAAACAAATTATAGAGAGTAGACAAAATAACCAAAATCAAGCAGGACCCGCATATGGATGGTGAGGGCATTGACCAGTTTCTTACCAGTTACCACCACCCCAGACAAAGAAAGACAAGAACCCAGACTCAAATAAGACACTGACAACACATACAGCCATCACAGGAGAAACACTAATACATTAATATCCTAAGGACAAGGAAAAAAAATAAAAATTTAAAAGTCTTATTGTAGATTCTTCTATCTAAATAGTCTCCAGAGACCTTATTAATATAGATTTTAAGTATGAGTTTACTTTATTGATAAGTGTATATGACTATATTGATAAGTGAAAGCACAGTCATTAACAAACTTATACATGTTAACTAAAGTAGCTTTTGTTGATAAACGTATGTGATTATGTTGTTAAGTTAGAGAGAGGCAATTGACAAAACCATATATATTAACCAACCCAGCTCTCGTTGACAAGTGCATGTCACTATATTGACAAGTTATAACGTAACCATTGATAAGCTCATCTATATTAACTAAAACGGTTTTCATTGACAAATGAATATTATTACAGTGACAAGTCATAAAAAAGTTATTGCTAAGTTTATTTATGCCAATAAAATAATTTTTGACATAGAAAGGTACCTTTTTAATATTTTTCCCCCCAATTAGAAGCTGAATGAGATTTTCGGAATAATAAAAGTAAAAGTGGGGCGATGAGATGGAATGGATAGGTGGAAGGGATTGGCGATGCCTGCAGCGACAGGGAGACCTTTTCAAAGACGCGCCTCCCTCAACTTGCCCCATTCCTATTCCCTCCCATGGGATCATCATTTGGGCTTGTTTGGATTGAGCGTTAGAAGACCGTTTGTGGTAGAGTTAATGAGTTTTGGAGAAAAAGCTCTACGTAGTGTGTTTGAGTTCGACGTTAAGTTTCTTTGACTTAAAACCTTCTAACGCTTCAAAAGTCGGTTAATGAAAAAAAGCCTTCGAATCCAAACTTTTTCTAAAATCTTCTCAAATTTTTGACGCGCCCGCCACTTCTACCACTATCAATCCAAACACAAATCATTATCTATAACCTGACTTTTTTCCTACCGATTTTTTTTTTAAAAAAAAATCGATAAACTTTTAAAACATCGCTTTCTTACTACTAACCCAAATGTAATTCTCTCTCCATCCATCTTACTATTTTATTCTTCTTGTTATGGCAAAATCGCGGTTTTAGATATTTTTCTCTTAAAATAAAATGTAAACCTTTTTTACATGTTTATTTTATAAATCATAAAAATTATTTTTTAAAAACTATTCTAAATATGCACTTATACATTTCCTGTTCATCACTTTGATTAGTATAAATTTACTCATCACCTATTTACACTATTAGATTGATTTTAGGCGGTTAAGTTTTGATTGAATTGAATTTTTATATTTTCAACAAAATTTTATTTTAATACATGTAAAAATAAAAATAATTTTATAACTATCACTATTAAAAAAAAAGGACTGAGATAAGCACCAAATGCTTGTTTTCAGCCATTTTTTTAAAGTGAAAATGCAGCGACAAGAGGCAGAATGTGCCTTCATCCCTTTCGTAATCCCAGCACCACACGCAGTTTTGACCCAGGCAACTTGTACCAACCACCTCTTTCCACGTGGAACACCTCCAGCTAGCACGCGCCTCTCTCCTCTTCGCTACCCGCCGTTGAAGGATTCAATCACTACTATATTTTAGTAGTTTACTTGGCGGTTGTCTCGGGTCGAGAGATTACTCGGGTGTGGAGGCACGTCCCTACTGTTCAATTTCCCTAAAACTTGATATCAACGCATTGATTTCTCCCCCTCTGCATCCCTCCCTTCCCTTTCAATTCAACGTGCTCCTCCGTTTCTGTTCTGTGACCCGCTTTTACTTTATTTATCTTCTGGCTTCAATATTTGTCCGCCCAAAACGCCTCATTTCGTTCCGCACAATTTAGGGTTGGGATTTCCTTCTACGGCAACATGATGGTGATGACCATGGAGGGAATGATGGACAAGGGCGTCCTCGACGACGTTATTCGGAGGCTGCTCGCAGGTAGAGATGCAAAACAGGTCCAGCTTTCTGAGTCGGAGATCCGTCAAATCTGCGTCAACGCCCGTCAAATCTTCCTCTCCCAGCCTAATCTCCTCCAGCTCCATGCTCCTATCCGCATCTGTGGTCAGCTTCCTTCATCCCTCCTCCTCTATCTATTATTGCAGACCCTATTCTCGGTGCTGTAATCAATCACGCGCTTGTTCTAATTCTGGCCAATCCAACAACTCGTTTCCATTCCTCTTGCCTGCCAAGTAGACGTTTGAAAAAATTGAGCTTTGTTTCAGAATCTCGTAAAACAGATTTGATGTATCGCCATCTTAAGACTCGGGTCCGTGTTAATGTTGTTTCACCATGGACCAGTTGGGGCATTCAATTGCTTTGCTAGACCAAAATTTGGCTCTCTAATTGCGAACATAAATCAATTTTGCTTTTAACCAGGTGGGGATGGCGGTTCATGTTCAGAACCTGATGGACAAAAACAGAGAGGGAAAGAGATATTTGAGAAATTGAAAATTGGCTTTTAGAATTGTTATCATTCTTTTTGGTTCGTAGAATTTTACCAATTTAACACAATAACCCCTTGGTTACCGGTAGATAACAAAGAAGAGTTCAGAAAGAAATGGGGAAATATTTACTTAGCACTAGCCCTTTGGATGATGTGTTGCCGGGGTCTTCTTTTCGATTCATCAACGTTTTTTGAAAATTCGTATATTTCTTCATAAATATTTACTTAGCACTAGCACTTACCTCTTTTCGATTCATCAACGTTTCACTTAAATAATAGGAATCTTGTACGATTTTATGGCTCATTGATTTGATTAGGTAATGAAATTGCAATATGATGCGGAAAATCTGCAGTAGAAGCATCTCAATTTCCTTCTCAATCTCAGCCTCTTCCCTTGTTCCTGAATTTCTAAAATAGGGACTCTCTTGCAGGTGATATACACGGACAGTACCAGGACTTGCTGAGGCTATTCGAATATGGCGGCTACCCTCCCGCTGCAAACTACCTGTTTCTGGGGGACTACGTTGACAGAGGGAAGCAAAGCTTGGAGACTATATGTTTGCTTTTGGCCTACAAAATAAGATATCCCGATAAAATTCATCTTCTGAGAGGAAACCATGAAGAAGCTAAGATAAACCGGGTATATGGGTTCTACGATGAATGTAAAAGGAGGTTCAATATTAGGTTGTGGAAGATATTTACTGACTGCTTTAACTGTTTGCCCGTAGCTGCACTCATTGATGAGAAAATACTTTGTATGCACGGCGGTCTCTCTCCAGAACTGCAAACTTTGGATCAGATAAAGAATATTGAAAGACCGATCGAAGTTCCTGATAGTGGTCTCCTCTGTGATCTGCTTTGGTCTGATCCTAATCCCAAAATTGAGGGCTGGGGAGAAAGCGACCGAGGGGTGTCGTGTACTTTTGGGCCTGGTGCACTCAGAGACTTTTTGGATAAGAATGACCTTGACCTTATTTGCAGAGGTCATCAGGTACACCTCCTTTATTCTTACGAGCGAACTCAACAAGTGAAACTCCTGTTTATATTTGTTCTTGTCTTGAAGGTAGTTTGTCCTTTTTTCGTTTCCTCTTTTAATGAACGAAGCTCAACACTCTCCACGCCTCGACGCTAACGTTCTTACCATTTGTGCATCGGCTGACCTGTTCTGAAATAACTATTTCTTAAGTCTACCAAAATTGCTTCATAACTGGAAAAGCTGCCCGATATGTTTTGTTGAGTTATGCTCATCTCAGTGATACCCATTGTGGAATTTGTTTATCAACTCTCCTGTTATTTATAGCTAGATTAATAGTTGAAATGCGGACATTAAGAATTGCCAGTATCATCTTCTATTTTCTTTCTTATAGGCTGAATTCTATACTGACATTCATTATCTGACGTGCATATGGATCTTCTGTTGATTAGGCTCTCATTCTACTATTCACAAATTTATCTTGTAGGTGGTGGAGGATGGATACGAGTTTTTCGCTAAACGAAGTTTAGTCACAATATTTTCTGCTCCAAACTACGGGGAGTTTGATAACGCTGGTGCGTTGTTGAGCGTTGATGAATCTCTAGTATGTTCCTTTCGGATACTGAAATCCAGGGATAGAGCATCTGGAAGTGGTACATAATTGAATCTTAAGAAGGCATGTATATCGTAATCAATTGGCATTTGTAATTTTTGATTTTATATTTTTTTTGGTAAATCAGTGTATAATGTGTCTTTTTGAGCAGCCCTAAAAATGGTGTGGTCACCGGGCAAAAGCTTTGGGGTTCAAGCAGGAATGCAGCAAGTAAGCTCAACTTGTGTGTAGGAGAAACGTGTTCGAGTAGATGATATTTGCGAAAAGAGCCTTCAGCATTTATAAGTCGAAGATTGCCGATTATGTGATGGCTCTGAGATTTTCATAAACCGAACCACCCAGGCATGCATTCTTTTGTGCAGGAACAGATATTTACTTTATGGATTTATACACCTATAGATTTAGGTTTGTTTTTTTGGGCGAATTAGGGTGTGCTTTTGTGAGTGCAAAAAGAGATCAGATGTCATGTTTCCAGACAAGTAGAAGTTCAATGTCTGTAAGTTAACGACTGCTCAGCAGTTTTCCTATTGGTACGGTTGCCCGCAAGCCCGTTCATGCAGGTGGAATCCTCGGGGTTGTTGGGACGCTTATCAACGTCACTGCTCCATTGTTATATTTATTTAATAAAAAAAGAAAAAGAACTTGGTTAACTTCTGTACAGTGGAATATATTCAACTCTGGCGGACACGTCCGTCCGTCCCAAGTTTCTCGCCTTATGGTTCACACTTCACAGCCCTAAACTTGCGAAATTTTAAACTAAATTTTCAATTTTTACATTCATTAAATATTTATCGCTTATCTCTCATCTACACTCTTTAAATAAGAGCATAATTAGAAAGAAAGGTACAAGAGTCACACATATATTATTTTTAACTAACATTATAAATTGTATGATTTTGGTAGTTGGTATTTATAGAAGAATAGTTATAAAGAGGATTGTTGCAAAGAAAGCATAAATTTAAGAGGATTAGTACAGATCCAGATGAAGACAATGAAATCCTTTGTGGCCAATCCACTATAGCGGTAGTTCCGATATTGAAGTATACATGCTGAATTAAGCATCATCGCTTTCCTTCATTTATACTATAGGACTAAATTTGTAATGCAATTTATATCTTTAAGTGGATCAGCGCGGCCATCCTTGAGGACAGATTATTTAAACTGTCACTGCCATGCTCATAGCTAGCCACCCTCTCTTGCTCCCCATTATTATATATAGACCATTGACAATAGAGTAAGGTCCACATGAACAGGAAGTAGCCGTGGGTTCTTATTCAAGCCACAAAACTTACAGAAAAAGAGAAAAGAAAAACGGAGAGAAACGTAGAAGAGATTCTATGTACACATTTAGATCATACATACAATTCTACCCTTAATTACACCCCCAGTACTGATCCCACGCGCTTTTTCCGCACTCATACATATACTCAAGGAAAATGGAACAAAGGAACTCTCAGTACGTAATTTATCAGACATCAAAAGGAGAAGAAGAGCTTGATGATCTGTTCTGGCTCGGCTTCTCGTACGCATCTGAGGTCGACCTTCTACGAAACCGGAAGGACTCTTTTGTTCCTAATAAATGAACATAAAAACACATTCATCAACATTCATATACTTTTTCTATTCTCCTTGCACGTTTAACACATATCTGATCATCCAGCTTCCTATATATATTCGGTGCTACTTTTGTTTGGAACAGAAAACGCATGTGGTTTCCAAGTTCCAACCATACCGAGGTTGTGATTGACATTCTAAAAGCCACACTCGCAAGCGTACGTATCTCCATGTAATGATGAGGCATATATATATATACAGTTTAACCCTATATATTGAAGGCATTTGAATATTTTATACCTCAGACAAATGAAGTTATCCTAGTTGACTCTAACTAATTAATGGATGCGTATGTACGTGTATAACGACACTGGGCGCGCAGTGGACACGTCAATTTCACGTCAAGTGGCTAAAATGCAGACAAAAACGGCCACCATCTCGCTTTTAATTCGGTGCATTCACCTAACACTACTTGTTATACATCGTTATCATCCTCTCAAGACAGAGGCTGCCGCAAAATGACTATACTATATCACACGATAACAGTTAATCTTGGGTAGGCATCCGCTAGCTAATTCATGGTCTACTAACACACATCTTAGGCATAGTTAGAATTAGATCAGCCAGGAAATATCGACGTTACCCGAAAACGGAGACACCGGTGGAGTACTAGAACCGGCAGGTGAAACTGGAGGCGAAGCACTCTGGTACCCTGGTGGTTTTACTATCATGATGCGACGTGTCACTTTCAGCGCCTCCTCGGCCACCGATTCCTCGTCGTACGATCTCACGCTTCCCTCACATGATTCTGATTACACGGCAAATCTCATAGTTAGCTAGCAATATTTTTTCTCAGGTTAGAAAACAGATATATTGAGGAACTTTGCAGGTGTTAGGAGCTCCTTATATATTTATATATACTTTGACTAGTAAGTTATTTCAATCTCCCAATCTTGTAAGTATCATATTTAGGTCGATAGGTCATTTCAAAATGTATAGTGATTAGTGAGCTAATAAAATGGTCTTGACGGTAAAAATGACCTGGACACACAGCTTGATATGCAATTAGAGTGAATATGACTATATGAAGTGTAAGGTTAGAATGATTCCGTGGCTGATTCATGGTCAAAACTCAGATCTCATTGATTAGGATAAGTTATGTGTTAAAATCCAGAGGCAGCTGAGGATAGCAAGAACTTGATCATACCCTTGCCGGACCCAGCTCGGACACTGAAGGTCTTGTGCTTTCGGAGTCTTCCGAGACCGTTCTCTGGCTGAGGGCCGGCGACGGTATCATCCCACAGTTGATCGAGAAGGCCCATAGAGTTGACAGATTTTATAGCAGTTCTAGCGAATAGGGGAGACGTCTACGCCAGTGATGAGTGCCGGAAGCGGGATCTGGATTAGCGAAGTGGCATGCATGAAGAGGAAATTTATGGAGGGCGACGAGTTAAAGATCGAACAAGTCGTGGGGATGAGGAGAGACATAGACCGTCGATGGGAATCAAAGGGGAAGGATATGACGTGGCGATTTGATCGGAGGCTGAAGTTGAGGGGATAAGGTTCCCGCTTGCGCATGGGCCCAGGGGGCACAGGGATTCCATGAACCACGATGAAAGGTGACACGTGACAATACTGTGCCGTGCGGGCCTGCAAATCAGTTATAACAAATCATTTATTTTTGTAGGTAGAGCCGTAGAGGGTATCCACTTCCTCCTCGAACGTGGTGACTAATTCTCACTATTTACGTTAGGAGTGACTAATTCTCTCACATATAACAAGCCGCAAGCTCAGAGCAAAAAAAAAAAAAAAACAAGCCGCAAGCTTTTTTTTTTTAATTCACATAGATCTTTTTCCTTAAATACTTATTATGTACTTCCCCGAGTGATGAAGGCGTTTTTATATATATTTTATTTATTTAGATTAAATTATATATTACATTCTGAATTTTTCATATAATGTCTTAAATTATTTAAATTTCAGGATACTGGTGTTACAGGAAAAATATTTCTAAATGTAAGACTGTAAATTAATTAATTTGAAATACTGAGTGAAAAAAAATATACAACATAAAAATAAATAAAAATAAAAATGCCCTCATCCCTCTAATTAAAGGAGAATCACATAACAAACCCATAAGGAAAAACACCTAATGTGAACCCGTTTTTTGGGCTTTTACAAAGGTTCACATTATAGGTGCTTCTCCATTACGTGCTTATCACTCTAATTTTAGGGTGTGTGATTTTTTTTTATTTGATTTATTTAGATTAAACTATATGCTGCATCCATAAATATTTTTGTACCCAATATCTCAAATTAATTAATTTTCAAGATACTGGTATTACAGAATGTTATGAGATATTGTTGTCTCACTCATCCAACGTCATGCTGAATTTCAAAAACACATATAAAAAGGCTTATTTGCTTTGAGACTGAATGAAAACTTCGACACTGGACTAGGTACCACTCTGGTCCTATTTATAAGTCCAGTTTGACCAAATAAATGAGATTGTGACAATTTTGCCCATAGTAATGATGATGAGAGTGATTGGCTAGTCATGTTGGAAAGAGAAAAAGATGAAAGAGATTTGATAATAAATTTTAAAAGGTACCCATTCATAAATGAGGGTAAAGTTGGAAATTTGTTCCATAATCATTGAGAATCTTACCTCTCTTTGGTATGTGAGATTTGGTCAAACTGGACTTATAAATAGGACCAGAGTGGTATATGAAATTGGAGAGGAAATCATGTCACGATTAAGGTCTTGGCTTTCCCTTCTTATCAAGAAACCACTGCTACCACCACATGTCGCTGCCACATATCAACTACTATGTCCTGCTCCTGACGATGTCGGCCAACAGTGGCAACCGGTCATAATCTCTTCATCTTCCTGTTCGCCCTCTTCCTCTTCTTCTTCACCCTCCTCTTCTAGCTCGTTGTCTCCTTCGATGTCGTTCTCAAACGGAATCAACGCCATTCTAAATCGTTACGCCAATCTTAATTAGTTCAGTTGGGAGGGATTGATTGAAGGAAGGAGTTGATCTGTAAGGTGAGATCAAAAGTTATCTTTTGAGCAGGTTTTGTTTTTAGCAAAGGGGGAAAAGCACCAATATAGGAACTTTTTGCAAAAAATGTACCCAATTAGAACAGATGGAAAAAGTTTTACCAAAGTAGGGCAGTTAGTGGCGTCGCGTCAGGCGACCCCACTAGTGGCGTAGAGCTGCTTGACGCCACTGACACAAAAGTGTTAGTGGCGTCACATGGTGAGACGCCACTCAATTTGAGTGGCTGACACGCCTGTCATTCCATAAAAATAAATAAATAAATAAATATTGAGTGGCGTCTCAAATTGAGACGCTACTCGATTTGAGTGGTTGGCGTCGTGTCATTCCATTAAAAAAATTAATATTAAATATAATAATAATAATAAATGATAAAAAAGTGGAATAATTTAAAGCTCTACTTCATTTAATTTGGAATCAAAAAAGAAAGAAAAAGTGGTAAATAACTCACTAACAACACTTTTTAAAAGATTATGTGGTAATTTGGTTATAACAACAGATCCCAAAACGGGGGATCTATATATTTGTTATACACCAAATATTTGGATAGTAACAGTATTGATTTTGGAATCTATATAAAAAGTGTACCGCATAAAAGTGTTTGTATTGTCCAAACACTTGTTTGAGTGAGTTATTTCAAATTTATACTTTCTTTCTTTTGATTCTAAATTAAATGAAGTAGAGCTTTAAATTATTTCACTTTTTTATCATTTATTATTATTATATTTAACATTAATTTTTTTTTATGGAACAACCACTCAAATTGCGTGGCGTCTCAGTTTGAGACGCCACTCAATATTATTATCTTTTTTTTTTTTTTAATGGAATGACAGGCGTGTCAGCCACTCAAATTGAGTGGCGTCTCACCATGCGACGCTACTGACACTTTTGTGTCAGTGGCGTCAAGCAGCTCTACGCCACTAGTGGCGTCGCGTAATTGCCCTACGTTGGTAAATTTTTTTCCATCTGTTCTAATTGGGTACATTTTTTGCAAAAAGTTTCTATATTGGTGTTTTTCCCTAACAAAGGTGAAGAGGAAAGCAGAATGGATGGATGTGGGATTTTGGCTCTGCCAACACTTTGGATTTCAGCTCATGAAAGAAGGAGCTTTTTTGGAAGAAGCCCAGCGACTGAGAAGCTTACCCAAACCCCATTCAATTCAGCTTTTTTTCCCACTGAGTTTTTTTCCTTCTCAAACTGGGCTTTAAGGCGCCCAAACACTTACCCAAACAGAGCCCCACTCAGATGCTTCCTAACTCGCTTCTGGTGCAATTTTGATTTTTTAACAGCGATTTCTTCCTACACAAAAGCAAAACAATACTCCTTCTGGTCCTAAATATAAGACATAGTTGATTTTTTTGAAAAGATTAAGGAATCTAAATAAGTTATTTAATCATACCATATGTTGTGTGTTATTAGATTATATATTAGTTTATAAGTCAAACAAATTAGTTTGAAAAAATAAAATAAGAATGTAAATAATTTAAAGCAATTAAATTAGATTCCTTAATTTCTTCAAAAAAGTCAACTATGTCTTATAATTAGAACTAGAGGGAGTAGTAGTTAAATAAATGGATAATTAATATATTGGTCCTTATAGTTTCAACTAATTTTTAATTAGGTTCCTATAGTGTGTTTTTTTATCAAGTCCTTAAACTTTCACCTATTTTTAATTGTGTGCTTATAATTTTTCCCCTTTTTATCAGATCTTTATTGTTTCACCGGATTTTTAAACACGTCCTCATAGGTTTTTTGGATTTCAATTTATTAATTTAATTGAAAGTTAAATAAATGAATAATACCATAATTTATTAATACTAAATTTTAATTAATAATTATATAATTAAAAAATAATTATTATAATTATTGATTACCACTTTGGTCCAATTTATAAGTCCATTTGGATCAAAAAATTTGGTCCTATTTATAAGTTTAGTTTCATGTCATAAATGAGATTGTAACAATTTCACCCATATTAATTGCACCTATTAAGATAGAGAGAGAAGAAACAGTTAAAAATACCCAATCATAAATGATGACAAAGTTGAAAATTTACCCCCATAATCATTGTGTCAACTAACTTTTCGATATGTGAGATTTAGTTAAAGTGAACTAATAAATAGGACCAGAGTGGTCACATGTTTAATCAAAATAAGTATGACCTATAAAAATAAAAATTATAATTAAAAATGAATAATATAAATACATGTTTAATCAAAAAATTATGAAGAATATCAAAATTTGTATTAGAATAAGAATTTTTTCTCAAAATAAATTATATCAATATTTTTTGAATTATATCATTATTAATTTAAATTCCTAAATTATGTTTTAATATTATTTATTTATTTAAATTTCAATTAAATTAAGAAATTGGAAAAAAAAAAAAACCCATAGGGACCTAAATAATAATCCTGTGAAACAATGAGGACCTGGAAAAAAGGAAAATAATATAAGGACTAGATTAAAAGCTAGTGAAAGTATACGGAATTCAATAAAAAAAAACTATATGGACCTAATTAAAAATTGGTTGAAACTATAAAGACCTACATATTACTCATCCCTTAAATAAATTGAATGTGATTTTTCTCTCATTTTTAAAATAGAATGATTTCTTGACAAGTCATCCAAAATTCACAACGATGCAACTAAAATATTATCGTTCAAAGCTAATAATTAAAATTATTATTATTAAAAATGATTTGTCCAACATTCAAGGTTAATAATATAATCATCTAAAATAAAACATTATTGTTACTGAAGAGAATACTAACGATGTAGTCATGAATAGTTAAAAGAGGATGTTTTTTTTAAAAAAAAAAAAATCCCAAAGAATAGTAGGGGCAGTATTGTAATTAACTAATTATAATTTAAAATTAGAATATAAGAATAAAAAAATAAATATTATGTTATTTATATGATATAAATATAACTATATTTATTTAATGTGTAAACAGGTGAGACCTTAACAAAATAAGTATGACCTATTAAGTATTCACACATTTAGGCCTTTAAATAAAAAGGTCAAATTTAGGCCTTAATAAGTAGATCACAGCCGTCGATAGGACTGACATATTTTCATCCTTAAGGATGTTCCATCGAATGAATGAACTGTGTATCTCAAAAATATTAAAATATAATTGAGAAATTTATTTGTAGATGGATATATGAATAGAAGAGTAGGGAGTGGTGTCTACATGTCATGAAACCGGAATGCATAGTATCTTAGAAAGGGGAGACAGATAACATAAGTGTTGTTGATGTGAAGGGAATCAGGAAGAAAGAAGGGGATAAAAATACTTGGTTTTATGTTGGTGTACTAATAAGTCTGCGGGAGCTGTTCAATAATAAATCTCTTACGGAGATTAAAAGGTTACAAACCAAACCTAGTACACCTAACACTTATAGAGGCTTTAATTTGATGGCTCAACGATTGCACCTACCCGATGTCCAATCGCAAATCAGTAGAATTGGAGTGGAGCTCCTCCATCTCCATAATTATCTCCACTCTCCAGTCCTTTTCAGTGTGCAACAGCCACCAGGTCACATCGCCAAGAGATGAATCATCGCTTTCTTTCTTATCCTTCTTTCTATCTTAACACCTACGTATACGTGAAACGTATCAATCCTTCCGTGACTCCAAAAGTAGTAGTCAATCGGGAAGAACTTCGCATATCTCCAAGTATTATGAGATAGACATCGATCTTTATATGAACTCTATCAAACAGAATAGTTATAATCATAAAAAAATCAAACAATATCCTAATGGCTCCTGTCTGATCTGCTTTTGATATTTTTTTTATTACCTGCTTGAGATATTTGACTTTTCCCATGCCATATCGATACTAGATTGAAGAGAAAGTTGCCTTAATTAGTATGGATACCACTTATATATTGATCAGTGCAAGGAAGGTTAGTGGGTGAAGCCTAAATACAAGAGCTATATTTCATTTTTCCCCATGGCTAGCTAATTCCCGCCGTTGAATTCATGATTGGGATTGCGAAAATAGTTATAGAAGATGATGAGAACAAAGGGGACGATAGAAATATCGGAATTCAAGGAATTTAGATTGCAGACACAAAGCAATCAAGGAAAGAATATAATTCTGAGGCTAACTTCGGTCAAAACTGGAAAATGAAGAGCATATTTGTCCTGTCCAACATTGGTATCACCTAGAAAGAAATAAGACTTTGCTATGCCCTTTGATGGTGAGTGAGTCCAATCTCTTTCCTAAAATTTAATAAATTAGAAAAGGAAGGCAATGAGCACAGACTAATACAATACAATATGGAAGTGTCTCTTCAAATAAATTATTTAATTATATGATACTTCTAGAATACTTTTATTTTTTAGTCCGCCATTTACCATGTTTCTATTTAAAATTAGATTATATATTAATTTATAAATTAAAAAAATTATTTTAAAAATATATATTTAAGCTTAAAATTCATCCCCCACTAGTCATACGATTTAGTCCATGTTTCAGAAACCCCCAAGCCATAGTTTCAAAAGCTTTTTTTTTTTTTTTTTTTTACTGAGTAGAAGCAAAACTTATCTTACGTACTTGCCTCATAGATCATAAAACACTTCTAAAAAATAGCAGGAGGAGTAATTATTATTATTATTATTATTTGATAAAGAAGAAGACTAAAAGCCCAGATTACAATCATAAAAACATTACACATGAGAGAAAATTGATCTCAAACACTCTTAGTTTAGTTTAACCAAGACCTCAAACAAAAAGCGTACTCCTCCAAAATTGAAGAATTATATATCCCCTTCTTAGCTTAGGTATCAGCAACCCTATTAAATTCACGTGAGTAGTAATAATTATAAGAAGCTTTTAATTAGAATTTTGTTTTTGGGCCAAGAATATTGGTCTTGAGTAAATGGAGAAATCCAGACAATATTGTTGAAGGTTTGGGCGGCCCACATTTGATGCCACTGGAAGATCGTGCACGTGTAACCACGCCAGTGGAACCTTGAAAAACGTCTCAATTTTGTAAATGGCAGCAAATGAGCTTTCCTTTCTCGCTCTTTCTGATCTTCCAGAAGCGCCCAAACAGAATATCAACCTCTCCACGTTAACAAGCTTCCTGATTCTCCTATTTCGCCTCTCAACTCTCAAGCACCTACCAGCAACACCTGAACCTATCTGATCAGTGCTCACCCAGTCCTCCTCTGCTTCTCGAGTTTTCTGCTCAGGTATGCGCTCCCTTGCTACCCATCACGCTCCAATTCTTGTTATATTTTCTTTTATCGGTTTATTCCGTTATATATGTATATATATCTTTGAAACAGTCGCGGATGGCAAGATTTTAATAGTCATCCAATTATCATAAGAATCTACATCAATCCATGTACGCAAACTTATTAGTCCGAAGAATTTTATTATATAAACATATATTTATACTTCGTTCGTGGTAGAAATATGCAATTTTATTATTTGAATTGTTTCGCAGGGAGAATGAGTCGCCTGTCAAGTCGTACTATTTATGTTGGCAATCTTCCTGGTGATGTTCGTTTGAGAGAAGTTGAGGATCTTTTCTATAAGGTACACTTGGTTATTGTTTTATACAGTAGCCCTCAAGCTGAAATACTTTGCCTAAAGATTCCTTGCAATATATTCTTTATATAAAAAGTTCTCTCTTCATAAGCATCCAATGTCATTCTTTATGATGTTGCTTTCAGTTAGCTTAGCATATAAGCCATGTCATAGGGTTGGAGACAAAAAAATTATTTGTTAGTATTTTTTCCTATTGGTATATTTTTTGTTCTTTCAATTATGGTTGTAGATCTAGGTTTACATTGTATCCGTAGACTAACTTCTGTCTTCACTTTCTTATCTTAGTATGGTCCTATTGTTGACATTGATTTGAAAATCCCTCCAAGACCACCTGGCTATGCTTTTGTGAAGGTATGTCCAGATTTCATGATATAATGAGGTATTTCTCATATTTCTCACTTTCCTTTCCATCTTATATCTTTTGAATGTGATATTTTGTAGTTTGAGGATCGTCGTGATGCTGAAGATGCTATTCGCTATCGGGATGGTTGTAATTTTGATGGTTTCCGATTGCGAGTCAGTACAGTTTCTTTTATCAATTTCTATTTTTCTTTTGTGTGACAGTTTATAATGTCTTTCAAACTTCTGTTTCTCTGACACCCATAGGTTGAATTTGCTCACGGTGGGCGGGGATATTCATCATCCGTTGACCGTTACAGTAGTTATAGTGGTGGTAGCGGTAGCCGTGGAGCTGCCAGGCGTTCAAACTATCGTGGTATGAATTTTCACTTGATATAAACTTTGCAGTTTCATATATTATTTTAATTTCTCTTTCATTTTTGTTTTCAATTTATATCCAAAAATGGAAAAAAATGCTTTTAACGAGCTTTTTTATTTTATTTTTACAATTTGCAGTTATGGTCACTGGATTACCCCCTTCAGCTTCATGGCAAGACTTGAAGGTATGAATGGTTCTTTCTTCTTAAGATTGTTTGAACATTACCACATTAGGTGCTTGGAAAAGTTTGACGATATTTATTGTCAAAGTCTCAGAATTGGATGATAATTAATGTGAAACCTACACTAATACTGAGTGTTCAATGACTAGGATCACATGCGTAAAGCTGGTGATGTATGTTTCTCTGAAGTCTTTCGGGAGCGTGGTGGTAAGTGGAATAAAATTTAATGTACTCCTTATTTGTTTGCAAAGAACAATTTGTAAGAATTAGGCATTCATCTTTCAAATATAGAGGGCAAGTCATGGTTGGCAAACCCATTACATTCTGAACTTGATGAGAAATGGTTAAGAATTGAGATAGATATTTGGATGAAATTTGCTGAATGCTGATGCAGCGAAACAAGCAAAAGAGTAAATATATCCCAAGTGACGTGTTTTTTTATTTTTATTTTGAATGTGTTTTTTTTGGTCAAAATTTTGAATGTGTTTTAGATCTAAGACTGTAGGTAGATGACTTTACTGTGTGGTACTGTAATTTTTTTTTAGAAGATTCTTATTTTATTTTGGGTTAAGTTGCAATTTTGCTATGGAAGCACACCCCAGGAGCAACTAACCGTTGACCGTTAGGATTGCTAACGGAGGGGCAAAATTGCTCCAGAAAAAAACTTCCTGGGCAAAATTGAACCCAAAAAAACTTCCAGAGTAAAATTGCTCTTGGGGTATACTTCCGAGGTAAAATTGGTACTTAACCCTTTTATTTTAACTCCCACAACTCACCAAGTGTGATTTTTTCCCTGTTAAATTCAATGCTTATGTAGGCATGACTGGGATCGTGGATTATACTAATTATGATGACATGAAGTATGCTGTGAGTATTCTGGTCTCATTTTTAATTGGTTGACCCCCTTTGAGCTGGATTTTTATGAGAACTGCCATCTCTATTACTGGCAATGTGGTTCCTCTTCAATAATATGCCAATATTTGTATTGCCTTCTGTCGCAGATCAGGAAACTTGATGACTCAGAGTTCCGGAATGCATTTTCTCGCGCATACATACGGGTATATGATGATTTGCATTTTGGCTCCATTCTGATTCCTACTTGTGTGATTAATTTTTTAATCTTTAATTCTTTGGTTGGTGATTGATCTAGGTGAGGGAATATGATCGACGAAGTTATTCTAGGAGTCCCAGCCGTGATTCAAGAAGGAGCTATTCTAGAAGCTATAGCCGCAGTCCTTATAGGTCACGAAGCCGAAGCCGAAGCCGCAGTTGGAGTCAGGATCATAGTTATAGAGGCAGGGGCAGAAGGTTGATTTGCTGCACTGTTCAAGTATGATTTTGTCTTTGTTGCAATTTTGAATTGAAAAATTGACCGGCATTCATGTGTTGCAGCTATTCACCCAAGGTAAAACGCTCAAGACGTTCAATATCTCTTTCAAGGTTAGTTTCTACTCTACCTCCTTTTCCGTGTTCTTGTTTTTCTGATTTTAGTTTATATGGTGATTACACATTTACATGATTCACGTATTTGACATGAAATCCCCTAAATTCTGCTTGATCGATCTAATATCATATCATGTACGGATTCTTTTTTTTTTTTTTTTTTTTTTTTTTTCAGATGGATTGTGCTTTAATACTTGCCTTCATATTTATATTCCTAGTAGGGTCTGACATACCTTTTTTGATCAGTTGTGGTGTCTCATATTGCATGGGCTTCTCATTCCATGTGTGTCGTGTTGGAGTTTAAAATCGTATTTCCAATATGAAAAAGCTTTATTATGACATCCACTTATAGTTCTCATTAAAACCTAATGCTGCTCCGTAGATTTGTCAGCACAATTTTTAATATTTGGGAAGGTGGAGAGGGAATTGTTAAGTGGTTCATCAGGTTGGCCGCTAATTATATACAATGTTCCCTTGGTTGACTTGTTTGTTATCTAAGTGTGGCTTTTAGCATAACCTCTGGACTGCGTGTTAGGGATCTTGATGGCATGTGGTACTCAAATGCGTGCAACTTTGTGATTGAGGTAATACAGTTTTATTGATGAGTGCCTATGGAACAACTTAATGCTCTGACAATTGATAACAATGATTTATTGATGTTAGTCATGGTCTGCTGATGTTGTAGACCGGATGACTGTATATGGATGAGTTGGAATCTAAAAGCTGGATTATCCAAGGAATCCTACACTGCCAGGAAATAGATTCTTTAGCTTAATCAGACTTAGAACGAGATACTGGGTCGTTTTGATTTTCCACTTGGCAGCTGCGTTAGACTTGTGGTAGATTTGATTCTTCCTTTTGGTTGTGGGAACTTTGATGTGGAACTGATATTTGGGCTTGTGGATCAAGCATTTTGATGGATCATTGTGGATATTTGATTGGGTTGTTTCTTCATAAACTTGCAGATCCCGCTCAAGATCCAGATCTCCAGATTCATCTGTAAGTGTTATCTAACTTGCATGACCTGAGATTATTTAGAGTGGGGACAAAAGGAACCAAAATACATTATTGTCTAATTTTCTTGACATTTGCCTAATCTTTGCCCTCTGCATTTTGCATGCCACGCAATAACCAAGTAGAAAATAGGATAAGGAAACGCCAGCCAAAAGAGGGTTTGGACACAAACGGTATTTAATATGTACATGAATTTATTCCATAACATAATTGTTTGGTACTGTTCTTTGTGTGCTAAGCAGGCTTCACCTTATAGAAGTTACAGTCCTCGCCGTAAAAGCTTGTCGCGATCCCGCTCACCTTCGGCATGTTCTAATATTATCCTTAAATGTTATTTCTGGAGTTGATTATGAATTTCCTATCTCGAAAGCAATATCTTGAATTCCCTGACGTTCTGGATGATTGGTTGGCAGGTGAGATCTGACCGCAGCAGATCTGTTGACTCTGGATATCGCTATTGAGAGATGAGGGCTTTTTTGCGGGATTCGCTGAGACATTTTATGTGAAGCTTTAGGCTGTAGAAGGTTCTTATGTAGCTAACTAGTTTCCAATGGCGTTGACTGAGTTCTAAATAAAGGGCCAGATGGTGCATTTAAAGTAGTTGGTTTAATCCGCCAACAAAAACAGTGTATACGAATTAGAACTAAATTATCTGTATGGTTACAATAAACTCTCCTAGTTCTTGCTAACCAGCTTTCCATACTGGTTGGGATGTGGTTAGTCTTAATGGTCAGTCCTTGACATTTCATAATTAGTTTTGCTTGATGTCCTCGTATTATGACTGTCTCCTGAGATAAGGAGAAATATTTTGGTATGATTTACTATTACAATAGAGCTACGCGACTGAATTGACTTCTATTATTATTGTTCCGCTGGTGATGACGTTGGGCAACAAAATTTTTATAGGATTATGGAATTATCTTTAAACATACTATAAATAAAATGTGTATGCTCTTCATAATTTGACATCTCTTAATAAGGAGGTTGCGAATTGGAATTTCCAGGTGGTGTGTATTTTCTTATTGTAAGGAAAGATAGATTTGTGTAGGTGTAAAACACTTTTCCAGTAATGGCAAAAAAAAAAAAAAAAGTTGCAAAATAGACTCTGATAAAAGGAAAATAAAATAAATTTGAATAACAAAATTGAATTTTTTAGAAGATTGTGGAATCTTAAACATAACATACGAATTAAATTAATATAATTATTATTTCTCCTGTAATTTTTCTTAAAAACAAAAGGTTGTAAAAATAAATTAACAGTCCTAGAATAAATTTCAGGGGATTAAAGTGAGACGTGTTATCGAAAATGAAATCAAGATCCGTTCGAGCAAAGGACCATTCTCATAGAGATTCTAATTAAACTCTAGCTATCCTCCGTGACAATGGTTCCTTGCCCATTTTAATTGAAAAATCATTTTTACGGAATTCTATTCGATGGTATGAAAATCACGACAACTCTTCCTTGTCATGGGTTATACTTTTTACTAAAAAACATCCAAAGATTAATTTTTCAATCCAAGGATTTAATTCTTTTAACCCAACTGAGAACTTGAACATCATTCAAACAAAGAGATATAGCTCATGCAATTCCCATACACAGGGCCAGCTCTTGCACAACTGTCAACAATCACCCTCACCACGATATGCAGGTAAAGTTTCAGTACTTGAATTATCAATACAAGGGGCATTTGCACCAACGTCATTCATTACAATCAATCCAGCGACAGCTGCCCTCGTCCGCTTAACGTAACGAGTCGTCTCAACGCCCCATAGCTCTCCAAATAACTGGTTTCTCCAATTAGACACCATCTTATTTTATGCTCCCGGAGGAGAAGAAACTAGAGCAAGAAGATAATGTCCATCAATCACACAACCACCTGTCTGCCAGGTGAATTCCAGGGCCAGCCGGAGTTTGTAGTCTGCCATGACATGACAGACCTTGGAGGCCAAAGCATTACTTAAACATTTCTCAAGCATATATAAAATTTTGACATTCCCTAGTAGTGAAGTTTTCTTCTCAGGGAAACAAGCATGTCACCGATTTTGTGCAGGCGTCCTCTCTGACCCGTGCCTTAATCGAAATCCTAATGATCTCATACCTGGGTCTGACCCGCCAAGAGCCTGGTGGTACGCTACCCAAATAGAATCTCTATCAACATGGTTTGACGACAAGGCAGGCAAGGGATCTCTTTCCCACGCATGGAAGCGACTTGGTAGGTGGCTTTCTTCTTGAAAATTGTGCCCTGATGAACCTGGAGGAACAAGAAAGAAGCCACCACCTTGGTCTGGCGATGAGGCCAGTGGTGCTAACTGTGCTGATCCTCTATGACTGCTAGATCTTCGGTTTCCAGAAGCAATAGGTGTCCGCATGGCTGAATTATTAGGTTGGTGCTGTTGATAGTATGCCTGAAGAGCCTGAACTCTATCTCGTGCCCGAGCATTGCTGCCTGGATAAGGAGGGATCATTGACGAAGCAACTGAGCTCCCAGCTCTCGCAGCAGAGCTGCAGAAATTTACATGCATCAAATGTCAGCAGCCCTTGGATTTTGTGTGTGCGTGTCTGTATGTGGGTAACTATTATTTATGAGAGGCTACACTACAAAACTGAACACGAGTATATCAAATCACATTTTTGAGCAATTAAGTCACGTGCAAAAACATTTTTTTTTTCTTTCTAATCACAAAGGAGGTACCTGTGCCCAACAAGAAAAGGATGCATAAAAGATCCCGATCTGGGTATTTCCAAACCACCCCTGGCTGGTCTTTGACTGGCAGGTGATATCGAAGGCTGATCAGCAGCACTAAGACGACTGCTGGCAGTAGAGAAAGGCGCAGAATGGTGTTCCCAACTGTGATAATGGACATCCACAGCAGGAAAAGTGTAGGAAGCTGGCATTTCATTAGGCAAAGATGGACCATTCCAGGGGTTGGTAAAGTTAGAAGCTTCTGAAACCGTTCCTCCAGAGTTGGACGAAGATGGATGTATTGGTCCAATGTATGCAATATATGGACAATGATAACTAGCAGATGCCGTATTTTCAGCAAATATGGCATGTTGTCCCACAATATCATGATCTGCATCCCAACATTCCAGTCAAGATAGCATATTCAGTCAAATTCAAGCTTCAACTACAACTAAAAGGAGATGCTGATACCCAGGAAGAAGGACCTTACATGCAGTTGATGAAAATTCCCCTTCCCTGGAAAAAGGAGCACAATATTAAAAGAGTTGCAAGCAGCTAATCATTTCCTAAAAACAAGGATTTCAGGGCTTTAAATATTTCATTTGTTTCCATTTAAAGGAAGGCAAGGAAGAGCATCTGATAACTGAAAGTGAAACCACCCCCCCCCCCAAAAAAAAAAAACCCAAAAAAATGGACAATGCAAAAGGCCATCTCGATTTTTTATACAACATCGTAGAATGTACATCTAAATCTCATAATTGCAAAGCTACTACAAAACATTGCCAGATACAGCCAGAAATGATTCTTCCATATCAGTGAGCCATGTAATTTATGCATCTTTGAAAGGAGGAGCGATTAAGTTAAACTTTTTTCTCAATTAAAATCAACAACGTTTTATGAAGCTTCTAAAGAACCACCTTTTCTATTTCTATCAATGTTACTGGCTTCAAAATCATGATTGAATATTATTAAAGTAATATTAGGATAGTCAACCACAAAAAGAGGAATACACACACTTAAGAAAGCGTGCGTGCACAAACCAGCGAAAATGGCAGCATGGGCAATTACCCAAAAAAACAATCACAAACACAGATCTTAGTCTACAATCTTACTCAAAAGGTGGAGGGAGTCGAGCCAAGCTACCAAACGGACACCAATGAACTCCGAAAGACTGCCAAGAAAGCAATAGAAATCAAAATTATAAGCAGAAGATAGTCCACACACATATAAGTAAACCCAAGGGAAAAGAAACACGACGCAACTTTACTTTTTGACTGTGCCAGAGAACACATGTACGTTCTCTTTACACACAATTTTTGAAAGAACTAAAAATTAGTTTACAAGTCAGAAGCGGTCAAGATGTAATCTGTACTGGCGAGGGCATTTATAGGCACAGATGAGAAAGAACCAACTTAGGTTGCTCGAGAGAAAACATTGCTAGCAATTAGAAGGCCAGTATTTATATCAAATTCTGCAAGAGTAGGCATATGGGGAAAAATTTACAATATACAAAAAGAAAAATAAATTCATATATGTGATGCTGTTCTCATAACAACAAATAGCATACACATGCCATTAGCATAATAGACCAAAAAAAGGAACTAGAGGAAATAATAATGTTGATAAAGTTTCTTTTGCAAGCATAAAATACATCGCAAGAGAAAATAATAGTACCATTAACACTATAAGAAGAAATGATGAACATGATAAAGACCATTACCATTTCAGAGTAGCCAAGATCATAAAGGTCCTCATCATGTGCCCAATCATCCATGCTTAATTCTGGATATGACCGAGAGCCATTAGCATAAAGCCACTGGCCTTTCTCAATCTTCCGACAATTGGGACATTGCATTGCCCCTTTTACATTGAATGCTGAACCAATGCAATCTGAACAGTTCAAAGCTTATAATCATTGGCATGAGAATATGATGCAGGTATTATCATGTCAGGAATTTAATTCTAAGAAATTACATGCAATCTAGCGATATCACAGTGCTTTGATGCTAATAGTTATAAGGAACTCTAATAACTGTCCCCATTAAAGCAACATACAAACTAATACATAGATAGAAAATACAAAACCAACGTTAGAACTAGAAGAGATTAGGGTTCAATTAAATTTATTTTATGTTTTTGTAATTATTATACCGTTAGGTTTTCTTCAATTTTTTCTGATTTGAGCTTTATCTCCACTGTCTAAATTAGTTTGAATTATTATTTTATTATTTCTATCAAGGGCTCTATAAATAGCCATATGATTTTTCATTTGTATTATTATTATTTTCTAATTTTGCCATCACACACTCTCCTCCAATTTCTTTGATCTTCCCTCAGAATCTGTTTGGTATGAAGGAATTAATGCTATGGAAAGAGAATGGGAAAAGACAAAATCTCTCGATTGGCGTGCCATAAATGCTTTTCTGAGGAACTTTAAGTTCCATAAAATGTGGAAGCCAACTTCCATCCACCTAGGTTGGGAATGTAACATCTCAATTTTTATGCAAAGAATTTAAGTGACATTAGGATATGATTTCATTAAGTAAATGGGGATTTAGAATAGCTTAACTATGAGGTTTGGATTATAAACACCTAGGAGTGAGAAAGAATGGAATAGGATAAGAAATAGTAGGAAAATACAAGGAAATCTTCCATATATTTTTAGGTAACATTAGCACCTAGGCGCTCAAATCACAATTTTTTAATTTTTTTAAAAAGGGTGGTTGTTCAAAAAATAGAAGGAAGGGGGGATGAACCCTAAGTTGAGGAATTTAGGGGTTTTGTGCAATTGGAGGATTCAATGGTCAATTGAGGTTTCTAATGGATCATTTGAGCCAAGCAATGATTGAACTTGGGAAGAGGAATTGGGATTTTGAAGTTATAAAGTTAGCAAATAAACTTGATAGGCCATGTGTTTTCATACAAAAGGCATCATTGGCCTATGATACTTTGGAACCCAGTTGGTTGATTTTGTTGCAAAGAGCCAAAGAGGGTTGCAATGGTGTCCATGGGAACAATAACCGGATCTTCTTTTTCCTTTTGATTCCTCTGAATTTTTTTTAAAAAAATTGTGAAATTGAAAAAAAAAAATTTGAGAAAGAAGAAAGGGGATGTACATTATTGATAATAAAATTGCAGAGCATCATTAGGACAAAGAAGAAGAATGGGAAAGAGAGAAAGACTAAAAGGGTACGATAGCGTCTTTGGGCATTTCAGAACTTCCGTTCCATTTTTCAAACAAAAACCATCTTAGGATTCCATTGATTTTTTCTACCACAGCAAACATACTTTTGAAACCTAGTTCAATTCTCTTTCTTGTTCTCATTCCCAACACCTTTCCTACCCCCCATTCCATCAAAAATCATTCCAGCATACCAAAAGACCCTTATTTTCTCTCCTTCTCCCTTCCCCCCTTATTCCCATTTGGCTTCCATTAATTTGGTATTAGAGGTTAGTCCCTCACGCTACTTGCACAATGCCATCCTTGGAAATTCACCAAAAACCCCACCAGAAACTTAGAATTCAGGTCTGTCATACTAAACCCCATGGTTCCAGGCATCAAATCAATCAACAGACCACGCCTTCAAGATAACTGCCTCAAACTTGGCCAGACCCAAAAGTTCTGTTGTTGGCACCGCCTGCACATACCACACACCAAAAGAGCTCCCTATAGGTACTTTCGCACACAACATATGCCTACATGTTCCAACAAACAGACTTTCGTTTTATTTAGACTTTTCTCACACCTTCCCACTCCAGCCATTCAAAAAGCCGCACCATTATTACTGGGTTTTCTTGAATTCATTTCATGCATTAGTAATTATTTTATAGTTGGGTTTTCTTATCTTTATTTAGAATTAGGCTTTATCTCGTCTCCTTTATATTTAAATTAGTTTGAGTTATTTTATTATTTCTAGCTACGGATCTACAGATAGCCCTGGGAATTCTCATTCGGCATATACTTATTGTTTATTGAATTTGAGTGAGACGATTTTGTTGTACAACCTTCCCTCAATTTCTCTACTTCTCTATCCTTCTCCCTCCCCCTCTCTTCCCTTTTCTCCAACATCAACATAAGTTTGACATCAAATATATTGGGCATGGTACTTGAAACCCATCACTGATAGAGAATGAAAAAGGCCCATTCTTTAAAACCATAATCATGCATACATTGATTTTCAAAGTTCTTTATTTCATGTCCATACAACAAAATACCAATAATTCTTAGGTCTAGAGGGAAAAGCATCCATCCTGTACTTTGTTTTTTCTGCTCTATTATAGAATATATCTCATGTCATTAATTGGATAGTGGATACCATTTCTAATCTTTTTTATCCGAGAAATTCTCTTCTTATGCTTCCTACTCACTCTTTACTCATGAAAACTTGTTCCTCAATGTTGTCAAGTTGGATAAGCACAAGTCTGCATACACTTCTAAAATTTGAACAGAAGTCAATTGCATATGTTTTAGCAACTTAGTTCAACATTCTAGTGTCAAAACCCGAGCAACTCAATCTAACAAGACCCAGATTATTTCTGAATAACATGCACATAGATAAATTTATGCTGCCAGGATTGAAATTCGAACCTTGAAATCCAACATGGATGTTTATAATCCATTCTAAAGTTAACTTCAACATGAAGAGACAATCAATCATGACATCAAATGACATGTACAACAATGCCATACAAGTATCGTACTTGGCTGACATGTACAACAACTAATGCAACCAAATGTCATGCAGACCTTATTTTTTACTTAGTGATAAATCCCAGACCCAACAAGGAAGAAGTCCAATGAGCATATCAGCAACAACAAGTGTCACGCTTGGCTGACATTCTTATTTCTTATGCCCCGATCAGTAGTGAAAACTGAAATTAGATTTCAACAACTCCAGTCTAAATAATTCCGATTGGCATTCCTCAATTTTACTCTGATGCCATTCATATAAAACAAGTACAAAAGACAATTTCTAATCATATTGCATGCTCAAATTCCATGAATCCAAACAACGTGCAATAGAATAAATCCCAGCTCCACCACAAATTTACTTACCCAGATGAAATTGATGCCCGCATTGAAGCTTGGCCCACGATCTATCTTCATTATCAGCAACAACATCGAGGCAGATTGAACAAGACACTGAACCAAATGATTTACCTCCAGCGCCGGCATCCCCGTCGCCGTCATCAACCATCACATCATCATCGACTCCAAGACCCATCACAAAACGGAACCTTCAAAGCCCTAACTTTGCAGACAGAGATAACACGGTTTAATATTTGCCTTCTCTCCGTCTCGCTAGCGATGCACACCGGTAACAAGCAATTATGCCGGGAAAACGAGAAAGTGGATAGGTGAAGCTGAGATCTAAATCGTTGCAGGAGCGGAGGAGGAAGAGGAGGAGGAGGATCGTTTTTGGTAGGCAAATGCAATCCGATTGGAAAAAGGAAAAATCTGCTTTCTGGGTCCGTCTGTCTCAGTTGGTCTCTTTATCTCTGCGTTTTCATTTGTTACCGTTGGATCATTCAGTGTCGGGGTAAGACAATAAACGCTGTCCAACCGCAACTCATCTACGGCTGGCGTTGATCCGGTGGGCATTTTTCAGCGTTTCACGCGTTCATAATAATGTTATTTTTCTTTTATACCCTTGAGCCAATTAATTATAAGGAGGTCCCAAAAAAAGATTGAATTACTTTAGAGTTTAACAACAACTGAGGATTACTGAATAATTAGGTCCTGTTATAAATATATGTATTATGTGGATGTCTATCAGATAAGAACCCTTTGAAAGTGCATAAATAGAGTGCCTTGTGTAGCATTCACGATTTTACCCGAAATGAGAATTCCTCCATCTCTGCAGAATTTCTCTCTGACTTCTCTACTTTCCTTTAGATTTTCTTCAGTTTTATAACACGTTATCAAGACGAGTCTCTAATCAACGAGCCTCCCTAACACCGCTCATCATCACTGTCGTTCACCTTCCCTAAGAGGAAGAAGTTTTTCAAATCGCTCAAAAGGAGGCATTTCGATCAAAATTGATTTACGATCGGTTGTAATGTGATCTCTCCACTCGGGTATGTTTTCTATGAAATTTTGTTGGTTGATTTAAGAAATATATGCCTTGTGTGTCGTGAGGAAAGAAGAAAGTAAAGGCGCGAGAGACGGCGGAGAGGAAGAAGGAGGAGAAAAAAAAAAGTCACGAAGGCAGGTTTTAAAATTTTGGTAGCGGGTCCCACATGTTTTTAATATTTTATTATTATTACTATTTGCATAGTAAATTCCAAAAAAAAAAAAAAAAAACTTATGTCGGTACGTTTGAAAAAATTGTCCGCGGACCCCACATATTTTTAATATTTTATTATTATTACTATTTGCATAGTAAATTCCAAAAAAAAAAAAAAAAAAAAAAAAAAAAAAAAAAAATCTTACGGCTGATTTTTAAAAATTTACTATTTGCACATTTTATTTTATTTTATTTAAATAGTAATTACAATTTATATTATATTATTGATTATATATTATCTATGAGATGATGATGCGTGGAGGTATAATATTTCTCTTAATTTTATTTAATCTTGCTAACATATTTATGATTTAGCATTTCATTTTTATTATTGCTAACATATTTATATTTAAGTATTTATTTTTATGTTAGCATTTATTTATGTTTATTTATTTATATTTTATAATTATTATTAATTTCGACACCTACTGTATTAAACCTCCTAACCTAGTCTTGAATTAATATTCAGCATTTACCTTTATGTTATTTATTTATATATTTATATTTTAATTTCGACACCTACTGTTAAACCTCCTAACCTAAGTCTTGATTTAATATTTAGCATTTATCTTTATGCTATTTAATTTAAGCATTTACTTTTATGTTAACTAACATAACATTTACTTTTATGTTATCTAACATAACATTTACTTTTATGTTTGCTAACATAACATTTACTTTTATGTTATCTAACATAACATTTACTTTTATGTTTGCTAACATAACATTTACATTTATGTTATTGTTTCTAACATAACATTTATTGTTTATGTTTAATTTATTATTTGTCATTTTATTATTATTATTTTCATTATTATTATTATTAGTATATTTCTTATTATATGATCGATCGTCATATATAATGGCCGGAAACCATATATATAAGTTTATCCCTAAGATAAATGTTTAAAGCCATATTGTGATATGAAATTTAAAAGTTGTGCAAAGAAGGATGAGGCGTAATTTGGTCAAGCCAAGAGAAGATATAAATTGGCGGTAGTAGGAAAGAGGCATAATTTAGACAAGCCAAGAGAAGGCATAAATTGTCAAGAAGCCAAGAAGAGGCATAATTTGGCCTGCCAAATGATAATTTTACGATCTTTGTGAGACATATTGGCCGAAGCAAAGAGATAAATTTGCCTAGAGTTATGAGACATGGCTTTGATCCATAATTTTTGTATGGTATCATTTGTATGATAGTCTCAAAATTATATATTTGGCATTAATAGATTCTTTTGTTCTTTAGAACAAATTAATGGGAATGTATGACCACCGAAGATGGTTGCTCTTCTAAAAGTTTATTATAAATGAGAATATTCAATTTGCTTTCAAGTAGAATATTGTGAAAGACTCAAAAATATTTTGAATTAATAATTTCTTGCTTGTGATAAAACAAAAACAAACAGTTTTTGTTTTAAGGATCATGAATTTCCTCCAACAAATGAACTACATTCCCGAGTAAGTGAATGTAGTAATGAATAAATTTAATTGTGGTTGTGGATATGTGTGTAAATTTGTTTACATATGGACATGGTTGTAATTATGATGGTTCAAATTCTCACCGAAGTGAGAAAAGATTATTGATAAGAACCACGAATGAAATATCTGGGTATAATAAACATGATAGAAATTCATGTTATTGTTGTAGTAGCAAGGTCATTAGTTTTGTATTTATTGTATGCCATAATATATTTGTTAAAGGTCAAATATTTGATATAAAACTATCGATAAGATAAGTATTATATGTAAATCACCTCAAAATCAATTTCAAAAGTTTGAGGCGTTGATTTTCGGAAAATGGGACCAATTTGGTATTTTAAATAATTTGGGTATTATTTTGTAATTTTATATGGTACTAAAATGATATTTATGAATTTTGGGGTCATGTTATGTAATTTTCCCCAAAATTTAATTTTTTTTTCAAACCTCCCACGTGAAGGCAGCTGAGGGTGAAGAAAAATTTACTGTGGGGACCACGTGTTTTTAATATTTTAGTATTATGAATAGTAAAATACTATTCACGAAAAAAAAAAAAAAAAAAAAAGAAAGAAAGAAAAAAGATTGATATTTTTGAATGACATGTAGCTATAATATTATGTTTTTATGGTAAGAAGTACTCATAATATTATGATTTTATGACTAAAAATTTATCATTTTTATTGCCATAAAAATTATTATTTGATATTAAGAAGTTTATCAAATTTCTTAATTGTTCTTTTATAAAAGAAAAATATTGGTTTAAAGAAATGGCATGACAAGAAAATTTTATAAATTATTATATAAAGACCGAAAGTATATGTATCAAATATTGAATTATACAAAGAGTTTTAAGTTATTGTCTTAAAGACAAATATTTTGCATAGAAATTATGCCACATGAGTAATAATTTTAAAGGCTAATAGTCTTGGAGACTAATTAGCATAGTTTACCCACTTCATTTGAAAGACCAATGTTCGGTATATTTGGTAGTATAAATTTGTTTTAAGGCTCCGGAAGAGCTATGAAAGTATAAATTTGTTTTAAGGCTCCCAAGAAGCTAATGTATTGTTTCTTGAAGGAACAAAATTATGCATTAAATATGCATTTTATTCTACCAAATATGAAAGAAACTTGTTGAGTTTCAAAGATATCTACGAGAAATGGATATCATATAGAAAGGTATTGAACCACATGCTCATTGTAAACCGTGAAGTTTACAATATGACCAATGAGGTCATAAGTGATTAATAAAGATATGAAAAATTATTGAGAATTCATATCTTGATGTGTAAACAAATATTATAAATTGAAAGTGATTATTCATTTTTCTAGAAATGATCTGAGGAAAAGATATTTGAGATATTTTCCATTGGGTATGTTGAAGTGCACAGCACTATTATAATGCACTAATATGGTCCTCAATGGAGGATGAGAATATATGTTGGGTGTTAATTTCATTTAATAATGAATTAAAGGATTTGAAAGTGAAAACCCACATTTTGATTGAAGTCCATTAATGTTTGTGAAGTATTTTTAAAAGGACTCACATTTGAGGGGAGATTTCTAGAATACAAGTGTGAGTGAAATTTTGTAGTGTTATATACTTCATACATTAAGCCTCTCTTATGAAGAACAAAGTCCATGAATTTTAAGGGGAATGTTCGCCTCACACTTGAGGGGAGATTGTTAGTATGCAAGTGTGAGCTAATTTGTAGAAAGTCATACTCATACTTCCCACATAATGACAAATATGATCTCCCGAAAATGAATGATAAATTATGATTGTGGATCATAATGTTACGAAAACTAGAAGTTTACTATTTGTTGGCATGACTTGTTTGATCATCCAAGTCATATATAATACAAATACGAATTTGTATTGACATCCATTGAAGAATCGAAAAATTCTTCATGAATAGCCGTTTGTTCTCAAATATAGATGACTATGAAAATGTCATAGGTCATAATTGGTAATAATGGATCTCTGGAAATATATCAAACAAATTTATATGGGCCCGTTGAAATAGCATGTAAACCATAGATGATCTATAAGATGGTTACATGTGAGATTATTTGCTTGCAACATGATGTTTGCGTAAAATAATTGCAACATGAAGTTTGCAAAAGAGATTGCAATATGAAGTTTGCAATAATGTTTGATGTTTGAATAAATTAAGCGCGCAATTTTCCGATGATATGATTTAAGAATCATAATTAAAGCCTCCATAAATAAGTTTGGATGAATGCTTATGAGAACAAAATTTTATGTTAATATATTTGATGTTATATAGCGGTGCTTATATAAGCCAACGAAATTCTCCCTTAAAAATGGCTTTTGGTCAAAGCGGACAAATTTTCATCTTAAAATGGTTGAATGTGCAATGATTATTAACCCACCACAATGCACATAGATGGATATAGAAAGATATTTGAGATAAATGTTGTATAAGTACCTTCTATTTCTTGTTTGTCTCTATATGAAATGTAAAGATGTTTCTAAAGGAAACAAATAGATTTAGGAGACTTATCTTTGCATGATTAGTCAATTGTCGTTTGACATTGTTTTTACCATGAGGGGAGAAATTGGATAGCTTTGGAAAAGACAATATATGGAATGCATTATAGCAAAGTATATATCCTCGAATAATGTTGTATGAACCGAGAAGTTCATCGATTATGCATTCATGAATTATTTGCCGATAATATTATCGACCTAAATGAGATTTATTAAATCTCATATTCCAAAGATAAAAATGCTCCAATTTGTGACATGCCCGAAGCATGAGTAACTATTCGGTTCCAATATTATGAATAAATTGGAGCAATAATTTAGATGATCATATTAAAGTAGGATGTCATCTAATACTATGTCTTAGAGTTATACTTTGACTATACAACTCTATCCGCCTCAAATATGGGGAGAACGAAATGTACTTTCTTGGGTGTAGCTTGAATACATGAGTATAGATGGACATGCCGAAAGGAACTAGATACTCCGTAAGAGTATCGAGACATAACTAATTGTAAAAACCTCAAGAGAGGTTCGAATGTACCAATTATATTGATATTGATAAGTTATGTCGAATTGGAAAATTGAACCGAAAAGATGAAATTGTCGACAACAATTTTTGATGATGATATCACGTGATCAAATGAGGATATTATATAAAGATATGTCACAAGAAGTTGACATATAGATTATTGGCCAAGAGGATAAATGAAATTGAAAATGACTCAATTATAATCATATTATGATAGTTATGGACCAGAAGTCCAAATTGAGATATATGAATATTTATGTGAAAATAAAGATTTTCACAAAGTCTAATATGATTATGATGTGATATATGATTTTGTGGTGGATACAATAATTTTGTATAGATATTGTTAATCCGGCAATTTATGAAAGGAAGAAAAATTATCGTCTACTAGATATTGTTATATAGCCTATGCATAAGGCTTACTAAATCATGAAGATTATAGAAGAATCAAAAAGTGCTAGTAGCACATGTCCTTAAAGGACTTAATGTGGTAAGAAAGGACTTAAGGTGCCAGAAGCACATGTCCCCGAAGGACTTAAGGTGCCGAAGACACGTCCTAGAAAGACTTAATGTGCCGAAGAAGCACGTGTCCCGAAAGACTTAATGTGCCGTAAGCACGTCCCCGAATGACTTAATGTACGTGCGTAAGCACGAGTCCCGAAGGACTTAGGATGCTAAAAGCATCTAATTCAAGTTATTGAGAACAATAAAGGGGAAAAGTCTATGTATGACTTAAATCAATTAGGGCACAGTGGTATAATCTTCTCAAGAAATATGTTGTAAGAAGGGTATAAAGAAAGTGAATTAATATGCCCATACATCTTTATGAAAAGATCTTGAAGTAAATCTTTTAATTGCAATTTATGTTGATGATATCAACATTATTGAAACGCTTATTGAAGAGCTTCAATAAGGCAATTAATTGTTTAAAGAAAGAATTTGAAATAAATGACTTGAGAAGAACGAAATTCGTATTAGATTACGATTTAATAATTATAATACGAGATCTTTTGTTTATACAAAAGTAGGTCCTTGATTGATTTTATATGGATAAGTCAAATCCATTATATACTTAAATTATTTGCGGTGGATAAAGAACATTTTCAACCTCAAGCAAAAAAGTTGAAGAAGGGCATTATCATGTTTATTAACATGAAATAATTCTTCACCAACACAAAAGACAGTGGAAGTAATGTAGTCATCAGGGGGAGTAAATCTGATGTAATTTAGAAAGACATGTTGATGTACGCTGTACTCTTTTTCCCTTATCTAGATTTTATCCCACTGGGTTTTCCTAGAAAGGTTTTTAATGAGGCATTAGAATATCGATGTAATTAAGAGGGGAGCGTCGATACACATTGTACTCTTTTTCCTTATCTAGGTTTTTGTCCACCGGGTTTTCCTAGAAATGTTTTTAATGAGGCAACATAAGAAAGTGTATCGATGGATGATGTACTTTCTTTTCTTTAGCTAGGTTTTATCCCACCTTGGGTTTTCCTAGTTAAAGTTTTTAATGAGGCACATTCATAATGGACATCCAAGGGGAGTGTTATAAATATATGTATTATGTGGATGTCCATCATAAGTAACCCTTGAAAGTCTATAAATAGAGTGCTTGTGTAAACATTCATGATTTTACCCCGAAATGAGAATTCCTCCATCTCTGCAGAATTTCTCTCGACTTCTCTCTACTTTCCTTTAGATTTTCTTCGGTTTATAACAGTCCATCTTTGTGACCTGATTTATATAATTTTTTGACCTATCAAACTTTACAATATTCTTTCAATCTTTGTTATTTTTATTAGCCAGCTTATCAAATTTTATATTATTTAAAATTTATCTATTATATATTATTCAACATATAAGAGTTTATATTATTTATACATTTTTTAATAAATTAATTTCATATAATAATTATATATTTTTAAAATTATGTTATCATATATTGTTAAAATAACTTTCGAAAAAATGCGAAACATAAAATTTCGTTATAACAACTAGTTTTTATGAACAAATTTTTTTGTTACATGAATATTTGATAAGCGAATTTTTATTAAATTGGAAACCAGATATGTCCTAACTAATGTTGAAATTGAGCGTCACCTTTTAGTTTTTATGTGCGGACTAACTGTGCAGGAATGACACTTGGAAATAAGATGTCTTGTAGAGTACTTGTACACCCAAGCATGCTTTAAAGTAGAAGGTAAGCAAAAATACATTAAAAACACAATAACAGCACCGTCTTGTGACAATTATTGAATTAATGATGGAAGAAGGTATCAGTTGGTAGAACCATCATCATTCGTTGTACATAGAGAATGAATTATTGAATTAAGGGTTGGTGTGAGCAATAATAGCCTCCATATGCATTACTTAATAATATTATACGTGGATATAGAATTTAAATTAGTGCACAACTATTCAACTTTTTTTTCTCCGTTTTCGTCTTCTTGCAACACTCGTCCTCCTTTGGAGAAACCATCTTTAGATCAAAGAAATCAAAGTGATGACTGATGACGGACGCTAAAGGAGATGCAGGTGGGTGCTGGATTTTGGTGGCTGCAATAAGACTGTTCTTGCTCTGGAAGAAGAATTAAATTATGCAATAAATAAAACATTTAATTCAGAAAAAGATGGTCAACCATATGTCCAGCGAATGAATCATGTTCTTATCGCACAGCACGCCATCTCTGAGAGTGAAAAGAATATGTCTACAGCATATTCTGAAGCCACTGTGACTCCAAACCCGAAACCGCGCTTCCACTTACAAAGAGTAACCACTAGTCTAACCCTCTAGACGTTTTTTTATTACAAGACATTAAATGAATACAGTTTAACTTTAAGCAGTAAAACAAAAAGAAAAAAAGGTCCTGTAATTTAGTCATGTGAATTTATAGTAGTAGCCAATCCCCATCAATTCCTTGATTATAGATACCATGCTTTTTTTTTCGTCATTTTAAACTAATATCGTGCATGTACTATGAATCTATGATAACTTGTTTATTAGTATAAATTACGCCCTTTGATAGGATCCTCGAATCTAAATATCATCCTTAAATCTAACTGTCTATCTTTCACCGACGTAAATAACACAATATCTTTTTTCCCGGGATAAATGGCTTGAAAATATCTTGTCCGTGGAAATTTAAAATCACGATTTAATGATTGATTGATAAAGGTGATAAGCGCAAATTTCGGGTTGTTTCATTACTAGAGATAGTCATATACTACGTATCTCGTTCTAAATATAATACTCAATTCATTTTTTTCCTAAACTAATTTGTTTGAGGTATAAAAAAATCCAAATAATATAAACATCTGCAATTCCACCGTCAACTTGACAACCTCTCTATAAAAAGCTCACCGCCTCTACCGTCCCGAAGCTCTCCGCGAGACGACGACAACAAGGAGATCTGCAACCATGCTTGTTTATCAGGATATGCTTACTGGTATGTAAATCGTTAATCTTTGATCGTCTTCTTTGGTTGATTAAGCAACTCGTTTTTCTTCTTTGGAATCTTGTTACTCTGAATTTGATGTCCGCGTAAATAATAAGCTGTTGCCCGGAGCCGGCTTCACCGCATGTTCTTCCTTACGTGTACATTTCGATTTCATAAAAGTTGATAGAATCCCTTTCTCTTGACATAATATAATCTTATGCCACCTGAATGAAATTAAAGAACTTGACGATATTATCGCCGGACGGATTAGGTGAATACTATTGATTCTATAACAGCATGTAGATACTTGCGCTCATGTGATGAATTTTCAGGTGATGAGCTTCTCTCGGACTCATTCCCATACAAGGAGATTGAGAATGGAATGCTGTGGGAGGTGGAGGGGAAGGTAGGGAATTATTTAGTATTTATTTGCATAATTTGTGTCCTCTGTTCTTCTCCCTTCTATATGGCTTACCAAGTCAATGTTACTTCTGGCAGTGGGTTGTTAAGGGGGCAGTCAATGTAGATATAGGCGCTAATCCTTCAGCAGAAGGAGGTGAAGATGAAGGCGTAGATGATCAAGCTGTCAAAGTGGTCGATCTTGTTGACACTTTCAGGCTTCAGGTAAGCAACATTTCTCATTCTGTTTTAGCCAACTTTTGTCAGTTCTGTGTGTGTAAACGGAAAATTGCCTTTTCAGGAGCAACCTGCGTTTGATAAGAAGCAATTTGTTAGTTTTATGAAGAAATATATTAAGTTGCTTACGCCCAAATTAGAGCCGGAGAAGCAAGAATTGTTTAAGAAGCACATTGAGGGAGCAACCAAGTATCTCCTGTCGAAGCTCAGTGATCTCCAATTGTAAGTTTCACCTGATTTCGTTTATCGTGTCCTTGGCTGATAGATAGTAAGTACTTAATTATTAGGGGCCATATTCTTTTCTCATGAACTATACTGACTGATTGAACACGAATGTGGCAGTTTCGTGGGAGAAAGTATGCACGATGACGGCACCGTGGTGTTTGCATACTACAAGGAAGGTGCTACTGATCCAACTTTTATCTACCTTGCCTACGGATTGAAGGAAATCAAGTGTTAAAGAGTTCATGGGCTGACATAGCAACTTAAGCAGTTATTGTATTTGAGATGAGAACCTATATTTACTATCGTTTATTAGTCTTTTTTCTTCTTTTTATTTGGACTGAATCATAGTCTATAGTCTAATTGATCACTCTGGGTCTTGGAAGAATTCGGGTGTTTGAGTGTTCTCTCTATGACACATGTTGAGATATTTGAGCCAATGTGAGTTGGCATAGATGGTAAGGGATCCAGGATTAGGCCCTTGGATCGTGGGTTCGATCCCCTCTGGCCATTCGGGACTCCTTTGGTAGCGATCTCGTAAGTCCCGCATAAAATGTCTTCATGATAGCGGCCGTCTCGACTTTGACACAGTGACGATGTCGAACCCCTCCAAAACTTTTATTTATCAAAAAAAAAAAAAAATGTTGAGATATTTGAGATTTGGCTGTAATCACCTACGTGGTCTGATGATTTTAAATAACGTCATTATTCTGGAGAGGCTACTAATAAATAAATAGAAGCATGCCTTTTGCTCAAGGTTAATAAGCATTACCAAGCTAGACTGTGGCCTTATTTCAATGGTGCATTAATATGAAAAGATTTTCAATTGCTGAGACCATTCTCTCTTCTGCGAAGATTCTAGAGAATGATCGCACGTGTTTATACTTTATACAATGAATATCAATGCACTAATTAAATTAGGTATCTCGAACGTCAGTACTTTCGGATGATAATTTCGCACTGGGCACAATTTCTTCTATTTTCTTTCCCCGGTTAAATTTCGAGTTATAAATCTTGAACAATTTGTTTCCTCGACGCATGCAAATCTGCCTGCAGGGCGACTCCTCAATTATCTCACTAATACGCATATCGGGTTTGTTTAGTAATTCTGTCCGAAAGCGGTAACCTCGTACAAATCAAACTGAATCAGCGCGCAGGTTCTGAAATAGCATGCGTACAGCGTAATCGTACTTCTATAACTTAGAAGCTGACGTCAAATTACGTCTCTCTTTAATGAAGGCACGATGTTAATACATAAATCACATATCACAAAGCAATATCGATAGTCAACGTTATCTTTTCTAAGGCTTACATCAGGGAAAGAGATATTCCATCTTATGCGTAATAATTCAAGCTTGCTTTCTTCTTTGCTTGGACCTGAATTATACCTTCATTAAAGTCCTCGTGGTTCACCTGCAATCACGGGAAAAAACAGTTAGAAGACTATATACAGACCACAACCCAAAGTTTTCTTTCTGCCCTTTTGCTTTCTGTGTATTACAACAACCGACAGGTTTAACAACATATTCATTTGGTCACAAGCTTCAGAATTGCGTAGATTCAACAAAATACTGAGCAACTCGCTACAATGTTCTCAGTAAAAATTATAATTCGCTCAAAACTAATGAGTTATGGTAAAACCAGGTATTAATCCAGAAGTAACGAAAACTTCAAACAGCAATGTGTGCCTAGTAGCATGATTCATCACGACTATCGTCTTTATTGTTTGCTTATATTAAAGACAAAGAACAAACCTCTGTAGCATCTCGACGAAGAGCCAGCATGCCTGCCTCAACACAGACAGCTTTTAGTTGTGCTCCATTAAAATCATCTGTGGATCGGGCAAGTTCTTCGAAGTTGACATCTGGATGAACATTCATCTTACGAGAATGGATCTAAAAAATATCAATTAGAAGTCAATCAGTACAGATTTCACAAGATAAGAGTGTGTGCATATGAAGTTGCCAGATACAAAACCTGTAAAATTCGGGCCCTTGCTTCTTCAGTTGGATGAGGGAACTCAATTTTACGATCCAATCGACCAGAACGCATGAGAGCAGGGTCCAGGATATCCGCACGATTTGTTGCTGCTATCACCTACAATTTTGCAAGGTAAATTAACATGGCTATTCTAGCTTGGAGATCAAAACTGGAAAAAAGAAGAAGAAAAAAATAGACTCAAGGGGCCAACTTCTAGTAGCTTTTACAATTCAGAACTATATCAAAATGCGTCTAAGTGCATTAGCTCCCAAACAGACAAAATAATAAAATATCAAGCTGCTTAATCCAACAGCAGCAAATATCTTTAGAGCTTTTTTAATTGCTTCAATCAGATACGAAGGAAGGAAGGACAGCAAGTAACAAAGACAAACCTTAATACGGTCATCACTACTAAAACCGTCAAGCTGATTGAGTAATTCTAACATTGTGCGCTGTACCTCCCTATCTCCACTTACTTCACTGCAGTCAGACACAATTATTATGTCATAAGATTGTCAAACTGCTATAAATAATTCAACAGCAAATCCCTCAACCCACCAAAATAAGGGGCAAATATACAAAGATGTAGGTCTAAAATCCTGATGTAAGCCCAAAAAAGTAAAGATCTAAATTCCTGCCCGCTTATACCTATCAAAACGCTTTGTACCAATGGCGTCGATTTCATCTATAAATATAATGCATGGAGACTTCTCTTTTGCCAGTTGAAAGGCATCACGGACAAGTTTTGCCCCATCTCCTATGAACATCTGAAAAAAATCCAGATTAGCAGTCCTATTTTTAAGTTATAGAGACATCATTACTAACACCAAAAACTTGTGCACATAAAAGCTTCAAGTACAGTACTTTTCGATAGAGAAATACAGATTTCTATCAAATATGGGTCAGAGGAATAGGAAATAAAACCAAACATTATCACCAGAAATATGTAAAGGCTATATAAGAAACCATCCTCATACTGTCTCTAATAGTCAAATGCCAACTCAAATTACAATAATCAAAACAGGAATGGAGATTGGTATAATACCAAGAAAGCCTTGCTCAAGTGTACTGAAATCATCAAGATTCGAACAACTAACTATCCAAACTAACAAACAAGTAATAATGGAAATACAAAATATCAGCCCTACAAAGAAATTTGATGTAGGAAAAAAATCAGGAATTGTCATACCTGGACCAGCTGTGGGCCAGCCAGCTTCAGAAAAGTAGCATTTGTTTGTGCTGCACATGCACGGGCCATTAATGTTTTTCCTGTCCCAGGAGGACCATACAAGAGCACTCCCTTTGGAGGACGAATTCCTAACTTCTGGAAACGCTCTTTGTGGGTCATTGGCAAAACAATGGCTTCCACTAACTCTTGGATCTGTTAAAAACAACAAAGAACTTCTATTACCTCAACATAACTTAAAAAATGTATTTTTCATAGACCATTCCAATAATTAATCTCACCTGCTTCTCTAAACCACCAATATCATTGTAGTCCTCAGTAGGCTTCTCATCAACTTCCATAGCCTTTACTCGAGAATCGTACTCAGAAGGCAAGGTGTCCAAGATTAAATAACTGTCCTTGTTAACACCAACCAGATCACCAGGTTTTAGCTTATCGGGGTCAACAAGCCCAACGACAGGAAGAAAAATTGTCTGCAGTCAGAAGAAAGATCATTTAGTTCAAAGTTGCTGTGACATGCATCAAGGAATTTTCTATCATGGTTGATCCTAACTACATCGAGGATGAAAACAATATGAAAATGAAGCAATAAAGACAATATATTATATTCTGAAGTTGAAATGTGTGTGAGATCTTTCCACTGCAAATAAAAAAAAAAAAAAAGGAAATAATCAGCACAGTCACCTGTCGAGTAGACGTCTTTAGCACAACACATTTGCCCTTCCTTTGTGAATCAAGATCAATATTGGCACCATCTTCCTCAGCTTCATCTTCTGGGTTCATTTCCAATATCTAAAGCAGAAAAATGTCATATTAGAATTTAAAAAGACAGTGCAATATTACAAGAAACCTAATTGAATCTCCACCACCAAGAAACTGCTTCTGTCACCAGCAAATTATGTTGAGTTTGGAAAGGCATTCACTATCCTTCTATACATTAGTAGATAGAGCAGCCAAGCAACTCAAGCTTGGACTAATAAAGATAAACATTATAATACAAAATCACAAATCGTTACGAACCACCCTCTTGAATAGCTGAAATCATGTGAGAAAAAGTACTGGATAGCTGAAATAATGATTTACATAACAGATGGTAGAAAAACTGCTTCGAGAAGACTTTAAGAATAAATGAATCATATTGTAACTTGTAAGGCAACGTGTTTTTTGGTTACTTCCCTGTCAGAGAAGGATATGCCTTTTGCAGAATCTTATAAGGATTTTTTATTATATATTTATTTCGCATTCAAAATCTCTCAATTCTCGAATGAAGATGCATTTTTCATCACTCAAACGTAGGAGACTATAATATTGATTTATCATAATTCTCCAGTCTACAATTCACAGCTCTATCAATTTTAATTTCTTAGAAACAGCGGTAGAAAATATATGAACCTAGATGATAAGTATTTATATTCAAGAAAGAACTAGGACAGAAACACGGTTTAAAAAATTAAAATAAAAAACAAAAAATGAACAAACGCAGTAAATTACCTCCACAATGTTGCCTACTAGGTATGGCAATTGCTTATTGAGCTTAATCTTCTCCTGGTTCTCTTTTATCTTCTCCTTGAAAGATTCCAATTCTAGATTGGTTCTTTGCAACTCTTCCTTCAACACCATAAAACAGGCCAAGTTTAGAAACTTATAGAGATGGTAAAAAACAAAAGTGAAATCAAAGAAATCCTCTCCAGTCTCCTCTCAGAAAATACAGACTCTTCGAAAAATAGACAAATCCTCAAAATAAACATCTCAGAAAGGAACAGATTTTATTTCCCTGAAAGCGGCGAGACGAGATGAACACAATCAACCCTAAGTAAACCCTAAATGACAAGATCGAAGTAGCATAACTGGATGGATAAAGTTCAAGGCACAAGCGAAAACTAAAAGTAAAAACTAATAGATTGAGAAAGAGAGGTCGAGCCTTGAGGATGCGAATCTCGTTGTCAAGAAGACGAGAAGCTCGGACGATATCGTCAGTTGTCATGGAAGCCAACTGATCATCTTCAAAGTTGGTATCCTCAACCATGGCGGTAGCGGTCGCCATTGATTAACAAATTTCACTTTTACAAAAACACTTGGGGGGACAATTATGCTAAGGGATTCAAGAGATAAATGCGAAGAGGAGCAAGAATGATGGAGAGAACTGAGAAGCTACTCGAGGGTATTTGTCTAGCAGATTTTTCGTAAAGTTATTTAACGACTACGGACGGAGAGGGGGCTTGTTAGGGAAGAAATCAGAAATTCTCTTCTTCTCTTCCCCTTCAGGTTATGGGCCGACCTCTAAGGCCTTATTGCAAGGTTAGGCCTTAATTTGTGGATCTACCTGCAATTTTCGTATCAATAGATTTTTGTGATAAAAACCTTTTAATATAAGACATATTTAAAGAGTTTCATCTTAATTATAAATATAAGAAAAATATATATTTTTCAATGTTTACTTAATTTACCCTTATTAATACTTTCAACAATGATTGAGGAGGAAAGAGAAGGAGGAAATTAAGAAATGTAACGGGGTGTTTTAGAAAATATATATCATATTAACTAACTTAATCAACTTTATTAATCTAATCAAATTATATAAATATATCTCATATAACCGGAGGGAGTACAGTATATCGATATATTTTCTTTCTTTTTTTTGGGGAAAATCTCACTCATGTTTTAAGAACCAAATGTGAATTTACCTTATTAACAAGTGTATACTACCATGGTCCTATTTATAAGTGTTTTTTTTAATTAAATCTCACATACCAAGGAGAGGTTGTTAACACCATGGTCATGTGATAAATTTTCAACTTTACCCTCATTTATGAATAAGTATTTTTCAACTCATTTTTCTCTTTCTATCTTTAAAATTTATTGTCAAATCTTTCTTTTCATGGGTACAATTAATATGAGTAAAATTGTCACAATCTCATTTATTATCCTGAAACTGGACTTATAAATAAAGCCAAATTTCTTGGTCAAAAAAGACTTATAAATAAAGCCAGAGTGGTATGACTATATCGACAAGTCATAAAGTTTCCATTAACAAGCTCATATATGTTTATAAAAGTAGCTTTCGTTGACAAGCGTATGTGACTATATTGACAAGTCACAGGGTGGTTATTGACAAACTCATCTATGCTAACTAAATTAGCTCTTGTTAACAAGTGTATGTCACTATATTGACAAGTCATAAAGTGGTCATTAACAAGCTCATGTATGTTAACTAAACTAACCCCGTTGACAAGTGTAAATTACTATATTAACAAGTTATAGAGTCATTATTGATAAGTCAATATGTTAATTAAAACAGTTTAGGTTGACAAATGTATGTGACTATATTGACAAGTCATAAAATAACTATTAACAAACTCATGTATGTCAATAAGATAAGTTCGCATTTAAACAGAGACGCAGATTAATGAAAGTAAGTTTAAATATTTTTCTTAATTGAATAAAAACAATGTCATAATAGAATATCATGGACTCTTCTCTTATAAAAAAAAGAATATCGTGGACTCTTGAAATATGATGGCGATGTCTTCTAACTTTGAGAATTCTCCAGGGGGGAAATGTTAGAACTAATCTGACTAACAAATTTAGCGCTACTGTTTGATCAGTCTTCAGATTTTAATTTTATTAAATCAACATTCATAGGGAAAGGCATATAATTTGATGCCAAAACAAAATTCTTTTTAAGTTTGCAGTCTTTTTTTTTTTTTTTAATGAAAACTAGAATCCATTAATAACTCAAAAGGGTGGGCTTGGTTTCAGGAGATTATGCTCGGTCAATCAAGCATGTGGGGTGAAAATGGTATGGAAACTAATTGAAGGCTCTAAGGGTTTATGGGCTGAAATCTTGTCTCATCGTTATATGATGAGAGAGGGGACATCTCTGCTGTCTTGCAAACCTGGAGATTCTAGAGTATGGAAATTTATTTGTTCTCAGAAGGATTTGGTGGATCGGGGAACAAAATGGCAAATTCGCAATGGCTTGGTTGCAAATTTCTTTACTGATTGCTGGGTTGGGGATGGAGTTAGAATTAAGGATTTTTGCATTAGACAGTTATCGGAGGAGGAGGAGAATTCTTTGGTTGCTGAATGGGCTGAGGGTGGTTCTTGGAGTATTGACAAACTTTCCTCTATTGTTAGTTCAGCGGGATTACGAAGAATTGCACTGGTTTTACCTCCAAGACCTGAAGCTGAGAATGACTGTTTGGTTTGGGGAGCCACGATTGATGGTAGATTTACTCTTAGAAGTGCTTATTTTCTTATTGAGCCAAATACTCCGTCGCTTCGTGACAAATTGTTCAAAGATATTTGGAAGTGGCGTGGAGTTGAGAGAGTTCGGATTTTTATGTGGAAAGTTTCTCTTAACAAGCTTCCTACTAGTGCTTGGAGGAATACTTAGTTGCAAACGTCTGCACTTTGTCAATTCTGCAATTCTGATGCTGAGGACATTCTACACATCTTGAGAGATTGTATGTATGCTAAATCCATGTGGGAATTGCTAATTAAACCCGTGTATTACTCTTCTTTCTTTTCCTTGAACCTTAGAGATTGGTTAAGTCTGAATTTGAATCACCGATAGGCAAGAGATGGAATGGGAACTGGGGTTTATTTTTTGGTGTTACTATCTGGAAATTTTGGGATTGGAGGAATAAATGTATTTTTGAAAATGGTTTCTCCAAACCAAGTATCCCTCTTGTAGCTATTATGTCATTATTGAACAGGTTTATAGCGGATAATGATGCTATTGGAGGTCCTGAACCGCGAGTTGCCAAATGAATGTGGGATGGGGAAACCTCCTATTGGTCAGTATAAACTTAATGTTGATGGAGCTACAATGATGCGGTCCTCTAAATGCGGTTGTGGTGGGGTGTTGCGGACCATGTTTAGGGAATTGGATTGTGGGTTTTAATAAAGTTATTGGTAATTGTCAATCAAGTGTTGCTGAAGAATGGGCTATTCTTGAGGGCCTTCAAATGGCTTGGGATTTGGGAACAAAAAAGGTTATAGTTGAATCTGATGTCCAGGAAGTCGTTGATTTGATACTAGATAATGCTTGTATTACAGGGAGCAATATTGTCATGCAAATCAGGTTGATGTTAGCTATGGATTGAGAGGTTGTCCTTAGATTTATTCCTAGGGTTTTTAATAGAGTTGCTGATGCCCTTGCCAAAATGGGTATTTCTAATTCTGCTTTTCATAGTGTCTGTCCTATGTACTTAAGGTCGTGGGTCACACAAGAGTGTTTGAGATTTAATTCCTCTTATGTGTAATTTTCATTGTTGTAATTTAGGCTTCTAGCCATCATATTTATCAAAAAAAAAAAAAAAGAACATCAACAACATGAAAAACTACAACATACACTGTCCTTAGTTCGAAGGTAGTAGGTGATAAAGGAAACAGAAGTTTGCATTCATTTTCAAACTCAACATTTTATTCTTCACTTACTAAAGGAATAATAAATAATCACACTGAAGTGTCACGACATATATATTCTCTAAGGGTTAGTTTGGATTGAGGGAAGGGGAGGGAAAAAAAATTTGGGGAGGAGAAAATTGTACTTGAATTTAGTCTAGTGGGGCCCATAAAATTTTCCTCTCCCCCATTTTTTTCTCTCCCTCCCCTCCCCTTCCCTCAATCCAAACTAACCCTAAAGCAAAGAGTGTAATTATACTATACGATACATGAAGAACTCACGGATCTATTGAATATACAACAGAAGCATTCTGAGTGAAAATGAAATCACGCCAACATAAAATTCAAAGCTTCCAATAAACGCCCAGTCGGTGCAAAATGCCAGCAACAACAGCCCAGAATAGAATCTCTGCAAAGATAACATAGAGCAAAATGCCTAATCTCGTAGAATGCCATACTTTGATGAAGACGTGCTTTTGGATCCAATATATCTGCTCACCAACACATCACAACACCCACAAATTTGTAAGTAACCAGTCATATTTTGATCTAACACGCACGTCCTAAAGAAGACCGAGTCAAACGTAAGAGGAATACTTAAAAAAAGTAAGGCGGAGAAGTATTCATAGCCTAGTCAATAAATTTATCTGTGTATTATCTGCAACTATATAGCAGATCCATAATTTGAATAAGTTCCCCCGAGCGTTGCAGGGGAAGACCTCTTGGTCCTAAATGAAGCAAGATCCGTAATTTGGGTGTTCACTAAATAACCTATGCAACATCTGTTCATCAAGGGCACAAGGACCCTAAATACAAAAGAATAATTCAGGATGTGGACTTCAATACTTAATAGCTCAAGAACACCTAGAAATGTATACGGGAAGAATTTTAGAATAAGATTAAAGTGAACAGAGAATTAGATGAGATAAATATACCAGTGTATTATGAGGATCATCACAGTACCACCCATTAATAAATGCCGCAAAGACTCCTTCAGCCGCCATAACATAGACAAGCATGGCGTTCATGCCAATCCATTTGAAAGGCAAGAATAGGTACTTCAAACCCCAAATATCGACCTGGCGAGACAGATTGCAAATTTCTGTCAAGCAACAAGATAAAATCCATGACAATAGATAGGCCGGAATAAGTACCAGTGCTAATGAATAAAAACATACCATAATATAAAAGGCAGAGAAAACTAATGCTGCAGCTCCAGATGTTACACAAACATAACTGAGCGTGTATAGCTGTTTATTTAGAGGAATGGCTACAGAAGAAAGAAAAGAGGGAAAGGGATGGGATCAGAATAAACCAGTTGGATCACAGGCATAGTCAGCTGCAGCACTAGAGAGTTGACAGTTCAAACCATGAGTGAAGTGAAGAATGACTCCAGAAATAAGGAGAGCTAAGCCCATAAGAAGCCAGTGCTTCAGCCTAGAAGAATGGTCCTAAAATGAAGGGAGAAAAACGTGTCAAGAAGTGATCAATTTGTTATGAAGCATTGATTATTTGGTTCAGACGTTTGACCTGAAAGTGTACTAGTACATGTCCAAAATGCAATCCGATAACTGTGGAGAGAACAGCAGATATTGAGCTGCAGTTGCATATCATATTTCTTTAAGGATCAACAGAACAAGTAACCCAATATTACACAGCATTCTCGATGATCGTTAACAGGGGCCAAGCATTTCAGACAATAAGCAGATGATAGCCACGGAGGATAAACCATTTTCTCTAATTTGATTACATTTATGATAGGCTATAGCATTTGCATACACATAGTTATAACCTGGACCAAATCTAGACATAATATAGTCATTAAAACTATAAGGACCATATGCAGACCTTAGAATTCCTTCTGGCTCAAAAGAAGCATAACACCAAGATGGAGCACTTCTCTTGAAAGGCCCTTCATATGGGGAAATCTCATTACAAGGCTGTAGCATGTTAATAAAAGATAGTAAATATTGCAAATTGATAAGAAAAAGTGTTGCAAAGGAATGGCAGAAAAAAATTTGTGGGTGAAAACGGCTACACACTTTAGACCTCCTCCAAGCTGGACGCTTGTACATGTGATTGATTCCAAGAACTTCTCTGTCAATATATCCCACAGCGTTGCAGGGAGGATCTAGTTTTCCTCTAACGCCACAGGCTACCTAAAATTACAGAGAAAAAATATTGGAGGGGGAAGGAGAGTTGGAAAGGGGGGCAAAATTAGAAGTATTTCAATCATACCTGCTGCTTCCTGCATGCTTTCAACTATAAAATACATTAAAGCTACTAGGAAGTTTTCCCGAAATACCCAAGGATACAAAATAAACTTTTCATATTATGTCCTTCACACCAGAACGAAGACGGAAGTCAACCACAATAAGTTAAGTAGAATTGAACTAGCAAGCAATGAGTGAAAACCATATGCAGCCAAATGACATTGTCCCTCAGGCATTAAAGATTAGAAAAGATCTTAATGCAGTTACTTATGTCTTTACTATTTGATATTTGATTCCCTAATCGAAATATAACAAGTATATGATACTTAATAATAAGAAGGAAACATTAAATTATACACTTGTTATGTTTTGATGGCAAAACCATTCATTGTTATACTTTAAGTGAGAAACATGATAGCCGAAATGTTGGTTTAATCTCAAAAGAGTTTAGTTAGAAGACTAAGCAGCAGACAGCTGAAGGCTTACAGTTAAAGTTTTGCCGTAATAAATGCTGTCGGGGTTTTGGACAACGAATTTCCAGTCTGGGACATAAATTCCATAAAGTAAAGCCATGTACGCAATAAGAATGCATGCTGCCACCAACCTGAAATTTTAAAGGTTGATAAAATGTCAATAGGAAAATGGCGTTCCCAATCAACTCGAAACCATAGGATCACACTAACCAATGCCAGTAGTATAATTTGAATAATGAAAGTTGGGTGGTTGCCTGATCTTCAGCTTGTTCACTCTTTGAATATATTTCCACCAGCGCTACAATCAAATATGCCAGGCCAATTCTCTACACAAGGCAAATCCCCAAGTCTACTCCAGTTATGTTCATTGCTTTTGGCTGAGATTTTCTGCACTAAACAATAAGCGAAAAGGGACTAAAATCACCTGAAGAATGCCACACCACCTTATGTGTGCCATGTCAACTCCATATGATAGGTGGTCCGGAGCATGAGAGAAACCACCTTCATTGCATGTGAAGCTCAAGTTTATCATCACAATATGTCATAAAACGTGTTATCGTGAAATTCATTATCAATATCAGCTTTAAATCCAGGGTGACTTCCACTTGATCCTCGAATTATTGAAAGATAGTGATAATTAACCGAACCTTGTAGGAGCAGACCCCAGAAGAGGAGTTTGACTGTCCTTATTAGCACCTTTTTCACAGCAAGAAGTCTCTTTGGTATTCTCTGAAAAAATAAAAAATAGAAGTGTGACGAATTAAAGGGAATTTGATCAAGACCAAAACAAGTAACTAACCTTGAGAGCCAGTGGAATGGCCATCCCCACAATGAACAAAAAGAAGGGCATTACGAAGTCAGCAAGGTTGCACCCATTCCATGGCGCATGACCAATCACAGGCCATTGGTCGCCCGCGTCATCAACCAAGATCATTAGCTACACCACATATTACCATAACACGTTAGAGCACAAATTATGTGTGAGATTTATGAAGAGGAAACTCAAGTGAAATATATTTTATAAAGTAAAGTAACCTTAAAAATATCACCAGATTTGTTAGTTGACATGTCGACTAATATTCAGGTGGTACCGTGATAGCAGTTTTTCCAGCAAATCATGATTCTTTGAGACTTGAAAAGAAAATTAAGTCAACTTTCTATAATTAAACACCATGCTTTTTAGCATTTTGGAGGATATTTATTCGCTTTATACTTTGAAAAAGAAAGATAGTGGATTTTCAGCACAACCACTCACCCACTGTTCTCGTTTCTGTAATTTTAGCGTAAATAATTATGAAAATGATGAGAGAAAGAAGAAGCACCGCGACAGTAAGACCTCGGAAGATATCGAGCGAGGCGACACGCTTTGGCTTACGCGGCTTCTCATCGGAAACGCACGGCTCTGAAACAGGCAGTGTGTGCTGGAGAGTTGTATCGGCTTTGATTTCCGCCATTGCTGGATTCTCTCGGAGGCTGAGCTCAGAGGATTGGCGTCCGAAGGAAAAATGAGTACAGAAAATCCCTGCGAGTTCAAATAATTTGGATTGTTGTGCTCCTACTGGGCCATAGGATGATTCCCGTATCGATTTCTATCTTATATTTTATTATGATAATTGATAAGACTTGAACATGCCAAGTTGCCAACCCAACCCTCAGGATCAATAATACTGATACGTATGTCAAGCGAAGGAAGACAACTTCGAGACGCCATCTAGCTTGAAAGTTACAGAAAGGGAAAAAGATAACATATGACGCGAGTTACAAATCTACAATATAGGGAAAGGGGGAGGGAGAGGGACGAAAATTTTGAATTGGACGTCTTTGGTATGATGAGCAGGGAAGCTGTCAACATGTTACTTTCCTTCGGGCAAGCAATAATGGAAGCTCACTTCCTATACCAGATGGGCCACAAACTCCGTCCTAGTTTGACTCGAAATTACTATTATCCAATGAATATTATTTAAAATTACTGCTTTCCTAAATCCTACTCACTGGTTAATCGTTGTAGGCCATAATCACTTAAAAAGGGCAATAATTGGCCGATCCTTCCGAATAATGTTTACACAATTGAAATCTCAGAGAAGTGAACAGCTAATTCTACTTTGCTGACTTCTCAAGTGAAGTTATAATAAGCATAAACCAAGATTTCAACCCAGAATCCGATATGATGCTTGGCTGGGAGAAGTATGGGGAAACCATACAGCTAAAATAACTTCGCAGCCATAGTAAGGACATGGATGCTATTGGAAAGAGAAAACACTTCTAAAATCACATGGCTACTTATCTGGACTTAATCAGCAGAACCAAATAGTACATTATTATTTAAAGAAAACAGAGCACAATTTGAATGATATCTTTTCCCAGACCTCACCACAACGTATTTTTTTCCTCAAATCTTTGGTGTCTTTTTTAATGCAAAAGAACTTTTAGTCAGCGGGCAAAAACTCATTTTGGACTCTTGTTTGTGTTATTGGTCCCAAGTGATGGATGATTATCGTAGAAACTGAAGCACTGTGAAATGTGAAGTTCAGTACTCAAACTTCTTAATCTTGAACCTGGGGCACTATTATATATTTTATCTTTTCCAAATAAGTAATCAGATTCCGTTGTCGTCCAGCGGTTAGGATATCTGGCTTTCACCCAGGAGACCCGGGTTCGATTCCCGGCAACGGAAATTATCTTTTTCGTATTTAAACTTTAAAAGGAGCCCATAGCAATATAAGCATGCACGGAACCGAGTAAGCGACCTTATCCTCTGGTTCTGCATTCTATTGACTTTCAAATCCTCAATCTAACACCCTTATATATTTACAATTTTGACTTTAGAATAACCTATTTGTGCTAAAAATAAGTTAATAACATATCAGAGTTATCAGACTCTATTAAACAAATCCTCAACCTGTTATAGATTATAATCTTATTAAAAATAGGTTGACTTAGAAATTATAGAAAACGGGGAAGATTTTGCTCAAGTAATACCAGGTAAATTCCGAACACAGCTTTGTTATCCAAGTGAGTTCGAGGACATCAGGGTATAAAGTTACATGGCCATCAAATAAAGTGGTCACAGTCGTAGATATCTGATCGAACCTTGTTGAATGCTTAGCACAAGAAACATTTTCTGTTTTTTATAAACCCCCCCCCCCCCCCCAAAAAAAAAAAAAAAAAAAAAAAAAAAAAAAAACGGACAGGGGGGCATGGCGTTATCACAGGAGCTTCCTCATGGATTATATTATTCAATCACGGGATTTCCGAATAACCGCAAAAGTAACAGTCTCAGTACAGCACAAAATTCTCAATCGGGGCTGTTGATTGGCCTCAAATAGGAGCATTGATTTATTATTTCATAGGTAATCGGCATGTCACGGAAAGAAGAATCAATTTGGATCTTTTTTCATAGAGTATCAGCATAAGAAAATTTGATAATTTGGAGGTTCAGGTCCAACGTTCAAGCAGTTCACATCGACAGCAACATCCCCAAGATCATCTGCACCGAGGTAGCATCACACAATCAATTAACCCGTCCTTCCAAAATCAAATTTCAAACTATCCCTCTTAATAAACAAGCAATGAAGAAAATAAATGAAAACAAAACCTTCATATATGGTCCGAGCAAAATTCACATAATCAGGTATTAGATCTCTGTATATGATTCCATCAGGCCGCGCATCCAGAACCACGAGAACACCTGTGCAATATTTTTTTAATCAAAATATGTTATTAGTATTATTATTATTATCCGTCTCAAAGCACAAGATCAAATCTATTAATCTAACATAACCTGAAAAAGGAGAAAAAATACAACAAGACCAAAAGGGGGAGAAATCTTAGCCAGACACCTAACATCCAACAGCACTACCTGATCACTTTGGCTTCGCTTTTGAGTAGAATTAAATAAATAAACACAATAATGTGGGAAATCGGTAAGAAAAAGATATTCACTTTTGAGCCAATGTTATTTGTGACGTTCACTAAATTGGCATCTACTCCCTCTGGTCCTTATTATAAGGCACCAACTAACTTTTCTCACAAACCAATAAAAGTAGTTAAAGTCAATAAAGTTGTCCTAGAATCTAAGTAATTTCCAATATTACCCCTACTAATTGCACTAAACTCTAATATTATATTAATTATTACTCTCACCCACTACCTTTATTAATTAGGGGCATACATGGAAAAAGATAATCATTGCTCATTGGGAACAAGCAATTGCCTTATAAAAAAGACCAAATAAACTTACTAGTTGGTGCCTTATAATAAGGACCAGAGATAGTAGTACTACTCGTAATGTGCACTCATTAATATGAAATCCAAAGCCACATTAAACATCCAAGCTCAACAGAAGTAGAGATATCGATTCTCATTTAATATATTAAGGTACAGCAAAGAAAAATATACATAGTTCGTGCTTGGACTTCAAAAATTTCTGCCATACTATTCCCTTGACGTTTCTTCATTTAATCATTTCTATCCAAATACTAACTGTAGGTGTTAAGACTATGCATGTTGCGGTAAAAAAAACAGGACCCAGCAAAAAGGCTCCAGTGTCCCATTTCTCTTTACCACCACAAAAAAGGTGAATAAAATGACTTTGACACAGGAAAGTGTATTTATTCTAGGTTATCATGAGCTCTGACATAAGTGACTTAAGAATAAAAACACAGAAAGCATAAATAAACTTTGAAGGCTGACCACCATAGTTCAGGCTTAGGCATATGTTTAAAACAAATCCAAAACTTGTAGAGTTAAGGCAGCTTGGCTATAGATAGTACCTGGTGCCACCCAAGATTTGGTGGAATTGTGAGGCAATGGAGCCAGCCAGAGAATATTTCGCAGGTTCATCGAATCATCATATTTCACTTTGGACCCTGAAAATACATTCTAACATTAGCAGAGCTCTCAGAAAACCAAATGCTTTAAACTTTAAAGGTTTGAGCATTAGCAGATTGTCAATCAATCACATGTTAGAACTTTAAAAAATTTTCTTACATTTTCATTTTATTCTGTTTAAGCATTTATAGGACTTGAAGACATGCAAAGAAGCTTAAATTTTTGTTTTTGCTAATGTACCTCGCTGACAAAATCCCATATTGTATGGGAAAACTTCATTATCACATTCTGGGTATTCCTTAGCGTGGAATCTGCCAAATGTGATGTTGCAAAATTAAGCTCAAAACTTGAATTATGTTTTTTAGATATAGTGGATCAGCATAGAAGAGATGTAAACAGAATAAAAGAGCAGGCATACTGTGATAAATATATCAACTTACAAAATACCAAGTCTTCCAGAATCAACAGCAAGAAATAGGTGACCATGGAATAGATCATAACGGTTCAATGTTACATTCAATCCAATAGATGGGCCCCGATCAACAATGACATCAAACAGAAATTTTAGATACCAGTTCAATTCCTGCAATTCGTTAGTAAAATTCAAGATTGTTATTATGAATATTAGTTTGTTCTTTGCCTTTTCCAAAAAGAAGTGAGGGTTTTGTTGCACCAACCTCACTGATAAAGCGTCTGCCATATGGTGTTCTAGTGAGCTCACATCCACATTCTTTTGATCCTTCAATATCAGGAACCTAGCACATTCAAGCAACGTCCAAAACGATAGAGGGATAAAACAATAAATTTAAACAGAACCAGGAGTCATCTGTCATCTAACAGATGCTAAAAGCTCTTGGTATGCTTAAATATAAGACTAAGTTATATGTATTGTATGCCTCTGCTTGGTATACGTTTATAACACAGCAAAGCCGTCATCCAAAATCCTCCTCCAACGGCAATTCTCCAGATTATAAGCGTCTCATCCCCAACCCAAAAGGGGAAGAAAGCCCTTGCCAGTTAAAATGGAAATCTTGCATTTTTTTAATTGAAACATTTTGCTCAGGTCTATAAATGCACACGTGAGTTGTAACGCATACTCTCAGTTGTCCAGGAGACCAGGACGAATCACTCCAATGTTTTGTATCAAAACTCAAAAGGGCTTCTAATTGAGAAATTAAACCACCATCAACAAAGATTAAAGAACAAGCAAACTCACAGTAATTATGGTTGGATCGAGAAGGCGTTGAATAGCAGCCGGGTCACCACCAGAATCGACGGCGATACGGGCGAGCTCTAAGACCGGCTCCGGAGGCCACCAAATTAGCTCGTTTTCCTCTCTCTGACTCCGGACAGTGGATTTTGTCAAAGCCAATAACCGTCGAGGAGAACGCTGACTATGCTCCAATTTGACACCATTTGGTGAAAAAGGAATGAGGAACTTGAAGCAGGACCTGAGCTCTTGCGCTACGACAGGGTTAACGGCTAAGGATTGAGACTTGGAACCCAACACAGAAAGCAAGTCAGAGGGGGTGGCTCTAGGGGGGGTGGGCGGTGAAGAAGGAGAAGAACGTTTGGAAAAGAATAGAGGCGAAGACGACGAAGCTGTAAGGGAAAATGATAGGAAAAGAGCAAATCTGAAGGGGAGGGATGAATTGTACATCACCATCTCTCCCCTCAAACAGAAAATTGGAATTGAAACGTGAAAACCTAAATGCTGGTTCAGTATGCACACCAGTTGCCCTCCTATAAGGATGCGACATCTCAAACCAGCAAATCCTGCACTGATTTTAGGCGGTGGTTCAACTGCTGAGGCCACATGAGGAGTTGACTAATTTATTCGGTTGTCTCTTGCTTGAGTGTCGCTTTTCCCCTTTCTCAGTTTTTCTGAGATTATTTTGAATCTTGTGTTGCTGGAGCTGTTTTATCTGTTGGTTTATAATACAAGTTCGCGCCCGCGGCAACATTGCAGCGCTTGCTTTGGCGCTTTGCTATTCATAGCACTTCGGTTCACGTTAGCAAACCACTTTCTTATGAGGTCGGGGCGGCTGTGGTTGGTTTCTGATCGGGTTACCTTTTCGTCTTTTGAACAAGTAGGGGGCGCTTGTGGCAAGGATAATTTTATTTTTTACCAGTCAATATTTTTTTTTTCATCAGTTAGTTAGTAAAATGAAATATTTTTTTTAAATTCTAAAATAATTTTTTAAAATCATGAAGTATTTTTCAAGAATGTCGAAATCGATACTTTTAAGATCTTTTTTAGTACTAATCAAACCCTGAAATATTTTTTTAGGATCTTAAAAAAATATTACAAGATACTGACGAGTACTAAAAAAATACTTCAAGTACGGATTGCTATTGAAAAATACTTCATGATCTTGAAAAATTATTTAAGGGTCTTGAAAAACTATTTCAGAATACTTACTGGTACTTAAAAGATACTTCAGGATATTGAATGGTACTAAAAAAAGCATTCAGTAGCATGAAGTATTTTTTTAGTATCATTCGGTATCTTGAAATATTTTTTTATGATCTTAAAAAAATATTTCAAGGTATTGACTAGTATTAAAATGATAATATAGGGCAATGACTGCTACTGAAAAATACTTCATGCTTTTAAAAAATTATTTTATGATCTTGAAAAAATATTTTAGGATACTGACGTGCTAAAAAAAGATACTTCTGGATAGTGACTTATACTAAAAAGAGCATTTAAGTACTGAAATCCTTTTTACTACCATTCTAAGACTGCAAATAAAGATACTTCTGGATAGTGACTTATACTAAAAAAAAGCATTTAGTACCTGAAGTAAGATTATTCGATCTGCGAAATATTTTACAAAATTATTTCAAATGTATTGACGAATCTAAAAAAGATATTGATTGATACTGATTTTTTTTTAAAAAAAAAAATTATAAAAAAAGAAATATGGATGAGATCTGGACCGTCCTACCTTCAGAGACACTCGCAGCGCGATCCGTTTGGTTGATAGGAGGAGAGTAGTTAACTGAAAAGAGATTTTTTTTATTCCTTGTATAGAGAGATAATAATTAATTTACCATTTTACCTTACATATAAATTAATTTGCACCCTAATTCAATGGCATAATCAGTTAAAATTAGTTCTCATCCCAACTTAGTGTTAATTGACTATAAAAAAAATGGTCTAATGATTTTTTTTATTTCTAATTAATATAAAATATATTTTAAAAATAGAATATCACAAAAATACACGAGGTAATATAGTTAAGAAATTTTTATTTTAAATTAATCTTCCCCCTATGTCTAAAACGAGAGGGGTTTTTATTTTTATTTTTTCTTTAGACATTAATAAAATATTAAAAATTATGAGAGCAAAAAGGTTTTTTTTTTTAAAAAAAAAAGATTTTAAATTAACTTCCCCTCCGGAATAAGTGAGCAGTTTATTTTTATTTTTTTCTCATGTGCACTAACACATTAATAGGATATTGTAAAAATAATAAGGGCAGTATAGTCTGAAAACTGGCTCCCTCAAAAAAGCCAAGATGAGGGGGATCCAAAATTTTCATCCAAACAAGAGGGGAGGGAAGCATCTCCCTCCAACCAAATACCCCGATCAAGAGGGAAGATGCGTTCATAGTTCCTGCTAAGTTTGACTTTTTGTTTTCTTTGTTATTGAAATATATGACCAGGAGAGAAGGGGGGGACTGCTGAGCAGATTTATATAGAAACAACAATCACAGCCGGTATCTCTCATCAATCACTTCCTTGGAGACCCATTGATCTTCAAAGCAAGCATGTATTTTGAAGGCGAGGAATCAGTCAGAATTTATCAATGAGACTATGTCACAATCTATGCCTTCAAATCTACGAACATTATTTATCTCAAAGGTGTAAATGCAATATAGAGAGGGGCGAACCTACGATGACTTCAATACATATTTTGAAAAATGCCTCGAAATTTATATTAAAAAAAATCATGCACTAGGAAAACGGGCGGATGTCCTATAATTTCAATACATTTTCAGAGTTTTACCACAAGTCTCAAGCCACCCAGAAGCTCATGATTTAACAAGCCGCAAGAAGGGTGCCTTCTGCTCATGACCAATCCATAACAATCACGGTGACCAGAACCCACAAGCAGCAAGCACCAGATTCGACAATCCCAACTACTAAAGCTGGTTGAGAAAAGAAACGTTAATTCTCTATCTCGCCTGAGAGGAGTAGGAAAAGTCCTAAACATGCATGTAAAGCAACAGAAAAACGTCAGCGATAAAATACCAAATATATCAAAACAATAATAAGCTACAAGTAAGGAAGTCAAGGCAGATAATTGATCGCCATAATACATAAGCTTTAACAGACAAAATGTTCGATGGCCAAGTACTCTATGGTGAGATTTAATGGATATCTGACTCTCCTGACTGCATTATGATTGACGGTTTACAATAAAATGAAATAAGTAGTCAATAGGTTTGATACGTTCTAACCCTGTTTGGTTTAAACTTCGATAATGTTTATTCAATTTGTTCTTCATGGAATGACGATCATCAAAGACTATACTTTGGTTAAAATGCTTCAAGCAACTCAGCATGTTACAAGAATACTTACAGAGGAAAGAGAACAATTAAAAGAGTTCTCTCGATGTTATGATTCCTCATAGTATGGTGGTGTTGACTGAACATACAGCTCGTTCCCATCCCCATCATCATCGTCATCCTCTTCAGATTCTACCCAGTTGCTAGGGTGACGCTGAGAGAAGCCTTGACCATTACCTTGTATCCCATCTGGAAGAGTCTCGTTATTTAGATACGACAAGTACAGTAATGAAGGTAAGCCCATTAACAAGTGGAATTAGCTCACCCTGAGGTTCTTGATTACGATCTTTCTCGGTTGGATGGCAGCTAATTCATCAGTCAAGGTATATTAAATTTGACAATTAGTCGAATGACAATACATGTTGAAGCTGCCAACAATCCTAGTAACAGTCTAAAACACCTAAGTGAGAAGAATGCAGTAAGGAATGGCATTAATGCAAGCATTTCAATGCATAAATCCAATAGAATAATGCAGCGAAAAGTTGCATTCAATGCAAGCATTTCAATGCATAAAACCCAATAAAGTCATCTTAGGGTCTTCTTTGAGGTCCCTTTAAACTGCCCCTAATATATATTGAGTGAGACATTAAACAATGATCATTAAGATGTTAATGTATATAAACAGAGGCAACACTAGCATTGAGGATACAAATTGTTCTCAACAAAATTATTTCCAGCCGATGCTGCTCCTGAAATTTGCATTGTAACAATCCTCTGAATTTCCCTCTGTTCATCATCATTCAAATTTCTTTCTTTGTGCACCTGCCTTTCTTCAATACCACTAGTATTCTTAGTAGCACTTCCTGCCCCAAAGAGAATCCAAGTCAAATGAGAGTTGGAATTAAATTCCATTTTATTCAAATTATGACATTTAACTTACCTGATAGGTCAGACCATATACGGGTATGATCAGATGGAAGCTCGGATACATTTGTTTTGCCATTCTCTTGCAGCACGCGAGAACCACCTTTTTCAGTTTGGGCATGAATTCTGGTAGATGCCTGTGGAACTTCTGAGGCACCTTCATGTAGCTGAGATATCAACATGGTTGCCAATACAAGTGTGACATCAAAATTTGAATCAGGCCCATCTTCCCAACCAAATTTAGGTGCCATTAGGACAGGCCTGCAACCCATATGCATTATTATCAATATAAGATATAAAAGCTTTGGTAAGCAGCAATATTCATAGCCCGTATAAGTGTAACTCATTTCTCAGACTCTATGCAATGCATGAGACCCGACTCTAAATAGGTTATCAAATTCTAGTATCTTAGAAAATATTTGTTTAAAAAATGAGAAGCAAGATAAATAGGTTTATATATTATATCAATAGTGCCTATTCACTGGAACATTTAAGCTTTGTTTGAAGGTTTAGAAGAGAGAATGAAATGGAAATGAAAGTGATTGCAAGGAGAGGAGATTACATCCTACTGCTTGAAGTATTAACGAGATAAAGAAGTGAATGGAAGTTTGAAGTTCTAGAACAATCCTTATAAAACTTTTCTAATCAATTCAGCTTATGATTAAGTCAAGTAATCTACACGTTTTTAAGAAAAAAGATAAAATCCTTCCCTTTTTATGCCTCACTCTGGAGTAAAAAAATGAAAGCATTTGAGGGGAGGAAGTAAGACAGTTATTCTCCATAAGCTTAAAAATTTTCAAGTTTCAATCAAGGGAAAGTATTCCATTTACATCCCTTCCTCTTTCATCTCCACTATTACCTAGCATCAAAAAACACTATAAGAAATGTCTGCACAACTTTTACTCCTCCTAATAATTCATGAGTTGGGAAGATAATCCTAGAAGTGAACTGCACAGACAGGATAATGGTTGGTTCAATTTAATAACGCATCTTACTCTCCAGCTTTCTCAAAATGTAATTGGATGTCAACTTCACAGCCTTCACAGAATGAAAGAAATGCCTGCAGTATGACGAAAGAAAATCATGCCCATAAAAACAAATTACACTTTACATATACAGTAAGGGAAGAGAGAAAGATTACCAGAAACAATAAAAAGACACTAATAATAAAAATCAACATGTCAAGTGACAGCAATCTCAATCCAACAGTATGTAGACTTATTTGGACATGACCTATCAGCCCAATAAGACAGCTTCACATGCTTTACCTTCAGTTCTTTTACACTGAAAGTCACATCAACAGGGTCTCCATTATGAATATACTGTAAAAATTCCTCTTTAGGATCAATCCACAACTGGGTGTGTAGCAATGAGTCATTATCTGTCAAATAAAAGAAACTTATGAATACACAATAATATATTTCATAAAGTCATCTACAGAATGTATTTACCTTTGGTTGGGTCCAAATAACTTCGAAGTTCAACAGCCTTTCCACCAATTTCACTTGTAGCATCAGAAGGTAACGAGGAAGATTCTGTTGCAATGATGGTAATCTCTTGGAGAGATGACTGGAAATTGGCCAGTAACTTGTTAAGAATTTGAGGCCTCACAACAAAGTTACTCGGAAATTTTTGCCGATCAAGGGATAAGTGCTGTATGTCAGATTCGGTATTGCAGGTAATCCAATAGGTTTTCCTCATACCTGCAGTCAATATAAAGGGGAACTTTTAAGCCCTGCTCAACGCCATTTACGTGGAACATCAACAGGCACTCAAGTCAAAATGCCCACTATATCATCCAAGCCTTCAGTTCATTTTGAGCAGAATTGGTTATTACACAGATTGAAAACTATCGTATTCCTAACGGTCTTCAAAATTTCCTAATAGAAGCAATGACCTTGTAGCCTAATGGTATGGATGCTCCCTTATAACTGGGAGGTCGCAAGTTCAATCCCACTTATAATCTCAGGCCACTAGTGCCTGCCCCTCTTATTTTTATTTTTTAAAAAAAAAAAAAAAAATCCTAATAGGAAGTACATATTGTCATGACTCCTAAAAGAACCCTAAGCTTGTGGTAAAGTGGAAGTGTTTAAAACATAAATGGCACAGTTGATGAGCTAGATAAGGTTGAGCCTACTTCAATGTCACAGTTAGTCAGCTTAAAGGAAATCATGCAACCAGTATCAGGAAGCAGTTTACTTTCCACGATGTTGGAGTTCAGCAAGATTACTTCAAATCTAAAAGCTAACAAGCAACATTCCGAAACTTATTATAGGGAGAGTTGTTGTTTGATGCCATAAATTTTTTCATCGTAGTCAGTTAAAATGACATAAGAAAGCATGCATAAACCAAGTGAATAGGGATTTTACCGCTGCAGCATTCCAAGGTCCACTGCACTTTAGAAGAGTCAGGATCAGACAGTCTCACAGTCAAGCGATCAATATTTGATATAGGGGTCCTGAAAACTGAACAAATAGCCTGGCCAAAGTATGTCAATGATATAAATTCCAAAATAAGTTGAAGTTAAGCGGCGAGATACCATCTCTCTCCCACCTTCAAAAGTACACTAAATTGCGCCAGGTTTCCGGATACTGTATAGACATCAAAGAAGCCTGGTTTGAAGGTAATGAATTGATATGCTGATCGCGATGAATTGAGAGCGTGGAAAACAAGCTGTAAGCAGGCAATAGAAGGGGCAAAAGAAAAAAGAAAAAGAAGCAGTCAAAATAAGTAATCATGGTCAGTAATCACACTTTCTGCTATTAAGACTAATGGGTCAATCGAAGGGTGATGAGAGTAACCCAGAAGCTCAGGATGGCTTGTAATCGAGTGAAACTCAAGAATAAATGGGATGGTGAGTATTGGTGTGAGTTCATGCGAGAGCGAGTGATGAGAAGTAGATATGAGTTACGGGGAGAAGGAGGAAGATATAGGGAAAGCGAGAGAAATTAAAGTACCTGAGAGGAAGAGGCTTGAATAGAAAGCTCATTTCCGATGCGGGCGAGACAAGTGATGCAGCGAGCAAAGGTTTTCAGAGCGTTGTCACTCAAAGCGAACTCCATTAACCGACCTCTGGGACACGCGGGAAGGATGATCGAAATTAGGGTTGGCTCCTTGGCGGGAAAGGTTAAAATACGGTAACCTCCTTCTCCGGGGCACGGATCCAGCACGGTCAGTTATTCACCCGAGACTTGACGTCAAACCTTTTTTTGTAAAAAGGTTAAGGAGCCTTTCAACACCACGCGAGTTTCTTTCCAGGAGGCGTCCCGAAGACCACGAAGTTTTTTTGGGAGTAAAAGTAGGCGTAACGTTACGTTTTGGGAGCGCCGTCTGCGGCCAGTTAGTTGGCCGTCGAAGCTTGGATGGAATCTTGACGACGATGATGAAGATGATGACGTGGACGCCGACGCGTGGCGGTGACTAGGAATAAAAAATTAAAAAAAATCGAAAAAAAATTTATAAAAAAATTCAAATAATTAGAAAAAAAAAACAAATTAGGAAAAATTTGATAAAAATAAAAAAAAAATCGAAAAAAACTTTAAAAAAAAATATTCAAATAATTAGAAAAAAAATCAAAAAAAATAGGAAAAAATTAAAGGGAAAATTCCAAATAAATACTTATTTGAATTTGTCATTCCCCCAAGTCTGTCAAATTTGTAAATACTATTTGAGGGATATGCAAATTCGAGTCAAATTACCCTTTTACCCTTTAGTGTAAAATAAATAAAATAAAATAAATTGTGACATCCTAAAATTTGAGTTTAGGATATTAAAAATATTATAAGGAATAAATTATAGGAAATTTAGCCCGGATAAATTAAAAGGTTAATATTTGGAAGTAAATGCATATTTTCCCGTAAAAATTAAGGACAAATAGTTGGGAATAATTTTAGGCCATACACCCCCCGCCAAGACCGGACGGTGGTAAAGCGATGCGATGGCCGCCGGCCCGGTGGTGGTGGTGGCCGGCCGGTGGTGGTGGCGAGGGTGGGGTGTATGGCCTAAAATTATTCCCAACTATTTGTCCTTAATTTTTACGGGAAAATATGCATTTACTTCCAAATATTAACCTTTTAATTTATCGGGCTAAATTTCCTATAATTTATTCCTTATAATATTTTTAATATCCTAAACTCAAATTTTAGGATGTCACAATTTATTTTATTTTATTTATTTTACACTAAAGGGTAAAAGGGTAATTTGACCCGAATTTGCATATCCCTCAAATAGTATTTACAAATTCAACATACTTCAAAAAATAAAATTCAAATAGTATTTATTTGGAATTTTCCCTTTAATTTTTTCCTAATTTGTTGAATTTTTTTCTAATTATTTGAATTTTTTAAGTTTTTTCGAATTGTTTTTATTTTTATCAATTTTTTCCTAATTTTTTGATTTTTTTTCTAATTATTTGAATTTTTTTCGATTTAATTTTATTTTTTTTCGATTTTTTTATTTTTTTATTCCTAGTCATCGCCATCGTCATCTTGTCCGCCTTGCGTCAAGATTCCATCCAAGTTGACGGCCAACTAACTAATTGCCAGACGGATTTCGCTCTTCCCAAAACGTAACGTTATGCTACTTTTGCTCCCAAAAAAAACTTCGTGGTCGGACGCTTCCCGGCAAGAACTTTGGTGCTTGGCCCATTCCTTAACCCTTTTGTAAAATTCATGTGTATGTGTAAATTGTAATATTGTTGCTCTTTTTTTTCCTTTCGGTATCCTAACTCCGATAGAATTGAGTTCAATATTTTTTGTGGTTTTAGTATTTTAACTGCAAACTAGTAAACCCAAATGAAAATTTTTCAAAATTGAGCAAGCTCGAATAATAATGCACTCTCTTTTATTCTTAATATAAGTTCTAATTAATTTCTAAATAAATTATTTAATCATAGTATATGTGCATCATTAGATTACAGAAGATAAATTATTTAGAGAAAAATGAAAAATATAAATATTGTAGAGTAATTTATTTAACTTCCTTAATCTTTTTTTAAAAAGTTAATTTGATCCAAAAGAAATTTTTTATACATTTTATATACTTATACGATTAGCTTCATAATTTGATGTGTTAATTCAAAAAGTAAAGATAGTAGTCCAATAATATTTGCTCCAATCCTAAATATATATGGACTAATTGAGAGGCTTGTCTGGGTCATAAATTATGAAATCAATCCACTCTATTCCTTGTGTTTATAATATGTTCTCTAAATTTATCTCGTTTAACTATATTCGTTAAGGAAGTTTCTATTATGGAATATTTTTCAATGTCTAAATTAAAATCGTGAACAAGTCAATTGAAAAATTTAAACTCTAAGCTCTCTTGAACAAGTCAATTGAAAAATGATAGAAATTGAAGCGGGAACGCAGCAAAAGCACGAACTGTGATGCTTTGAGTTGCTAGTCCTATAGAAATCGTATAGCTAATTAAAATCGTATAGGTAATTAAGATCTGCAAAAGCAAAAGCAAACAATATGGCAAAAATTGAAATCGTATAGGTAATTAAGATCAGCAAAAGCAAACAATATGGCAGAAATTGAAATCGTATAGGTAATTAAGATCTGCAAAAGCAAACGCAAACAATATGGCAGAAATTGAAATTGTATAGCTAATGGTAATTAAGACCTATGTTGCGTTCCGTACTGCCGTTTGGGAGAAATCTTGAAAACCCTAAGGGGAAGAAACCCTAGCAGAGAGGAGAGGGACGGTGGAGTGAGGAAGAGGGGCGCAGAGGAGGGGGAGGGACGGTGGCGATGGTGGACGCGTCCTGGCGGCGATGCGCTGGGTATCCGATCGGGAGAGTGGAAGAGGAAGAGAGAGAACTGTGGAGAAGGATAAAGGTATTAAGTAGGGTAAATCAGGACCGTTGGATCAAATGATAGATCCAACGGTGAGAAAATGGTAGTAAGATGGTAGTAACATTTTTTAGTAGTAACAATATCCTGCCTCTTTTGGGAAATGATTATGAATATCTTAATAGAAATTGTCTTGCGGAACCTTATGTTTTGAATTGTGAAAATCTTGGACAAATTTCTGTTGAATTATTTATTATAATAATTTTGGAAAGGGTTGAATTCACTAGTGCAAAAAAGAGCTTTAAGACCGCCTCATTTAGACCGGATTATAGAGAATCAGGTCTTAAAAGTATGACCGGTGGCAGTTTCGTAAATATAAAGAACTTTTTGGACCGGATTATAAAGGATCCGGTCTTAAAAATATGATCGGTGGCACTTTCGTAAATATATAGAACACTTTTAAGATCGGATTATAAAGGATCCGGTCTTAAAAGTATGGCCGTAATGGCACTTTTAAGTAAAATATTGTGAGAAGACGCGATCGTAGATTGAGTCCGAGAATGCGATGATTTATTCCTTCGCTTAATTGGAATTATATATGAGATGCTAATAAGTAAATAATCTTCTCGACCTAGCGTTCCTATAATCTAGGGATTACAATCAGGAATATAATTACGAAATTCAAAAAACCATGATCTCCTAACTTAATTCCTAAAATCTCTCTAACAACTTAATTAAGATTATTACAATCAGGAATTTAATTAGGAAATTCAAAAAACCATGATCTGCTAACTTAATTCCTAAAATCTCTCTAACAACTTAATTAAGATGATTACAATCGAATTTAATTACGAAATTCAAAAAATCATGATCTGCTAACTTTTTAGACCGGACTTTCAAAATATGAGGTCTTAAAAGTCTCGGTGGCAGTTCCGTAAATATATAAAGAACTTTTTAGACCGGATTTTTAAAATATGAGGTATTAAAAATCTTACTTTTAAGACCTCATATTTTAAAAGGCCGGTCCAAAAAGTATGACCGGCAATTTTGTAAATATAAAAATAAAGTACTTTTAAGACCGGATGTTTAAAAAGTCCGGTCTAAAAAGTCTAAAAGATAAATATTCTATTTTCCCGCGCCGGGAAAGTTGAATTTCGCTCTCTAAACCTCTCTTCGACCTGGTAAATCTCGCCTCACGTTTTCTTTAACCTCATCTATAGGACATCGCTCACAAATTTTTTGAAGCTGTGAAAATTGCTCTTGCCCTCCTCTGCTCTCATTATCTCTTGTTTTGGTTTTAGTTCTGCAGGTTTGCAATTTTTGCTTTGTCTTCTTCGACTTGTTTCATTTTTGTTTCTTTTGTCTCTTTGTCTACTCCATCTTCAACATTACTTCAGATATTACAAGCTTCATTTTATTCCACTTTAAACAATTTTTTATTCAATTAATTATTTGTGGGAGGACTTGAATATTCTATTTTATTCTACTTCTCCAGGTTCGACCTAATTATTCAAGCTCTTATATATGAAGACGTCGACATCGCGTCCTTGGGTTCGAATCAGATTTTACAAGCACCCGTTTGAATCTAGAGCCACGGTACGATGAACTTGCTATGTTTTCGTCCCGTCTCGATAATTTTTGTTGTTGTTGTTGCAAGCTTAGATCTATATAGACGCGGCGTAGACGCAACTACCAAATTTCCCACTTTAATTAATTTTCCGGTCTCTTTAGTTCTCTCGTATTCTACACCTTGTACCTCGTTAATCTTTAATTCATGCTTTCATTTTAGTTTTTCATCAGTTCCAGCCACAATTTGTTTCACACACCCATTTGATCTCACACACACAAAGTATTAGATCCAATAAATTCCCTCGTCTATATTATTAGTGTTTGTAAATTCTGGCTTTTGCCGTGGTAATAAGAAAAAAGTTTCCTCAAGTTCTGGTTTGAGATCGGGAATTGATCCTGGGTGTGCCTTTCGTCTTTCTTTTTCTTTTTCTTTTTTAAAAAAGTGACTTTTAAGACTAGATGTTTAAAAAGTTGATCTAAAAAGTCTTACTTTTAAGACCTCATATTTAAAAAGTCCGGTTTAAAAAGTATTTTTAAGACCGGTCACACATCCGGTCTTAAAAGTTAGACTTTTAAGACCGTCTGGAACAAGACCGGTCACGAGTCCAGTCTTACGATACCTCTTTTGTCCGGTCTTAAAAGCCTTTTTTCCACCCGTGATTGGGAAGAAGTGGAGTAGTTTATTCCACCATGTGGTGAGGCCTCCATTGGTGCACAATGGTTGGCTTTCTATTGTCCCACTTGTTCAATGAGGGATTGGCCCACTGGTTCAATAAGGGCTTACGACACCCCACTAGTTCAATGAGGAGAAAAGACCCATGATCTGGGACATGTGCTCTGAGGATTTTGGCCGGTCCTCATCACATGACCAGTGAGCTTTCGAGTAACCAGTAATATGGATGTAACTTAGCCCATGAGTCTAGTCGGAGGAAATAAGGCGGTTCGGTTGGATTGATGGGAGGCATCTTGGGAATTGTATTAATGAAAACTGTTATACATAATTGATGATATGAAATTTTATGATGTGGATATTGATGAATTATATTTTTAATATTTTGTTATATAAATTGTTCCATTTGGCACCTCACTAGCACATATTAGTATTCGTAATAAGTTGGATTGATGGTTACTACATTTTTCAGGTGATAGTTCCCGTGCGGGTCCATTAGGGAAGACCTCGGAAGCTTAGGCTATTTCTGCTAAGAGTAATGCTTCTGTCTTTTTGGTTTATGTTGAATGATTGTATATTGACACATTAGGGCCATCTTGCATACTCTGATTTATTTTGAATACTTTGATAAGTGTTGAAGCATTATTAAGTTATTGATCAAACTATTATATAGTTATTAAGCTAATTAATCTGGGGGATGTTTCAGGATGAGCACGGAGCTCATCTTTAGGTGTGTCTCTAGGTTGTTCGATGAGATCTGAACGATCATAATATTTTTTTTAAAAAAAAATTGAATATTTTTAAGTGAAAAATAAAAAGTTTTTTTTAAAAAATTACTAATTGAGAGATTGTTTTTATTTTATATTCTTTACGTATTAAAATAATTTTTTATAAAAAGTAAAAAAAAAATATATATATATATATATATATATATGAGACAACCCATATGCTCGCCCAAAAGATGAGCTATTGGCCGAACAGGGAAAAGGTTCCAGATATGTTGGGGTGGGCGGCTTGGATAGGAATAGGAGGAATCAAGTTCCCTTGAGTGAAGTGAGAATATGCTCGCTCAAGGTTGAACCACACAACCACTTGAAAAGCTTTCTTCGATTCTTTTCTGGTATTGCTCCTCATTTTTTACGACGCTAGCTTCTTCACACTTCCACCGTTTTCCATACTTTCAAAAGCCACTAGTACAGTCAGTCAGCCTTGCATGCTATATGCACCCCAAGCTTCAAACGCATTAATACTTCTATCTCTCAACGGATTGGTCAGACCATCAACTTGAGCTATTTTATTCACTCTTCTTTTACAAATACTCCTCTTTACTTTTTATCGTGCCCTGCCCCATCAGCATAAAAAAAGCTGCATAAATCAAAATAGCATATAGGGAATATGTGTGAAGCATCATCTGATTGCGATCCCTGAGATTATATTTACTGATACAACACACAAATACACACCCCATATTCAATTAAACTATAGAGCAAAATTAAACCACCAGTTTAACTAAATTACACTTCGGCTACGTTAAATTATACATCTACTCGTCACTACAAAATCACCCCTCACTCTCACATCACTGCACATCCATTTGGATTCTCGTCGCTCAGGAACGCAAAAGAATCTGACGGCTGCAATTTATATGGTTCGGAATCGTACAGCGGAGGCTCCACCCCCTTCTCGTCGCTTGGATGCATATGGGCGTACGAATACGATCCGTTGGAGTTATAATACGCTGTGCTGTAGCTGTTAGGATATGCTGTGTGATGGTTCACCCCGTACGCTAGTGGAGCATATTGGTAATGTGGCGGGTATTGATGACCGATGTGATGACCTGGAGGATTTTGATTGGCTTGGCTTGGAATATTTGAAACTGCTTCCAGTACTTGAACACGTCCCTGGTTCGCCGGTGCATCACCGGAACTTTCACCGCCCTCGGCTCCACTGTTATTACCTTTTTGTCCCTTCTTTTTCTTCTTCTTCTTCTTACTTCCACCGCCACTTCTCTCGTTGCGTGCTTCGTTTTCGTTGCACCCTGTCGTCGGCGGCTGGTTACCGGCCGAAATGGTCACGACTTGCTTCAGCTCTGGCCTTGGTACTTGAAACTGTACACCGCCTTTTCCAGCGACACAACCACATCCTTCGCTGTTTTTAATGGGAATGCCACCTTCGCCATTTTTGGCCGTGTCTTGGACTACAACTCTAACACCACCTTTTTCGTCTTCGTCGGAGACTTGGCTGCTATCTTCTCTGATCTCGGGGTCGCTCTGTTTCTCTTTGTTCTCAGATTTCCCCTTCTTTTTCTTTTTTGAATCAGACTTTTCAGGCCACAACTCTGCATGCTTCCCTGCTTTTGTTAGCTTCTTTATCAGTGTCTTGCTGTCTACGTTCCCCATTACCATGACCTTCTGCTTCCTCAAATCGATGTTTATGCTGTAAACACCTGAATTTCAGGGCAGTGTTAATGTGAAACTTGAGATATCATGTAAAACGAGAATTGTCCACAAAAAAAGAAAAGAAAGAAAGGATAGAGACAAGTGAAATCAATTAAAAGAAGTTGAGACTTTAAAGATTATTAGCAATACCATCTATACTCTGTAGTATTTTCTTGACTTTCCTTTTGCAGCCCTCGCAGTGAATGGAGACTTTCAGCGCGTAGTTATGCTAACAGACATAAGGAAAAAGTTCAGAGCCTGATACACTCGAGAACTAATTGATTAAACAGATGAATGAATCCTAATGTTAACAGAACAGTGCCTTGCCTTGCATATGAGGGGCTCTATCTGTTCTTCCCCTTCTTTCACTTCCACTTTTGTCTCTGTTGCGGCCATTCCAATTTCCGATATATAAACTAGAATTCTGCTTGGGGGAAGGGTTGTCTGAAATTTATGGGATGAGAATGCTTAAAAAAGGCTTTAGATATTGGTCTCAAACAAAAACAAAAAAAACCGAAAAGGAAGGCGGTTTATGAAAAGAATCGCTTTGAGAAGGTGAAAGGTGAAAGGGTTCTGTCTCAAACTAGAGGGATATGTACATGAATGACGATATTAAATTTTATTGCAAGTTTTTTTGTGTGGTGGACACCTGTCATTATCAATTTAGCATTTATGCCTCGCCACACTTTTTTCTTCTTTAACTGATCAGTGTTCGATTCTCTTTTATTGGATTTTTTGGATTACATTCTACCACAGTACCATTTGTCACGGAAAACTGTGTTAAATAAGGAGTCTATAAATTTCGTATTAGCTTCATGCAACGCAAGAATCTTAAACTTTTTGAGTTGCTTACAATTTCGTAATGTGTTGTTAGTCGGTATTTAAATACCAGTAGTAATGTTGAGTAAGGAAGAAGTTTTCTATACTGCAACGGATACTTGATTCTTTGATCGTATGAAAGCTGACAACAGCATCACTTCACATCATATATTCCATGGAAGTGAATGCAATTACTTGTTGAAAAATCTATATATGTTTGAAATACAGCTTTTAATTTGGTCTACCTATAACAAACATGCATCAACAATCCTCCCGCGAAAAAAGAAAAAGGAAAAATTACACTAACTATATATAGTACAGTTGATAAAAAAATGGAACAACTAGAAGAGAATCTAAAAGTTCTCTTTATGAAAATCAAACTTGGTGGAGGTTTTCCTGGAAAAGTCCTGAGAAAGCCTTCTCAGATCCCCAACCAATCCATGCGCCCCACAGTAAAAAACACCTGAAAATGTATGCGTGAAAATATATATTGGAAATTAGTCGAGAGGAAGAAGAATATTGATTAATTAATTACAGAATATGGGTTTCCGAAATCAAAGGTAGAATCAATAATACTCACCGACTCGTTGGTCAGGGTGCTTGAGAGCCACATGTTTAAAGACATTACGCCAATTTGGTCTAGCAAAGTGGGTTTTGACCCTTGTTCCTGAAACTATGTCAACTCCATTTTTAGCATGGTGGAGGGATTGAAGCATTGTGATTAGCGCTGATCGAGCATCTCCTTCTTCATAGACGCTGGTGCAATAGTTATGAAGCTCGATCACACCATCACTGTCGTTCTCTGTAATCTCATTCATCACGCCCTTAAACCACTCGAAGGAACCCTGCTCACGAGTTACCCAATAGAAATAGGCTCTCTTTGTCACGAAAGGCTTCCTCTTGTGGCTCTTAGACCCATTCTCTACCGTTCCTTCTTCCGTGTCATGTTCCTGCTTAATGTTGTTTAGCACGTCTTTGAGTATGCTGATCAAAGGGGTGGCTCCAATCCCAAGGCCCACAAGAAGGAGCACTTCATAGTTTTTGTAGTCTTGTGCCGGAGCTCCGTAAGGGCCATCAATCAAGAGCCTTGGCATCCTGCAATTGAGAAGTGAAGAAGAAGCCAATTTCTATAAGCACTTCATCGTTTGTTTATATCTTTGAAACGACATTGAAAGATTACTGACCTGGGTTTGTTGTTACCCTGTAACATATCGGCACGTAGGAGACCACTTTGGCCATCATTTGCAGGTTGGCATGCCTGCATCAATCATTTGGAGAGCGTGAATTTACGTCATTAAAGATATTTGAGGAAACATATGCCCATCTCTTATAACACCAAATTCTGTTTCGAGAATCTGTAGTGCAAGTTAAGGTTAATACCTTGGCGAAAACAGCTCTGAGCTGTGATGTCCAGTCACCCAAAGTGCGAATGTGAATGCTAATGTAGTCATCTCCTGGAGCTGATGTTATAGAAAAGGGGTGCCTGCAAATGCCACGTAAATTAAACTTAGCCATTATTATCCTCATAATGAGACGATTTTAAATTAAATTAATATGTCGTGTGTAACTAACACACACACACATATATATATACCATTGAAATGGGGAGACATCTGAACAGTTGACGTTGATGTACTGGCCACTGGTGTACTTAAATCCCTGTGGTTTAGACATGTGCAACGCCAATACATTTCCTGGGTAAACTGCAACCTGAGTTTTCAGAGAAAGGATGAAATTCTTTAAAAACGCCACCAGAAAACCGAAACCAATCAAAATATAGGGATTTTTTTAAAAAAAGAAGAAGTAAATGTACCTTCAAAATCCTCACAGTTTCGTAGCCCGACCTAAAAGCACGAATCAGTCGTTCGCATGCGTACAGTAGCATTGGAACGGCGAGATACATCCACGTCTGAGCCGATAAAGTTTGCATCATCAGCAAAACCAACATCGGATTGGAAAGAAGATTATTTAAAGCAAACCACGAAGGGAAGGTTCGTGACGCTTACCGTTCTCTTGTACCACTTCTTGGAGAGGTAGAGGAAGTATCCATGAATGATGAAAAGCACGTAAACAATGACGAAGAGGTGGTGGGAGTACCAAAAAGCATTGAAACCAGTGAGCCTTTTGATAGTTGTGGGGAGGTTAAGCCTATTCCTGCGAAACCAGGGCTGAGCCAAAATGTAGGCTATGGCCATAAGCACAAGCATGACCAAACCGGTCCAACCCTCCGTCCCTTTAACGAACCACCAATAATTGTCGGGCCTCTTATCCCCAAAAAATGGCTTCATGGGCACATACTCAGCGTCCGTGGCATGCAATAACCTGGGAAAGTCGCACGTGAGATGTGGTATCACGTGCAGCCCCACCCCAATGGCAACACCGAAGGCTATCACCTACATAAAGTCATAAACACAGAGACGACCACGTTATTAATGATAATTGAATTATTATGTAGTATGATCGATAGATTATGGTAAGGTAGTACCTTGTGAAAATTGATGTTGTCGTCAAAGGGAATGAGGGCGCCTAGCTTGGGCCTGCTTCGAAGCCAAGTAATGGTGTTACGGCAAACAGGCAAGAGGATGAGGGCCATGTTGAATTTGAGAGTCTCGGCGCCACCTTTGGCGGTGGAAACGCAGTAGCCCATGACGTGGAACACAGCGCGGTTCTTGTACTGCACGAATTTCCACGCAAAAAGGGCTGCGCATATGGATACCCACAACGCTATCACCCATATACGTTTCCAATTGTCCTCCACCAAGTACCTCAGCCCCCGAAGCCACCTCTTTACGGGGTTGTTCTCTTTCGTCGGCACCAGCTTCTGGCTCAGCATTTGGCTCATCACTCTGCTTCCAGACGTTAAGTGCGCTGACTTTGCCGGCCCTTGCAGTAGCAGCGTTTCCAAGTTGTACACCTGCACGCCCCAACCTCCATTTAATTCTGTTGGGCCTCTACTTCACCCATCTCAATAGTAATGCTCAGCAATTATATACATTGCATGCATTCAAACAAACATATACATATATACCTCAATGTATCCCAGGTTGTTGGGGTCCAGTTCCTCCATGATTAGTGCAGCGTATTCTTCCGCACGATCTTGTATTTTTGACAGCTTATTTGCGGAAGCGCTTAAGTCGATAATCTGCACCGTGTACATTATATTCAATCAATCAATAATATTACTTCCTGGATCGAAAATCAGCTGTTAAACTTATGATATGTAATTTTTCTGAATTCTCTTTTCTCTTTGATAAATCTCACCTCTTTCACTTCTTCCTCCGTTATTCGTCCGTCGGCATTCTTGTCCACCCTGGCATGTCGTCGAATAACTGTATTGAGTTAGTCAAGTAACGAATGATGTTGCACGTGTTCCGAATTTGACACACTTCGATCTACCTTATCCTTTTTACCTAATTATTTTGACTTAGAGATTCTGTCGTGTAGTTTCTTTTTTAAAAGTTGTCATTATCTAGCTCCATAAATTATAAACACGGATTAGTATAGCTTCGCCATGCCACCGTATTATATAATACCCACCCCTCATATGGACCTTAATTTATAGGCAATAGAATATACATAAAGTTTACCAGTTCACCGGAAGAAAAAAAAAGAGTCAACAACTGTAGTCTCTGAAGACGTATGGCTTCACATGCCGTGTCATTGTCGGACACGCGGGTCTAGCTTTTCTGCCTCTGAGAGGGCAAAATAAAACCTGAAAAATTCAAGGCCTAATAATATTCTTGAATATTGCATCTGTAGACAACATTTTTAAGAGCGCGCTAATTTTGTTGATTTTTGGGTCTAACATATTTTGACAACTGTTCTTTTTGGTCAAGGACGATCCACAGTCCAGACAAAAAATCTCTCTCCCTTATCCAATTTAAACCCCAATAATAATAATATCCTGCCTCGATATATTATATGCAGTAAGTACGGTCGAAGGAATAAGAATGGGGTAAAAATAAAAAGCTTACATGTCGAAAAAGGTCTGTAGTCTTGAGTCAAAGTTCTGGTCCGTGATTTGTTCCCAAAATTCACGTAACTCATCCTTGGTTATGGAAGCTGAGGTAATGCCTCTCCGACGAGCCAATGAATCGAATAGTTCACCAGCAAACTCACTCGACTCCATTCCTGATCAATCATAAGTTCACATTTAATTTAGCAAATAATTAAGAAAAGTAAGCATGATACTATATACATATAGGTGCTTAAGTGACTGAGAGAAATAGGAGTATATATATATCTATTTATCCATACCTATGCACTGGCTAAAACGAGTTTTGGGAAGTTTTCCGTCAAGGGCTAACTCGTCAAAGCGCTGCTCCACCGGTGACCAGGCGTCGGATCCGATGTTCTTAGAAATGAACTTGAGACCCTGTAAGGCACGAGCAGCTCCAGATTTGGTCCTGTCCATCTTGTCGAACTTATTGGAAGAGGCCATGCGTTTAAGCTCTTGTGAGACCTGTCTCAATTTGAAGGACAGCTGAGAGCCCAGAGAGGAAGCAGGCCTCTTCTCGAGACGGCTGGCCAGGATGGCCGTCTCGGGATCTCCGCCTCGTATGTTTTGGACCGAAACAGAGTCATCGCGCACGTCCAGCGTTATTTCCACGTACTCTTGCTCCTCCTTATTCTTTGACCTCTTGTTGTTCTTCCTCTTGGTGGATACTAAAGGCCCACTGAAGCCTCCCGGAGTGCTTCTGCCTCCCGTGCTCGACTCCGTCTCCGACCAACACTCCTGCTGGTTTTCGTGAATCTCCGCCATTACTGGTACAGTTACGTTGGTGGTGGTGATCCTGATTCTTTGGTCAGTAGTATATATACAATCCAATGTTCAAATCGAGAGTGTGTTGAGGCTTTGAAGTGAATGATTGTGGGGTGTGCAGTGGAGGTGATAAATTGGAGAGAGAGTTCAGAGTTTATGTATATTTATAAAGAGAGAGTGGGAAAGGTGAGTTAAAAAAAAAAAGGAGAAATAAAAGAGGACAAGTCAGAAAAAGGGGGAGAGTAATCCAGGGGCGGGTATGTGGTTTTGATGATGCGAATTGGGTGTGTATGGATAATGGATGTGATTTAATTGTTTAATGCTTGTTTGTTGTTGACGGGGTGCTGCTTCTTTCTTTCCTTCCAATTAATCACATTTTTTTAGCCATAGAAATTGCTCTGAATTTTCATTCACCTTTCCTCTTTCTTTCTTTTTTTAATGTTATCATTCATAATACAAGTGTCCAAAACTGAGAGAGATTTAACGAATCAATTCTATGGTGCTACTTCCATATTTCTGTATGTTGTATATAATACTACAGTTGAAAAAACAATCTTTTTGTACTTTACTACAGAAAGGTGACACCATAAATTGCAATTACTCCACCAAGCTTTTTTAAATTAGAGGCTGAATATTACAAACTGAATTTTAAGTAATATAACTCCAACATTCATAGACGAAGTCGCAGAAAAATTTGATTAGAGCGCATACTAAATTTTAGGTGGTAGAAAGATAATAGTGGATTTTAATTTAAAGACACCGAAACAGTAGTTTTATATTATGCAAGTTGGACGCCTCACGCCTCAGCCTTATTAATTAACGACAAATTATTATGCCCTCGTGATATAAGAATCAAATCCGTGATTTGTGGCCCAGTTGCAATAATCATCCGCCGTTCCACGAATCAGCCAATCAGGTGAAAGAAAAAAAGTATCAATATCTAACCTCATTTTATTTTTATTTTCTCTTCAATTCAGAGCTCATTATCCACTACGAGCGAGATAAAAGGAGAGGAGAGGAGAGGAGCACGAACAAGACTTTTCGATTTTCGTATGTTCTGGTAGGGAAAGAACCACGATGAGCAACAGACACGCATATTAGATCATATCAATCCCATTATAATAACGTAAAATCATATATATACAATTTATAAGTTATGATGTTGTATAATCTACTTTTTTTATAATTGTACGAGAACTTGAAAATAAACATGGGCGTATTTTTTTTTTTTTTTATACGTCCTCGAATACAGAAACGGTGAGTGACGTAGCATATGATCTTGGTTGTCTCCTCTAGAGATTCTAGAATGTTTAGGTGCGAGTCAATGGAGTCGATGGCTTCGTAATCTTATCTCATTTATTGATTAAGATTTACGTAACTAATTACAAGTGTAAAGGACAAAAGAAACTTCTTATGATATTTTAATATTTTTATTTACAGGCGTCTTTTGGAACTGCAAAATAATTAAACGTACTTACCTTTGGTTGTACCACTGCTGCAAGTTCCGGGAATATTACTATATATTACTCTCTCAATCTTAAATATAAAATAAAATTAATTTTTTTTGGGAAGATTAAAAAAACCAATTTATATTTTATATTTAGAATCGGAGGGAGTATTATTGATAATAATAATATACTCTTACTTTCATGCACATGTCAGTTTTTTATAATTGGCATGAACTTTAATCTTGGAAACGTTGTGATGAGAAAATCAAATGCTTGTGATCACAATAACAATAATTTACACGTAACCAGCTTGAGTCTGGCAAAACATACCCACACAGAGATGATTTATTACCTCCGGTCTTAAATATAGAACATAGTCTGTAATGTAATTTGTATTAAAAACTATATCGTATATTTAGAATCGAAATGGTATATATATAGTGGAAACACTCATAGGTAAAATATTGGTTCTCCCACGCTATGGGGGAAATAAAGGCAAAAATGTTTTTCGTGTAAACCAAAAATTTGGGATTTTATTTTTATTTTTTTCATGAAATCATTCTCTAATGGAGTGATATTTATTATAATAAGGATTGATAACTCATGAGATCAAGTTGTGACGTGACTCAATACACAAGGAGATATTTTAGGACGCTAGCTAGACAAACCATATGCATGTGAACGTACATGTGATTAGATGAAGAAATCATAAATTCCATATAATTAATCAAAGGCTTACTCTTAATTAATACACGGTCCACGCACAATTGATTGAAGTCAATGTTCAAACGGTGGCTAGTGGCATGTTCTAAATTTTCAACTGTGTGTGAAAATTAGACATATAATGCTTAATGTCCCATACTATATGATGGGCTCTTCATTCATTCAAAGTAAATTAGTTGCGAGCAAAAAAAGTAAATTAGACAAATTGTATTTCTATTGAAATAGTTAGTTCCCGTGAGATCGAATCGCGCCAGCAACTCATTGTGGGCAATCCATTAAAAGGGAGAAAAGTCAAGATTCGTGTTGACATTTTTGCGTCTGTTTAGTGAGATTTGGAATTAATTAATGGTGGATGGCTGGTTTATTAATAGAGGACAAGAAAAACAATACGATGAAGATTGAAAATTCCACGGTTGAAGAAGTAGTAGTAGCTAGGTAAATGCATGATGCAGGCTATTGGTTTTGAGTGAAACCACCATCTATAGTCTAAGTTCTCCTAACACCCAAATTAAAGGGCATGAGAATATTATTATCGGAAGTGGTCAAAAATGGGTGAATGATTGTGTCAGATTTGGATATGGATTGTCCAAATTCGATGGAACATGTACGACGCACATCATTCGTATCGTGTGTACATGAGTTCATAAATCATCATCTGATCTCCAACCTCAAGTAGTTTTCCTGTTTTCACTGACTCCCTCACACAAATTAAATGGAATGATTATATTAGAATTTTCTTGGTGATGATCCCGTTCAGGAAATCAAAAAGAAGAGAGAAATTTCCAAGAGTGAAAACGACGGGTGGGAGATGATATGTATCAAAAGCGTGTAAAGAGTAAAGACTCTCAGAAGAGGCCAAAAGCTAAACGTCAGTGTGTCTCATACATGTTTGGTTGAAGTCATTATATAAATATGGAAGAGGATAACAGCTGTCCTTAATTAACTCAATCCTCTTCAAAAATCTCGTGTGGGTCTTCAACTCCACTAGACGCTTTCATGATGGAAAGCAGTAAAGCCATACATATATATTCCTGTGTCAACTCTCTCAATCTCTTTCATATTACTTTTCACTTGTAGGAGTTCAGTTTTTGATCACCTTTTGTGGAATTAAGACTACCATGATCAATTCCCCCCCCCCCCAAAAAATTCTGTTATGTGGTTCACAATTTATTAAGGGGGTTCCTTTCATGCAACATAAAAGGACTCGCACAGTCAATCTATGAAGATAATAAATGTAAATTGCAAAAAATCTCGTTGTTGTTCCAAATTCAAAGATGACAGATATGGCCACTCATCTCAATCACTAATTCGCTTATTTTCGTTTTAGTTGGATGAATCGAACTATGGGGTGAGTTGTAACCAAAACCAATTTAAAGAATTAAATAAAGAACAAGAATCCAAAATCAAGAATTTCAAAACAACGTTTAGAAAAGATGAGTAATTAAGAAAAAACGCAATAGGGATGAGAATCCCCCTATGTTCCTCCAAGTATTTGAATTGAATCCCTAATTGATTATTATTCCTCAAATTTTTGTTGTAGTTGCTTTCATCTCACTTTGTTCTTATACTCTTGAACTATGCAGGCGGCAACGTACTACAAACTTTCATGTACTGGCAGGTTTGTTTCATTTCTTTTCACTATGATTTCCTGTTCAAGTAGTTTTCATATTGAATTGCCTTTTGTCTATGTGATGTGTGGTTTCATATTGAAGAAAGATCTATGAGAATGTGAAGCGCGTATCTCACATGACATGACATGATTGAATATAAGCTTCATCCTTGCATTTGCAGTTGCTTCTTGGTCTTGGTATAAAACATCTACTTGATTGCTAATAAAATCTACGGTCATCTTGCATTTGGAGCCAATCCTTTTGTGCCAATAGGAGTTTTTGGATCTGTTTATACAACTGTACCTTTCTATTCATAATTAATTCTATTCAGGTTTGAGAATAAACTTTTGGCAAATTTTAACGATTCTTTTCACTTGGAAATTTTGAAGGAAGCATTGTTGAGAGCAATCCATGATATGGATAAAAAAATTTGCCGAGGTAAGTTTGATTTGCTATCTGTGGACCTTTGCATAAACCTCTCTTCCCCTTTTCTTTTGTGCTCTTGAATTGACATCTTTCAATTGAAATTTGAAGGAAGCATTTAGAAGTAATCTTGATTCAGGCTCTACAGCAACCACTGCATTAATTGCAGATGATAACATATTGGTTGCCAATATTGGAGACTCTAAGGCCTTCTTGTGTTCTGAGAAGTTTCAGTCTCCCAGAGACGCTAAAGGTGAAACATTGACATGTAGGGAACACATCTGACATTTAACATTCAAGATTGTCAAGATGTAGTATGCTTCTTTGTTATAATTTTCTCTCTTTTCTTTTTGTAGCATTTTCTAAATATGATGAGTGGCTTGTGGCTGAAGCAGAGATGCCTACCCATTTGTTTAAGCTAGAGTATGTGCCTGATTTGTTTGTTGGTATCCCAGAGGATTTTAGTTTCTATGGTGAGATATTTGGTGGTAGTAACTTTTTCCCTATAGAGGTGTTTTAATTTTGAACTTATCAGTACATTGTTACATTTTTTTTAGATGTGGCAGGGATTCTGCATTCTTGGAGTGGAAATTCCTTCGTTTATTAGTTTTGACTATTGAGGAGATTGCCCCAAAAGAAGGACCGTAAGTTATAAATTGATATGTGATGTATTTTTCCTTTCATTCTTTCTATGGTTTGTGGAAATATTTATGTTGCCTACATGAGATTTGTTTTTGCAGGTGTGGAAGAAATTACATCTTACTGTGATGTAACAAGGGTCTTTTTTACTGCAGAGCTGCAGTAAGGGACATATTAAGTAGTGATCTTTAGTTGCAGTATGGGACATGCTAAGTAGTAATTTAGTTTGTTTGTTTTTCAGTGTTTATGGAGGTGATTTCAATACATGTATGATATGGACCTGTTGCATAGCCCCCTTTTTTGTTGTAGTGTGTTGATGTAGGTGAAGGTGGGAATGATTAAAATCAATGAAGGTCATTTAGAAGGTTGTATTTGAATGGATAGATGTGGGTAACAAAGTTTAGATCTTTTTGGAATCTTTGTTAGTTTGGAAATTTTCCAACAATTTCATATGTATATACCATGAGTTTGAAGTTCAACATAATGAATATATGTAGGAAGGTGGATTTGCTTTTGTAGGCTTCAGATTTAATGATTTGTAGTCTATAGGCTTTTAACTTTTTTCATTGCATTAAACAGAGGTGTAGTCCATACACTATGAGCAAATTTTAAGGGTTAGAAACACACATACACATATTAATACTTTAATATCACAGTGCAACATCTTTTGCTAACACCTCACTTTCCATTAGTTATGAAAGTGTTGCCTAAGGTGTGAATAAGCAACAATTGTTTATGTGCTGCTATTGATTTCCACTTTACAGAAGATCTGATTGAAAAAAAAAAGAGGAATTCATGAAGTGGAATGTACACATGTAGGAGCAGGTGGCAAAAAAAAATTCTTTGCACCGAATCTTTGGATTATGTGCTATTTTTTTATGGGTAACTGTATAACAGTGTGACACATGTCCTGTGATAGGTTTGTTTCAGAGATATTTTTGTCTAACCTTTCTTTTAAATTAAGTATGCATGCTTTGCTGTTTATATTGATAGTCAAATGGACTGGTATGTATTTGTGTTTTTTTCAAGGACTTGAACTTTCTCATCTATTTAATTACTGAGGATGATGAAAACAACACAGTTACTTCAGAATAAGCTTGAGAGAAAGATAAGGGAAGATTAATATATGGCTCCCCTCCCTCTACCTCCTCTTATGATATTATCCTTTGCTTGCAGTTGTTACTAGCATATTTGTTGCTTTAAATTATATATAAGGGAAGAAAGTTATCATTGAGTCATCAATTATGTTATATTTGAGCCAATAAGCACTTTGCAATATTCTCTTATAAACATAGTATCTGTTCAGACCAAGTTTTCTTCTGAACAAAGCTTTTTCATTGAATGTACGTTCTTGATTTTTTTTCCATTTTGACTGCACATCTAAGGAAATAAATAATCTTGCACATACCTTGATGCTGAAAGAAGCTATGGGCAATGTGATTTGAAGACTTGCTTTTGTGTATAGTTGGAAAAAACTAGGATTTTACTTTATCTTCCCAATGAACTATTTTGTTGTGTCTTATGAAATTTGTGATGTTAAAGCGTTTAATCTGATTGTTTTTGGTGGTCTGATTTTATTGAACAATGATAAAAATGAAGGCAGGAGATACTCTTATTAGATAGTGATATTGCATTAAGTGCAATTGCCATATGAGCAAAGCCAAAGATGGGGAGGGAAGAGAGAATGAGAAGCCCAATTCTGAAAGCTGATGGTTTGAGAGAGAGACTGCATTTCTTGGATGAAGATGGGGATGCGATGGAAAAGTGAGAGGGGCTTTGGAGGTGCCACAAAAGAGGCCGGCATTGGAGATGAAATGATAGAGTAAGTAAAGTACATCATTCTAGCTTTGTTCTGTTCTTTTTTTTTTTTTAAATGGTTAACAAATTGATTATGTATTTTACTATCAATCACTATATTAGTTCCTTGAATGATATTTTCCTTTGAAACAATAGGAAGAGTCGTGGTCATCTATCTGTTGTTCCTTTTTTAACACATCATTCAATTACTATATGAGTTCCTTGAATGATGGAGTAAGTAAAGTGCATCATTCTAGCTTTGTTCTTCTTCTTTTTTCCTTCTTTTTTTTTTTTTGCTGCAAAGTGGAGGGATGTTCTTCTTCATGAGAGTGGACGTAGGGGCATCTTTTTTATATGTCATTCATTTGGAAACTAATTCGTCTGGTAGCTCTTTCCCACCTAGAATGGTTGCTTAAAACAGTTGAAAATAAGTTATAGGAACTTAAGCATTCACAAATAATTAGAATTTGTCAATAAGAATAAGTAATGAAATATTTATGGCTATTAGTTTCTTTCATATCTAAGTTCTTTGTTCTGAGTTGCAGTTGAACTAATGTGTTGTTAGTTTTTCGTTATCCATTACAAGTAGTCAACAACTCTACATGTACTTAATAGCCTTAGCTTCTTTAACCACTCCACTATTCAATATCTAATGTGTTGTTAGTTTCTTTCATATCTAAGTTTTTTTTTATTCCTGAGTTGGAGTTGAACTAATATTTTCAAATATATCTGCTACATGTACAATGGAAACATTGAATATTGCAACAGAGTGCAGCAAAACTTTGTCCCATTATTTATCATGTGCTTCCTTTTCTATGATATTTTTTATTTCCAATTTTGAATCATGTTTTCATCGTCTTTTCTACATTTAGACACTGCAAAATGACATGATTTTTGAGATATATACTATTAAACATGATGCAAAAAAAAAGGGTTTGTTTATTAAAGGGCTCATGGAAAATAAATGCCTGCAGCTGCTTACAATTATGCATTCACCAGTACGTTCATATTGCTTGAGTTCATTTTATTGGAATACTATCTTAATTTTCAATATTTGATCTACTATGGTTTTTGAGGATCAAGTTATTCTAAAAGCTTTACTTGCCCGTGAATGATTTTATTCTAACGTCTCCTGGTGCTAAAATTGTTGGAATTGGACATTGGGCAAAGCAGTATTCTTATTTCTTTTTCTTTTTGGGAAAGGAGAAGATCCATCAAGCATTTAGTATTATATCTCTGACAATGACGATATAACCAACTTTTCTTCATGATTTAAAGCTAAGATCTCTTGAAATCCCTGAACATCCATTTTACTTAGCCAGGCGCTTGAGGTGAGATCTTTTCTTAATAGTATACAAATGGCCAGAGTTACTGATATGTCTATTGTAAAAAATAGGATGAAATGATAGTTAGGGGAAACATAGTTAATCTAGCCATTCCCCAAGTCAAGTAAGGGTATCTCTTCAAATCACGTTATATTGAATCGAAAATCCAAAGAACATTCAGATCACTTTATGCCATCATTCATCAACGTACACAAGGCCTGCATTCTTTTTGGTTAAATTCGGAGTTTTTTGGTTAACTACTACTTGCATTGGCATGAGCAGGCAATCTTGATGAACTTTTCTTTTCTTCATGTAGGAACACCTTCGAAGGTGGCATATTTTTCTTTGACTTAGAGTTTGAACATATTGATGAGTTAACATCTTCTAATTCAAACACACAAAAAAGAGTATGAACATGTTGATGAGTTAACAATATTGCAGGTTTGAAGATTCTTATACAAGACGAGAATAATCATGGAAAGCGTACAACAAACAACGTTGTTTATAGGGAGATCTTTAGAAATGTTTAGCAAAACATGTGACATTTTTTCTGTTCATGTTACATATAGGAATATTTTTGTACTATGATTGCTAGTATTTTGATATAATATTTTGTTGCTTTTGAACTGATGCAAAAGTTGTTAAACATATAAGAGTACAACTACTGATATGGTTGTGGTTCATGTTGTGTTTTTGTGTAGCGAGACAACTTATATTTTGTGTTGGTAGATTTGAAATCCAATTCTTTTTCTTTTTTATGTCCCTTTGTGTTTTATTCAATTTATTAATGATTTGGATGAGTGGAAGGATTTTGATGTGCTTTCATATTATCAACATTGCTATTAATCTCATATAGGAGGAAAGTTCTTGTTACAATATAATATAATAATATATTATATTATCTCCTTTTTAATTTAATTTGTTGCCCATGTTTATCGCCTTTCCTATGTTTTCTCCCCTCGTAGATCACATAATATCTCCTACAAAATAAAATAGGATATCAATAGATTTTACTTTATAATATTCTTTTATCCTATATTTTATTAAAAGATAGATAAATTTATAAATGATAATTAAATATGTATAAAATATTAATAAATCAACCCATTATACCATAAAATATATACCTATTTAATTATAAAATCTATACTTATCAGCTGGCTTGGCTACTATGAGTTTTTTCTGTTTCCCCACCCGGTTCGATTCCGACTAATCCAGATTTACCCCAAGTCCGACCCATAGTCGTGAGAGAAGAGCTTCCAACACCATTTTTTTCATTCCCACATCTGAAAACGTGGTTAAGGAAAAATAAGTCTCTTTTCATTTGCTACCTATGGATATTTGTAGCCAATTATAAGTTTGATCACGAGGAAAGATACCAATATTTTGGATAAACAGAACGATATATTTCTAAGGGCCTGAAGATAAAAACTGGGATTTCCACTATCATATTCATCTGGGCTAGCCCGTCTAGTACTCATACCTCTAAGACTCTAGGTCCATATCCTACGTCAAGTCTTGAGTCTGCACCAGATGTGCAGTGAAAGCCCAACTATGCGCGGTGAGTAGGGATCTTCAGGCGCCCCCAGATGTGATGGTAACCTCGTAGTGATAAGGTTGTGGGTTTAAATTTGGGAAAAACACCAATATAAGATTTTTTTACAAAAAATGTACTTGATTAAAGCAGATGAGAAACATTTTACCAAAGTAATATTAGTGTTAAGCCACTAACACAAACTGACACAAAAGTGTCAGTTTTATGTCAGTAGCGTTAACCCTTTTACGTCACTAGTGGCGTCGTGTCAGGCGACGACCACTAACTGCATTATTTTGGTAAAATGTTTCCTATCTGTTTTAATCAGGTACATTTTTTGTAAAAAAAATCTTTTATTAGTGTTTTTCCCTTCAAATTTTACCAATATGAGGGTCTTGAGGATGGACAATCTATAAGTACATTTTAAGTGCTCTTTAAACCTAGAGGTATGCCCTAACTCTGGAGTGCTTGGCCATGGGGCTTGAAATGAATAAACAATGGCCTAAAGTATGTTAAAATTTCCATGCTGACAAGACACTATTAGATGCTACTACCTCCGGTCCTAATTATATGACATATTTAATAGATTTTGAAGAGATTAAGGATAAAAGTTAAATTAGTTAATTTTACTCATTTTCCTAAAATGCCCTTGTATAAATTTAGTTAATTAGCTAGTCGACTTCTCTAAGGCTGTATATCGGATCCACCACGTTTTATTCTAGTACAAGTCCAACGCATATTGATCCTTGACACTTTCAAGTTTTAACATTGACTTGGACAGAAAAGCCAAACGCATGATTTTTCACATGGTGCTGTATTGACTGCGGTGCATTATTGAAGGAGTATTTTAGGAAAAAAATGGCAAAAATTAGAATGTTGTCCTATAATCATGATTAAAACCATCTTTTAAAAGTTGTTATATAATTAGGACCGAATGAAGTAACATATAAATTTTAATTTCTAAAATGATAATGATTGTTACAAAATATAATCACGTGTCCCCAATAGTGTTAAGTTCATATGACTAAAACTACTCCCGTCTTTAATATAAGACATGTTTGAAGAGTTAATATTCACTATAATATAAGACATAGTTTTTATATGTCTATTGTTTCCTAATTTGCCTTCTTTATTGATGCTTCATCAACAATAATAAAAAAAAAATAATGAACAAGATAACTAAGAAAAATGACTAAGGTGGTTTAAAAAATATATGTTATATTAACTAATTTCCTTAATCAAATCAAATTATATAAATATATCTTATATTAAATACTATAGGAGTATACTTTTATAGCTAAGGGATCAAACTGAAATTTTGTATAAAGCTAAAGGATGAAATTGGCTCCTCAGCTTGTTTGTACATTTACACGATAAATTAATATTTGTAGATAATATCTCAAGTACACAAACGCACATGTTCAAATGAGGATACGAACATCTACTCACCCCAAACTTGAGACAAGTCATACTGTTCATATTCATACTCAAATGCTGATATGATTTGAATTATGAGTTACAGATCTATAGCCTGAGCCTCTCGTGTTGGCGGCAGAGTACACAGTATGTAATAGTTTAAAGTTTAAACACATCGATCCACCTTTTGCAGAAATAAGTCTGCATTGGATTCTTTTACCTTTTTCTCTAGCTTCGTCTCCCTGTTTCTTGTCCCACATGCCCTCCTACGTACACATACCTATTCTTTATTTGTGCGTCACTTACATGTTATTTGAAAAATCTTCACCTCAGTCTCCCTTTGATTCTATCCACCACACAATAAATGAAGTGATCTATCAGAATATAATGCCCTTAACAATATAAAATGGTCCAACCTACAAACTGGATACTTTCTGCCCGCCTTCAGATTTGTCCCCGTTCCCTCCAAATATGGCTAACCAAAACACAATTCCCACCCCACTTCTTGATTTAGGCTTAAAAGAGTGTTTGGATTAGTTTTTTGAAAATAACTTTTAGAGGAAAAATGATAAGTGATTGTAGAGAATAGATTTTAAGTATGAAAGTATAAAATTCCATTTCTTTTTTTTTTTTATTATGAAAAAGATAATGTTTTCATTATGAAAAATTGATATTTTAATTATAAAAAATTAATATTTCATCCTTAATATAGATACTTATTTCCCATATTACAACATTTTTATGTATATGACATTATTCCATTTTTAATTTTTTTCCCTCTCTTCTTTATCTTTTTTAATTTTTTCTCTTTTTCTTTGCCATGTCTGGGTTGAGTTATTCCTCTTCTTTTTTTAAATTTTTTTCTTTCCCCCATTTTCCCTTTTTTTCTGTTTTCAGCACGTGATTAGATTGTGTCTGACCAACTTTTTTTCTCCTTCCCTAAGGCACAAGCAAGACTTTTTAGATTCAAAAAGTGACAAAAAAAAAAGGAGCTTTTTCAAAGTTTTTGAGAAGCTCATTTCTTTCACTTTTTGAGAAAAAAGCTTCTAAAAAGAGAGTAGATTTTTTTTTGGTAAAAAAAAGAGAGAGAGAGAGTAGATGGATCGAAGGAGCTTACCAGAGTTATGATATGCTTCAAGGTTCAATAAAAAGCTTGCAGAAGCAGCTATAGATCGCTCATAAAATAAAGTCTTGCCATACAACAAATGAATCTTAAGAGAGGCCTCAATATTCATAAATTTTATATTGCCTCACACTCCTTCCGTCTAATTTATGGAATTGTATCCATGGTAAAATATTAAATATTACAAAATTGGCGGATGGAATCTCCTGCCTAGAGAAGAAAGAACACGTCACTCTTGATTTTCTTAAATCAATGAACTCGATTAAGAAATCCGATTAAGGTCATGAAATTAGCAATGTGGCCATGCCACTTTTCTCTGTCTCTATTTTAGGTGCGTGTGAGCGGCTTTGGGTGGGTTAGGCGTGTGGACACAGGAAGAGAGACAATCTTTCCCCTGAGGGCCAGAAAATCGACATCGCTCCTACCAAACCGCGGATACCATACGTCGGACCACACAAAACAACAAAAGAACAAGCAATCGAAAGTAAAAAAAACCTTTTTAACCAAATGTTGGAAAAAGACTAAAACCTTTTTAGGCCTTCATATAATAACACAATCAAGATACTGCAACTGCCTCTGAGACATGTTAATGGCAAACTTTTTTAGTTGCGCTGCAAAACAAGGTCACATGAGAAGGTGGTGGACTGTTTTGTCCCCTCCCCCATCGCCATCTTCCCTTCTTCGTTGTGGGGTTGGATATATGTTTGTGCAATCACCCGTCGATGGTTGGGATGGCCCCAACAAAACGGGGTCCACTCTCTTTCTCTCTCCACCCCCTTCTGGCCCAGATCAATATTATATCACTTTTAGCTTCCATAAGTGTAAGATTCAGTGGCAAAGATCATGACTCAAATCTGATGTAAAAGAAACTTTTGAATCCTCAACTCAACACTAAAAAAATCGAGTATATGTTGGGGGAATTGTGAATTTGATCATGATGAGCGGGAGGAGCCTAACTTTGGATCTGACAAGTGGCCCAAAACCGCATATAAGACAAATGAATCAAGTGAAACAGAAGGAGGGAAATGTTTTCCAAAACTGTGTTACGCACTAACAGTGTTTTGCAGGGGAAAAAAGAAAGAGAAGAATTTATGAGCAGGTGAAGTAAAGAAGACCCTGCACAACTGCAACTGCCAAATTCAGGGATTCCTTGGAGTAGCATTGAAGACAGTGTTCTGGATCTCCCTCACACACTACCGGCTGCCAGCACCACCCTTGAAATTCCGATGCAACAAAAGGGAAATCAAATTTCATGAACACAAAAGTTGCATTCATGTCTTGATGACTTTTGCGTGCACATCCATAATGGGTTCCATCTTCTTCATCATCCTCTTCCTCTTGATGCTCCTATCTTTTCAGAGAACCCACATTTTATCTGTGGATGCTCTGTTTCACCCAGCAGGAAACTTCCATATCCATGTCCTGTCAGATAACGGACAAGAAAATGAAAACCAGGTTATGAAAATCTCTGGACAAGATGAGAATGATGGAAAGGGGCTTCTGATAGTGGAAAAGTTCAGAGCTTTGCTCGGACTCTACAGTTTCCAAACCAGAAGGCCCCCCAATGGCGATTCTGAGTTTCTCTCTCCATCACCTTCTCCTTCACCTAACATTGAACTTGAGGCTCCTTCTCCATCGCCATCTCCATCTCTTCTTCCATTACCACATGTGTATGCTCACCCCTTTCCTCCACGACATCGTTCCCATTTTAATCCATCAGCTCGCAAGTCTCAACATAAAGATAGAGGCAGAGCTCAAGCAATACTAGTAGGTGTTCTTGTGTCTGTGGGGGTTGCTTCAGTGATTTGTGCTCTTGGGCTTTTCTGGTATTTCAGAAAATGCAGAAAGCATGCCAGGAAACCCAAAAGGACAATGCCACTCTGTAGCACGAACGGAGGAAGTGGAGGTACTTATTCGTCAAGTCAGGTGGGTTTGAACTCTGCCCCAGATCTATTTTATCTGAATGCTTTAGGCGACGATATAGAGCAACACGCCTGCAGCTTGAAACAAACTTCTGAAACAGTAATCACAAGCTCAAATCATAGCTCCATCCCAAAATGTGTAATTTATGAGAAGGTGGAATTAAATCAAGAAGTGATCAGTTCAGGATATGATAATGCTAGCACTTCTTCCACAAAGGAAATTCTATCTATTCACGAGGATGCTGAATCAGTGAAACATGAATCCGAATCTGACGATGGTGGAGATAAAATTACTACCATGGAACGCCAATCATCAGAGGCTGATAGTTTTCATTCATTCGCCGATTCCCACTCATCAAATGTCAGACTTTCCGATGCTTCGGCGGCCAGTGTGACTGAGACAGTGTCTCCATCGCCTCGAGCACCTCAGTCTAATTCTATCAGTTCGCCGATTCCATTCACAGAGGAAATTACTCAGTCGCCCCAAACTTCAAAGATAGAATCTCCTCAATCACCATGCATTACAAAGCAGGAAGAGCAAAAGATTGAATCTTGTTCACGATGTCCTCAAGCCACCACACGTCCGCCGCCACCCCCACCACCTCCGACTCTACAAACGCCTTTGTTTTCCTTTCATTCTCTTACTTCTTCATCAAGAATTCCCTCCGACTCTCCACTTTCTTTATCATCTCCAAGAAGCTCGGATTCTAACTCAGCATTGAATCGCAGTGGAGAAAATGAGTCGCCTTGTCCTCTTCAACCTTCTCCTGCAAGATCGCTACCTACCGTTCCCCCACCACCATGTCCCCCACCGCCCTTCAAAGGTAATAACAACAATATGAAAACTCCACCTCCTCCGCCATCTCAGCTTCCCCAGTTTACGCCGCTGGGAAAAGATGGAGCTCCACTACCAAAACTTAAACCACTTCACTGGGACAAAGTAAGAGCTGCCCCGGATCGCACAATGGTTTGGGACAAGCTGCGAACAAGCTCATTTGAGTAAGTTGTTCATGCGTTGATAATGGTTGTTGTTATTGTTATTTTATTCTTTTGTTCTTTTTTAATCCATAGTTTCATTATTTGATGAGTTTTAACCAGGTTTGATGAGGAAATGATTGAGTCACTTTTTGGCTACAATTTGCAAAATTCAATGAAGAACGATGAGACAAAGAGCAAAAGTCCTTCTCCAAGCAAACACCTACTCGAGCCAAAGAGGCTGCAGAACATTACAATTCTCTCAAAAGCCCTGAATGTGACAGCCGAACAATTATGTGAAACCCTAATACAAGGTAATAATGCTAGTGCGCTGTTACTAACTTGTAATCATCTGCCATAATAAAAGAGGTTCTTTTCTTTATATGTTCCAAATTTCAAAATCCTTAAGTCGCTGCCGGCAATGGGGAACACAAATAATAAAGTGATAATTTTCTCCATACTGGGAGTTGAAGGATATGACGCTCCATATTATTCAATAATCATTAATGGTCTGAATCTTCTAACTAATAACTAAATTCCCCACCCACTTTTGATTTAGATTATAATAACACGCATGTGGATGCACAACATTTACTGATGACTATCAATTACATATCAAATTTATGCTTCTGAAATTGAAGATCTTGTCAACTGATTAAAATAATAGGTAAGGGCCTCGCTTTACAACAACTAGAGGCCCTGGTGAAGATGGTACCCACCAAGGAAGAAGTTGATAAGATCTCGAATTACAAAGGAGACATCAATGATTTGGGATCAGCAGAAAAGTTTGTAAGAGCAATGCTGAGCATACCTTTTGCCTTTCAACGTGTTGAAGCCATGCTTTACAGAGAAACCTTTGAGGATGAGATTGTCCACCTCAGGAACTCTTTTTCAATGCTCGAGGTAATTATTAAAATTAACAAGACTAGACTTTATAACTTGCCTCATTAAAAAGTTGCTGACCTCTGATTTCTCTCTTGGTCATTTATCCAAACAGGAGGCGTGCAAGGAACTAAGATCAAGCAGGCTCTTCTTGAAGTTACTTGAAGCTGTGCTGAAAACAGGAAACCGTATGAACGTTGGGACAATAAGAGGAGGTGCCCGAGCATTCAAGCTCGATGCCCTTCTCAAGCTAGCTGATGTTAAGGGAACTGATGGAAAAACTTCGTTACTCCATTTTGTTGTTCAGGAGATTGTTAGATCAGAAGGAATCAGAGTTTCGGATAGCATTATGGGGAAAATCAGCCAGAAAAGTAAGAACAGAACAGAGGAAGAGAAGGAAGATGATTACAGAAGAATGGGATTAGAACTTGTTTCTGGTTTAAGTACTGAGTTATACAACGTAAAGAAGACGGCGACAATCGACTTGGACGTTCTTGCCAGCTCTGTCTCGAACCTCAAAGACGGAATGGCTAAGCTGCAATATGTGGTACAAGAGTTACATGGTGATGAAAGAAGTGAGAACTTTGTGAATTCGATGAAGGCTTTCCTAAATTATGCAGAGAGAAATGTGAGGGAGCTGCAAGGAGATGAAGATAGAGTGATAGCTCGTGTGAAAGAAATCACAGAGTATTTTCATGGGGATGTGAGCAAAGAAGACGCAAATCCACTTCGGATATTTGTGATTGTAAGAGACTTTATGGGCATGTTGGATAATGTATGTAAAGAACTCAGAAGGTCCAAAGCTCCCCGCACCCGAAATCCCCTTGCTCCATTCAGGTAGATTCATTAGCGTGTACGGTGTGTTCATACCTCAGGATAAAATTATCCCCGATTTGTGTGTAACTTTAATTTGATTTTGTTGGAGTTTTGGAGTATTTGAAACTCCCATTCTAAGTGTTTCACAATCTTGTGGGACTGTGACTAATAGTAATACTATTCTCCATTATGGTATAATTTAAATTTAAATTTGTTTACTTTTACGAAAATTTCATTAATGACAAATTTACTTATCAACCGAAATAATGAAACCCTACCCATGAAAGATGAAAAAGTTCCTACTTCCCACATATACGGCATAAATGTCCTTGGGGGATTGCATTTTGTCATTAACCGCGTCCCTTAACAGTAAGTTTTATATGTCAATATATAAGTCACGTAAATATTGCGAAGATCTTTTTTTTTTAAAAAAAAAAAAAAAAAAAAAAAAAAAGATTTAAAAGAACAAATTAAAATCGAGACAAATTTCCTGGCATCAATATGACAACTGAAGGATTACTTTACCACATTATCAGTAGAATCGGTGATCATAGATATGAATCTGAACAAATTTCTCATTCTTAACAAAATGGAGATCAGGATGGATAACTCGACTTAAAAATAAATTTGAACAAATCTTGAAATCACGTACGTTTGGAGAGTTTTGCAGCTAGTCTCCCACGACAAGTTCTCAGATCAGGCTTCACCCTAACAGCTTTTCTCTTGTGGGATTTTCTAGGACTTGACAGCATATGTGGCTTCCTATTGAGTTGCATTCTTTGGAGCCTCTGGCGACGAATCTCAGGATCAGCCCAACCTTTTCCCCAATCTGAGAATGAGGAGTATGGTTTGCTATGGTTGCTCTTCGCCGCAAGCACCATATCTGCCTCAGGGTAAACATTCAAAGCTTGCTCACTATTTGACTTGACAAATTTCAATCCCACTTTTGTCGGTTCCGGGTACTTAATCTGCACATGGCTCTGCCATCATATAGTGAAATACATTTAAATCCATCATCACAAGTAAATAACTAGATTTTAAATTATATATACTGACAGCTTCAGAGTAATGATACAGATCATTCTCCAATTTTCTCAGTTTCTGCGTCATGGTATAAGTGCGGAGAATTGCTTCCACTCTGTGTCAATCAGTAGTACTCAAAGCACATTTAAGAAAATAACACTTTGTTTCTATTATTTTAAAATCCTTTTCATTCCTTTTAATTTGATTTGTAGCCATCCGCTAAGAAGTTCACGAACACGATTCAGTACTATGAACGAGGAAGGTATTTTTCCAGCTAGAATAAGTTACCTTGTAATCTCCCTCCCTGATGTATCCTTTCTGTTCCATAACTCGAGCAAGACCTCTCCACCATAACATATCAGTCGTCAAAAATTTTTGAGACTACAAATGAAACAATTTAAACTCTGTTACATGCTTTAACAACCAAATGAAACAAGATTATAACACACAGGAGGGGAGAGAGACCTGCTCCCTTATCTTCCTAACAACCATATTAAGACTAAGCCTCCCTTTAATTCTTCTTTCTTCAGGGTCAAAATGTATATCGTCATCATATGAGCCATCCACATCAGAGCTTTGTCCCTGAAAAAGCAACATTATTAGTTCCAACTCCTCAGAGAGAGTAGAACACTCGGTTTTGGAAGCAAAGAAAAAGTTTTCACAAAATTCAATTCTTAGCAGCGTCTTGAGAAACTACACAATACAAGGCAATACGTCAATTACTCCAATTGGAATTTAACCTAAGGTAAAAACACAGATAAAGAAGGCTGAGGCATGCGTGGCTGATAAAAATGTTGAGTTACCAGAACTACCATAATGCAATTTCCTGTGTAAGACAAATGATTAGTCATAAGTGTAATAGGTATAAAAATTAAATTAATGTACATACATAATTTTCAGCTATCGCTTGTAGCAAAGTACATGCCTCCTCTCTCAGATTTTGCATTTGAGGTGGTCCATCAACACACACATCACATCTGTATGGCAGTATGTTGGTTAGAAAATGCCAAAATATAAAGGTTTAAATGGATTGGTAAAGTAATATCACCATAAGACCACCAAAGCCACAGCGTTAAGAAAAAAGTAGATTAGGCATATAGCCCTTATCTACAAAGCCACATTGAATTGGCAACTTTAATGTACATACAGGATTTCCGCTAATATATTCCATAGCATAGCAATATTTTAACTAAATTCAGAAATATTCCATAACGGTGGAAACGAAGTGAGCTTACATGAGACACTTTTCATTATGGAAGTCCTCTCCAAAGTACTTCACGAGAGTCTCTGCCCTACAGGATGAAGTATTCATTCCATATCTGCATATGCAATGAAATATTCTTTCGTAAATGCTAATACAAACAAGACATCTGTAAAAAGATTTGTTCACCGATTCAAACCTGAAACAATCAGACAACATGGCATAGGCATGTTTTAACTGATCTTCACTTCTATGACTGGGCAAAAGTGACGGTTCCCTTGATAGGTTTGCATAAAGAACTGGTTGTGAAACAATAGAGACAAAGTAAATTGCCAAAACTCCAGAGAACAAAGAATAGCAAAGTAAATCTGCATCCAAGGTGATGAAGAATATTAATATAGGAGCTGTACTTGAACTTACTGCAATCTGCTAATTTACCATCTCGTCCAGCCCGACCAGCTTCTTGGTAATAGGCTTCTAAACTCTGATCACGTCAAATTAAACCAATGATATAGGAGTGAATTAAAATAAAATGAAGATTCAGGGAGTGAAAACATTAACCATACTTAATTTGACAAGCACACTCTAAATACAAGTTCAAACGAAACAAACTAAGAACATGTTAGATACCACATAGGCCAGGTTAAGGTGTACTAATGCCAAGGGAAATATTAGATAAGACAGAGACAGACCTGTGGCCAACCGTAATGGATGATTCTTCTGACATTCAATTTGTCAATCCCCATTCCAAAAGCCACTGTCGCAACAACAACCTGAAAATAATAAAGCATGTGCATTTCGTCACTTTATAAACATCAATACAGTTCTGGGAATGAAGAAAATGATTTAAACTTTGATAAGTTCATATAAAACACAGGGACACGAGTAAAAACAAGTTAGAGCCATGTCTCAATAAATACCATCAAAGCCCTTCAGTAAAAGAACAGATTTTTCCTTAAAAATTTAAGAAACAATGGATAGCAAAATGAAGAAAACACACAATGAATATGTGAAAATGGGGTCCACATTTTATAATTGGACAACTCAAGCAATGATAACAAAACAATTACAAAGAAACAAGAGATACTCATGTCGTATATCCATACCTCTAATGTGTTTTCATGAAAATCCTTGTGCACCCTTCTTAAATGTGATTTGGGCAGCTGAAGAAAGAAATTGAGCTCACAAATCAATATAATACTGAACAAGAGGTATAATTTCACAAGTGACATGTGCTCATTTAGAATCCATGATAATGTATTTAATAATCAAAAGCTGGCTAAAAGTACACTTTAAAATTGTCTACTTTAGAAAATCCATTGTAAAAAAAAAAAAAAAATCATGGTGTTGAGCACATAGGTTATGCGGCCAATAGAAATGTTTCCAGTAAATTGACATGATGGAGTTACAAAATTTTAAGCTTGATCCAACAAAAAAACAAAGCCATAAAGGAGGCCCAAAGATTTTACTAAACCTTCTGCTTTGACTTTCTATGCAACAGCCAGTGGGCACCAAGAGGGGACTTGGTCAATTCTCACCATCTTACTCTTGGATTTTACAAGTGTTAGACTATAACTAGTTTGTCTTTCTCCATTGATTAGTTAGACTACAGCAACTTATTGGTTGTATCTCAAGCTACAAAACCTTTTCTTTACTAGAAATATATGTAACACAAGGTCATCTATAGGCTGCTTTTTGTATCAAGAGTGAACATGAAGCTCGTAGAAGTTTGTCATCAAAGAGCTTTTACTATAAATATTACTCCTCCATCCTTAATATAAGACATATTTGAGAAGTTGATCTTGATCCTAAATGTAACACATCGTTTTCATATTTGTCAATGTTTTTCTAATTTACCCCTATTGATGCCCCATCAACAATAATCAAGGAGGAAAGGGAATGAGGAAATTAAGAAAGATGATGAATAAGATGTTTTAGAAAATACATTTCATACTAACTAACTTAACCAACTTCTTTAATCTTATTGAATTAGGTAAATACGTCATATATTAAGGACCGGAGGAGTAATTGGACTTTCTTGGTTGACTTTTACTCTACAGTTTCTACAAAACTAATAAAAGTTCTTTCAATTTCAAGGGTAGCATATTTTGTAACAAGCTTGGTGCATTAGTTTTAAATGCCTCAACCTAGGGGGGAGTTTGTCTTCTCTCTTTGTTAAATCAGACAACATAAGTCTCACATTGCATGTATTCAAGTTATACAACCTTTTCTCTACTAACTATAAATACATGCAATGCACGCCTCCCTTAATATCAAGGCTTTACAACCCCCCCCCCCCCCCCACCACACACCCACACATTTTCTTTTCAAAAATAGGCAAAACCACACTTGCTTATCTAACCTGAAAAGTTCATTTAATCAAACAAGTTGTATGTAACATATATAACCCATACCGATGCATTATAAGCAGCAGCCTTCACACCACATTCACATAGATACTTTGCAATGTTCAGCGTTTCTTTTCTGGTGGGTACATATATGATTGTTAGTCCTCGCTCTAAAGGCTCTTTAAGAAGTCTAAGTCTTTCTTCTGATTTATTGGGAGGATCAACAATCTCAGATAACTTCCATTCCTTTTGAGAAGGTTGTCCACAGAATTCACCACAGGCAACTGCAAGCGCACAAGTGATCAATGCAAGAGAGAATCAATGATCACTATTACTATTCAATAAGATTGGTATTTTATACACTTTCGCACAGAAATTGCTGTAAGTTTCTAACCTACTAGTATAGACCATAATGCTTTTTAAGTAATGAATAGCAGATAGATTAGTACCATCCCAGTCATCCACACTTTGAAAGATATCAATGTCGTTTTCCAGGTACTCAACTGACAATTCTTTTCCATTTATAGAACCACCAGTGCTTCTTGAATGCGATACACTGTTATCTCCTTCACTGTAATCATCTTGGTCACCATCCAAGTCATAAGGAGAAAGACTGTCAACCTCACAGATTCTACTGGCATCAGAGCTATTGAAAACATCATGTGATTCCTCTGATATAAATTCTTTTTTCTTGTCAACTGACTTTTGCGTTTTACCATATAGTTCAACCAGCTCATGAAAATCTTTCCCATAAGAAGATGAAGATGTCTTGCTATGCCTTACCTGTACATAGCCACAAAAATTGAGAAATATCATGGAGTAGCAAGAAGCTATAAGCAAACTTTTTATCTTTCTCTATTTCTTTTTTGGACCATGATAAGTAGGGATAAATATAAGTGTCAGAGACAATAAACTCACAATGAACCGTAAATTAGGCCGGAAAAAGGAAGTGAGAACAATCTTTGTTTCTTTTGACATATGCAGTGACTTTAAAACATCCTCTCGAACTAGGTTGGTAGCTGTAGCAGTCAAAGCCATCAGAGGTATATCAAATTTCAGGAATTCTAGCTTGCTAGCACTGAAATTTTCTCTTAATGCAGACAGTCGCCTGAAACAGGAGAACACTTGATTAAAAGAATTGAAGTGCATGTTATAGTAGAGACAATAAAAGTATCACAAAATATACTTCAGATGGGGAACATAAACCATATCTTATTACCAAATACAATAACAGAATGATCAATCATATGGGTGATGAAATCACAAAAGCTCTTAGGGTGTGTTTGGTTTGAGGGGAGGGAGAGGGAAGGAAGGGAGTGGAAAGTAGGATATTGACCAAATTGTCATTAATGAAGGAAATATTCCTTTTTGTTGAGAATATATTTTTAGAATATTGAAAAGTTTCCATGGGCTTTTTGGTAAAGAGCAGGTAAAAGATCTCCCCCTCCCTCAAACCAAACTAGCCCTTAATGCATTAATTACATAAACCAATAAGAGTAACAATTATTGAACAATGAGGAATAGAAGGGAAAATACAGACCTGTAGTCTGGCCGGAAATCATGGCCCCATTTAGAAACACAATGCACTTCATCAATTGCGAATAAAGCAATACCATGACTTTTTGCAAGCTTCTGTAGTGGTTCAATCAATCTACATGTGATTAAATTGCAGTTATCAGACATTTAGAGAAAAATGATTTTTATATCCAAGAAGAAAAATGACAATTCATGTGAGTTTAAAATATAATCAATAAAGTATAAATCTCTAACCTTACCTTAGAACTGTCTCTGGGCATACATATACTATGCTATACATGCCTCTCATTGCTTTCTGTTCAACAGTACTGTCAGGTTGCCCAGACCCAAGAAAGCAAGCACTGATCCCATGTCTTGCTAGCTTTAAGCATTGATCATGCATCAGGCTTATTAAGGGTGAAATAACAACCACTACTTTCCCAGACAGCAATGCAGGAATCTGAAAGCACAAAGATTTTCCTGCCAAAATGTAATTATGAATAGAAGCACAGTAGCAATGGAGTTGCGACAGGTAAGGTCAAAGAGTAATACCAGATCCCGTTGCAGCCAGGACAAGACAGTCTTTATGAGTTACCCAAGCAATCAGGGCTTCCTTTTGAAAACTCTTCAAGCATGAAAAGCCAAAATGCTCTTGCAGGAGATTGCTAGCTCTCTGCTCCCAAGATGATGAACCAACCCATTCATCCAGAGAATCAACCTTACAATTTCCTGACAAGATATTGGAATCAACATCCATGTCAGACAAATGCTCCTTGGATTCTTCCACATTGCCTGAAGGAACTTCCAACCTACTAAATGGTACACCGAGTACAGTATCTGTCGTTCTTTTTGTGGATTCATTAGTGGCTTGGAGATGGTCCAGGATGCTAGACTGTCGAACGTAACTTACGGAATGGGATGAGGCCAAGTCCCTTTTTCTGAGACCCTTCTCGCTGCCCTTGTGAAATTTGGAATTATTAACACTGGCATGAGATTTTCTACCGCTATTTCTACCAGCATTATTCAGGATAAACTCCACTGCACTATGAGTAGATGGTCCTACTGCTTTCAAAGCTTGCACGACATTGGCATATTCAAACCCCATTTCTAGCATTTCTGCAATGACTTGATCGGAAGACGCGTCCTTACCATCCATGACATCCCCTGGCGACAAGCTCGTGAGACTAGTAAAATGTCAATGGAAACAAAGCTAAGTAAAACTATTTAAAAAGGGCATAGTGTCAAATACTATACTAAGATTAAAAAATAAGGAAAAAAAAAACGTCTCCTGTGAATATGAAAGGATCTTCCGGAGTTTCTAACCGGGATTGAGACAAAAAGGTTCAAATTGAAACGAACAAAATAGCTATTCTCCAAACTTCATATCGACCCTCAATGAAGGGTTACCACACAAATCAAGAAGGCGTTATTTAACAACCACTTGAGAGAATTTCATAGAGAACTTTCACATTTCTCAACAATAATTAGGTACAGGAAGTGTCACCCGACCTTCGAGCAGAGACCAAAAGAATAAAAGGCAAGATTGTAAAACGAATAGTAGGATCCAAGATCAAACAGCCTCTGATTTGCAACCCATTCCCGCATCCACCAGAAAACCAAAGGAGAGCTTCATCACAAAATTTTCGAGGCCTGGAAAATAGAAACTTCTCGTCCAAAGCGGGCGAGTTCTAGTTCTAGGTTCTAGCGGGAGAGCTCAAAAGGAAAAACGGCGCGTTGCATTAAGTTAGAAACGGTGCGTTTTGGCCTCTCTTCTTCGGGCATGCGAGAGGATCCGACCGCGGGTTTGGCCCGAGGTTTTATTCCACTAGACGATGTTCGTTCACTTGCTCGATGCACTGAACCGCTGAAGACTCGGGAAGTTTCAGTTCGTCGCCCGTCATGAGCTATTTCTTGGTACTCTTGTCGTTCTTCAGTTCATTTTTTAGCAATGCATGAGCTCGAATAACCTTTGGTTCTTAGTCTTAACCTGTTATTGTTCCTTCTCTTTTCTTGATGATTTGGACCGGACTTGTGTTCCAGAGGAGGCTTGCTCATTCTGGCTGTGGCAGAAGCTCTCTCATTCGGGCCATAGCGATCGCCGCTACTGGTTCGGGTCTCTTGTACTCCAATGGCGATGCTAATTTGAGTGAGCACGTTAACCTCAGTTGAGCATTCCCGAGAAACGTTGTGTATTGATTCCGTGGTTCAAATTTGGATGTTTCTCTGAGTTCGTTCACACTTAACAATTCAGTATATGCCTACTTTGACAATTAACCAGCGGTTCTGCATTTCTTGGCTTCCAAAACTAGCAGATATCAATTAACTGTCCTGTCCATGTCTTCTTGCCTTGGTTTCAAATTTAGGAGCGTCAGCGGCGGTGCACATCCCCGAATGGTTGCGAGATTGGCGGTTGCTGCATGAATTGTATCCTCGAAATTTGCCTTTCTCCTTGGATCATGGTCTTTCAGGTATGTCCTCATTTCGCTAGAACTTGGAATTTAAATTTGTTCCTCGTCAATGCATAGAGGTTTCTATGACATTAGTGTCTAAAATTTTTAGGAATCATTCCGCTATATTCTTATAAAGTCAGTCCTGCTCCATCATCTGACGTACCAAAGGAAGCTTCTGGGGTTGTAGATGATGGCGCAAAGCCTTGTGATTGTTTGGGCAGAGATACCATTGCAAATGCAGCTGCTAAGGTTGGTCCAGCTGTTGTAAATTTTTCAATTTCACAAGGTATGTGTTTCTGAAATTGGGATCTCTTCACGGGCATTATTTGTAATTTGGCATGCTACGGCATTTACCTTGAGATTATGCATCAACCTTGTAGGGGTTTATGGTATGACTACTGGAAAGAGTATTGGCTCTGGAACTATAATTGACAAGGATGGTACAATATTGACCTGTGCACATGTTGTGGTTGATTTTCAAGGCCTGAGAAGTTCATCCAAAGGGAAGGTTTGTGTTCATGATGGAGCATGTCACTCAAGCATATGTTTGCAAAAATGCTAAACTTTAACTGTTGTAGATTTATATGATGCACTTTTGAGAGCTTGAATGAGCTCAACATTATGGAGCTTAACTCAAATCCAACTGCCAATTAGATTATAGGCATTTTGTATAAATTCTTATTCTGGATAATTGTCAAATTATTGTTAGTCCGTGATCGGTTTATTCTTGGTTTTAGATTATGGCTTTGCTTAAATATAAGCGTTATATCTTATATCTTGCTCACCCAACTAAGATATATCATGATGCTATGTTCTCTCTTTTATTTGTTTTAAATAATAAGTCCCTACGAAATTGAATGGAAATGGGTGTTTGGCTAGCATACCATGGGATTGCACACGGAGGCAAAAAGTATGAGAATATGTTAGGGGGACTGGGTGTAATGAATAAAGAATGGCCTTGTGTTTCGGTTGTTGTTATATGGGCTTGATCTTATGACAAATTGCAAGGACGTAAACTAGTCCACAAATTATGGCATGCATTAAACATGCTATAATGGCTTAACTGACTTAACCTCTTATTACAATATATGTTAAACACTCTTAATCTTGTGATTATATGATTATTTCTTCAATCTTCACTTGAAACTGTCATCTCTTATTTAAGTAACTCCTAGCTGCAAATCATTCAAATTATTTATGTAGCGTGTGAGATTGAATATGATATTATGCTGTGTTATTTTGTTAGTTTGACCAGGTTAAGACATCATGTCACAAATTAAGAACTTGTACCTATGAAAATTGTCTTCTGGCACATAAAGCTGATGGCTGATCTGAAACTATAAACAACTTCACAGGTTGATGTGACTTTACAAGATGGAAGGACATTTGAGGGTAGAGTGGTGAATGCTGACCTTCATTCTGACATCGCTTTAGTTAAAATCAACTCCAAAACCCCGCTACCAGCAGCAAAACTTGGTTCTTCTAGCAAGCTTCGTCCTGGGGAGTGGGTATTGGCAATGGGCTGTCCACTTTCCCTTCAGAATACTGTTACAGCTGGTATTGTAAGGTGTGTAGAATAAATTCTGCAAATGACAGATGTAACCATGGTTTAAGTTATTCTTTTATTTTTCAATTCATCATTCTCATCTAAGGCCATTGTTGTTAAGATTTAAGAACAGTAACCTATTATGAGACCTGAAGTTAGTGTGGTTAAGTAAAAAGAAGCTTAGTTCTGTGATTTAAACTGATGCAATTCTAATGGTCTTGATCATTCTTTCCTTTCTGAAAATAGTTGTGTCGACCGTAAAAGTAGCGATCTGGGTCTTGGTGGCATGCGAAGAGAGTATTTACAGACAGATTGTGCAGTTAATATGGTATGTCTACATCTCTTCTTCCTTACAAGCTACCAGCCTACCATGCATGTGGCATGCAGAATAACTGAGAATTTGCACAAATGTTCATTCTACCTGTACGTTTCTTCTGCTTTGGTATAGGGAAATTCTGGTGGGCCTCTTGTTAACATTGACGGAGAAGTTGTTGGTGTCAATATCATGAAATTGGTAGCCGCTGATGGATTGAGTTTCGCTGTACCAATTGACTCACTGTGTAAAATTATAGAGCACTTCAAGAAAAGTGGGTATGTGGTTATATCTAAACTATCTCACTGACTTGGCTTTGAAAGGCTGATGCTTTGTTTTGTAAATTGATGTTAGTTTTCTGTTTGTGTTATTTACGGCATTTAGACTTGGTGCTCTCATTTCTGATAATTTATTTTTATTTTTCCATTTTTAGAAGTACTGTAAAAAAAAATTAATAAGTGCTATAAAAATTGTTCAGCTAGAATTGTGGATAAAAGGTTTTCATGTCAAGTTCCTAGTTGTAGATTTATTCTTGCATACTACCATGTTGAAGGACAAACAAGATCACTGTGTTGTACAGGAGAGTTGTACGGCCATGGCTTGGGCTCAAAATGATTGATCTTAATGAGATGATTATAGCCCAGCTAAAAGAGCGAGATCCTTCATTCCCTAATGTCAGCAAGGGCATTCTTGTACCTATGGTAAGTCCCTAATTGATCATTTACGTTAACGGTAAATGTTATTGCTGTAAACGTCCTGAGATGATTAGCAAATGACTCTTGGCAATTCTTAAATTTGTAATTAATGGAAGGGTATATTTAGAGGTCAGCATCCTTGTACTTTCAATAGTTTACGAGATTAATCGTTGGAATGGATGTTAGCCCTTAGTTTGGTGAGTTTAGGATTTGAATACGTTAAGTTACTTGACCGTCAGCTCTGATCTTCCACGTTTTTTACTAGGTAACTCCGGGGTCCCCTGGTGATCGAGCTGGTTTTCGTCCTGGTGATGTTGTCATTCAATTTGATGGGAAGCCCGTAGAAAGGATCAAGGAGGTATTGACATTTTTTTGTGTTATTGCTAATTTAGTCGATTATGATCTAGTGTCCATATTTGATATGCTCTGAAATAATTATACAATATTTCAGGTGGTTGAAATAATGGAGGACAGAGTTGGCGAGCCCATTGAGGTATTAGTGAAGAGAGCAAGGGATAAAGTGGCAAAGTTGACTGTTATTCCAGAGGAGTCCAATCCCGATTTGTGAGAGGCAGTTAAGAATGTGATGTTCCATTTTGCATTTCCAAGTAGTTGCTATGACTGACTATGCGTCCATTAGACAAGGCACCATTCATTTGCATAATTGTATTGATGATAACGATATCCTCAAGTCGACAAGAGTGGGTTGGAAAAGGTTAAGCCTTGTACATAATTACGTATATATACAACCTCTACTACGTTCCGCACAAAGGGATGACGGGAAAATAATTATATTCACAATGGCCACCAAATATTTATACATGATTCACCCAATTCTAGAATATTTCCCCTGGCTTCAAGAAGTTATGATATTCAACTTGGCTCATCTCTCCACCATTGACCGGATCAAACTGGCATCGATAAAAGCTGCATTGAAAATCCGATAAATTGCATCAGACTTTATTCCACAACATGATATAAAAAGTTTAACATTACGTAATTCAAATAACATAAGATAACCCATTTGAGTCTACAAGTCTTGCGAGATTGAAATCAGACACTACATTTTAGTCGTCTTGCTAAGAAATTGAGGATATACTTCATTATGCTTTCTAGTTAATACTGCTGACTTTGAACAATATGCCCAAAATGACACGATAAAATCAGAGGTCACACGTCTACCCCCACCTAAACTTTATTATACCAACAAACAAAAAACAAAAAATCAGAGGTCACACAATTCCCGTTCACCCTGGACAGCATCGTATAACAAGTCACGGCTTTTTTTTGTCGTCAGGGATACCCTTTGGCAAAATACTTTAAAGCATAAGCATTGATCAATCTGAACGGGGAATGTGCAGGGGTATAAGAGAAGCAAACTTAAAAGTTTTATGTCAACCCACATTTCCAGTATGATATTCCAGTCAATGAGTCTAATATACCCAAGAAACAAAATTTATTTCTCAAATACCTTCCATCCATCCCAAGTATTACAATTGTGTTCTTCAGATGGCCAAAGGCAACAACATGTTGCAAACCTTCATGCAAGCGAAACTGAGCCACAGACCATTCTGAGCTAAAATACTTGGGCAGAACACCTGTAAACTCATAATTGAGATCATCTATGCATAATCACTTTTACGACATTTGTCAATTGTAATTATAAAAAATGGACCAAATTTCATCCATAACAAAAGCATAATTTTTCATTGTGTATAAGTAAACAAACCTTTTATAAATGAAAGAGATGAAGCGGCTGACGGGTTAGCAGGATTAGATTCAGATGCAGTCTGTACTCTCTCAAGCCCCAATAGTCCTGAATCAACCTTCAGGTTGAAGACATGAACAGTTCCTTTATCACTCGAGACAGCTAGGCACTGCGCAGTAGCAGAAAAGGCCAGGCTGTATATCTCTGCTCGGTCAGCACCCCTTCTTACCTGAAAATATCATCCAACTAATTTACTCATTTGAACGCTCAACAGTTAACCAATCAATATACATATCAGCGACATGCATAAAATAAATTTCCCCTTCAAAGACATGCTGTTCCAGAAGTTCAGGCACATGGTGGAGATTGCATGGAACACGAGACAACAGTAAGAGTTAATGCTCGGTTCAATATGATGAATTGACACTTCAAAATGGTGAGTTCCAACACATGTTGTACGCACATGTTAGGCATGGTACAACCCTGAATACACTTTTAAGTTACACATGATATCTAGTCTAAAGTATCGTCACAGCATCATCCCTATATCAGTATTTCTGCTTCCTAGGTACAAATTAACAATATTAATAGACCAAGCAAAAGCATACAGATCCAAAGAGATATAAATTTCAAATCCAGTGTACTGTTTTTTGTTATAGATGAAATCCCAGTGGCCTGCATTTGTTTTTGCAGCCACACAGTATCTACTTTCAGCAAATTAGAAGGTGTCTAGCGCATTTCCTATTATACATTAACATCTGGGAACCCGAGAACTTATTGGGATAATACTCAACTCACTCGCGCATGTATGACTCATTAGCTCTAAACAAAACGCACTGTGTAATTTTTTTAACAACTTCATAGCATAATTACACATTCACATCAATAAAAGTAGGATAACAGGCATGCAAGTCAGAAAACAAGCTTCAGATAATCCAATAAAACTACCTCTTGGAGCAATGAACCATCCAATGTATTGAAAATCCTGACCAGAGTTCCCTTGCTGCTGGCGGTGGCTAGCAACCGCCCATCCTGCGTAAGCGTGAAGCAAGCTATTCTAGAATCGTGCGCCATTATAAACTTGGTCCGCTTTGAGGCGTAATGTTCGACCCTCACCTGACCCTTCTGCAACCCTGGACAGACCAACACCATTGTCCCTGAAACGTGCGAAACCTCACAAAGTCCCTTTGGGTTGGCCGTTGTCTCAATTTGGTGTAACAACTTAAGATCTGCGAAATTATATACGAATATCTTATGCACCAGAACCACCACAATTCGGTCCCTTCTAAGACGAACCCCTTTGACCTCGGATCGAAACGATAGCTCGCCGATACACCGGGATTGATGATCATCCCAAATCATTACTTTGTTACTTGGGTAAATAGGGTCAGCTCCGCCACCGACAAAGGCAAGTATGTTGCAACGAAACAACATCTGAACAAAACCGATTCCACCACCTGCACCAAAGTCCCGTCGAAAGATCTCGCGGAATGGATCGCAATTGTAGATCCGGAAACCATGGTCCGTGCCCACGGCGAAGCATCCAGAATCCTGATTGAAGGAAATATGGAGGAGAGCCGGGATTCGGGTGGAATCTGGATTCATCAAGCGTTCAGGAGAAGTAGGGTTTGGAGAGTGAGGAGAAAGAGGGCCTGGAGGAGGAGGAGGTTCGTCGAGGTCTGTTTCGGTGGCCACAAGGGTTTGCGGAGCGTGTGCCATTAGGGTGAGAAGTATTCCTGATTCTAGGATTAAGTAGGGAGATAAGAAGGACGGAGCTGCCCAAGATAAAGTAGCTTGGACTGGGAGGAAGATGATGATGACAAGTCAGTTCCCGCCAGATGCATGCTCCAGTATGACCAAGCAACTAGCCCAAAAATATTTACCCCTGACCTATTTGCCTTTCAAAACGGTTTGTCGTTTTCTCCAACGACAGTCATTATTCACCAGATGGGAGAATAATCAGAACAAACGAAGGAAGGAGGAAAACTAAACGCAGTTATGTGGGGACAGATAACCTTTGTTTCATTGCGTAGAAGGAATGCCATCGTAATATACTCTCTTCGAATATAAACCGAAAAGAAATGTACTTTGTGACTTGGAAGGGTGTCCCTAGTGACTCCTAAAGCAACGAACCAAACTTGGTATTGGAGGGTTTGGCACTCATATGGCTCTTTATGTGAAGTCTTGTACAAGAAAAAGGATACTACCGTACGTGGAATTAGCGGAAACCCACCTAATTTTTGGTACTTCCTCCGGTCATAATTATAGGACATATTTACTAAACTTTGGAGAAATTAAGAATAGTAATTAAATTAGTTATTATATTTATTTTCCAAAAATATCCTTATTTAAAATTTTAAATAGCTTCAAGAAAAGATTGTTGAATCAATAACCCCATACGCTTGTATCTCTCTGACCTCACACGACTTTTCCAAGTCTGGCATCGTCGACTTCTCTCAACTATCACATAATCCAGAAAATATCTGTAAATCCATAAGATGTCAGACTTTTTTTTCCTAATAAAAATGTGTGAGTGTATTTATCATTCTATATATATATTTGTGTGTCTGCATACACACACTCATACACATACATAAACACACACACATACGTATACACACACACACACATGTATCGTAGACTTTTCCGAGCTGTCACAAAAAATAGTAGAATTAAGGTGTATATAGCATTAATGAATTTCAAACGTTACTTACTTTATAAAATATATAGATGCATTATTAAATTATCATAATATTTAATTATTATTGAGAATATATCAATAGGGGGTATTTTAAGAAGAAATTGACAAAAATTATAAAGTTATCTTATAATTAGGATTAAGATAAACTTTATCATATAATTAGGACCAGAGGAAGTATTAGTGAAGCAATGCTGGGATTAGAAAATTTTAAAACAAAATTGTCGATGTCCAATCGCACATGTAGGGTCTTTCTTCCACCTTCTCCCTCAACGGCCACCATGGTTCACTTCCCTGTCATCTTCATCTCCCTCCCTCAATGTCCTTACCAGACACCATTGGTTAACTCCTATTTAATGATGAGAAGAGAAAACTCCCTTTAATCTTGTCGGGAGATTGGGGGAAAACCCCTTTAATCTCGTCGAATTCTCGCTCCTCTCCCCCTTAAAATTTTCCCAACCTCGCATAAGAGCCATAAATTTTGATAGCTCAGAATTGCTAGAATTTGGGTACGGTCTTGACAGTCAAAAATTTGAACCAAACCGACCCTTCCCCTCCTTGTATTTGCAATATTTAGCCCACACTGACATAGTTTAAATATAAAGCCCAAATCCAAATATATTAGTACCAAACTTCGTGAGATAATTTTTGGAAGTTGGTTTTCAGAAGAATGTATGATAAAACCTCTCTCGCAGACTCGCACCAAACACCACAACGGATTCTATTGCTTGTTTCTTTCCATTTTAATGAAATATTACGAAACGGGAGATATGACCATTAACATTGGGAAAACTATCGTAGACTATTGCAACATGTCGTACACCGGGGTAACGCATAAAGACACAAAGCCATGGCGAAGGGAGGGCCCCAAGTAGCATCGGGTCATAAAAGAAAACTAAGCAGGGTAAAAAGAAAAGCAGCAGAAAGCAAGCAAGACTTCACTGTCATTCTGAGTACATTTACATTGTTGAGCCCAAAAGGCTTAAATAAGCCACACTCTTAAACAGCTCCCCCTTGGCCCCATATATAGGACCCTCGCATCCTTAGCCATCGTTGTATTTGTTGCTTTCCCATCGGCAGGGCAATTCATCCACAACCAAAATTTATCTTCAATTAGGTGTTTCCGTTGAATATAGTGCCATTTTATCAAAGTGGACGATAAGGCACATAGCCCAATAAGCCCGTCAAGTTGGTCACAACATCGTTGCACCTAGTCAAGAGGCTTATCATCTGCTGTGATATATCAACTGTATTTGCAGTAACTGATGCACTTGTGTTTATAATATTGGAAGAATTTCTGGGTGCCATTTCAGAATTAAGCAAATTATGTTGGGGGACTTTCGTATACTGGGTAGGAAAGGGAGGAATAGGCAACGGCGGTTGAGTAACGACCTTTTGAACGTTCTTACTATTAAAATCCATTGCAACAGACGAAGGTGCACCACCATCAGCCAAACTAGCACTGTTGAAGTTGGCCCTATCACTCAACGTTAATTGCTCTCCCCTATTACTTTCTTCCCCGCCTAACATAAATTTTACACGTGGAGTCCCTTTATTGCTACCTCCATTACCAGTTACCTGGCCTGATTCATCACCAGAGGCTTTCTTCAGACAAGATTTAAGCTGGATCGTTGGCTGTGGAAGAGGTTGCTGAGATGATACCGTTTGCCTCTGAACCACTGCAGGATCCTTGGTACGAGGAGTCAAACTAGCGCTATCATCTCCCCTTACTTTGGCAGCTTCAGAATCTTCAGCCGCAGAATCCCCTAATTTACGGAGGTGGCACCTCACAACAACATTGCCAAATAAGGAATTGTTGCCTACAGCATATTTGTATGCAGCTTGAGCATCATTCTTGCGCAAGAACACAACACGACATGTCGAAGTTGTCCAAAAAACACGGAGACCTGATTGATCTATGGGCCCAAAACGAGCAAACCTTGCCTTCAGCTCTGCAACAGACGGAAGTGAAGTTTGGGGAGGAAACTTGATCACCAGCATGGTGGGTTCAATTGCCTTAGGCGGAGATTCCACTTTTTTCTTTATTGCATATGGTTTCACTAACTTGGGTGCAGTAGACACCAAGGACTCTTTTCCTTCTCCACGCCGTGCTTCAGAAGTTTTCTGACTGACCACCTTTTTCTCTGCTGCCAGAGCCTTAATATCCTTGATTTTCTTTAACCTCTTCGCAGCAATTTCTTCTTGACGATCAGATGGGGTCCTTTTCCGGCCAACTTTTGTTGGATCATCTGGCCGAACAATGTGTTTTGCAGGTTTTACAAGTGGTGAAGCTCTCACACGATCATCAAGAGGACCATCAGATTTTACAAGTGGTGAAGCGTGGCGAATGTCAAGAGGTTCATTATCTGCTGGAGGTGCCGAAACCAAGCTTTTCTGGTAAACAAGAGATCTGAACCGCAGAAAAAACTGTCTAACAACTGCAGGGGTCTTTCTTTCAACGCCATGAAAAGGATCTAACGCGAGAGCTTGCAGATCACTCAAAAGTTGTGGTAATTCACAATTAACTTCACCTGTGCCATCCGAACAAAGCAAATTATTGGCATTAACATCAACTTGCGCTTGTTCTGCCTGAACTTCCTCTCTAGCAGCCAGCTCAACAAAAACTGGCTTTCCAATCAGCTTTCCAGACATTGCGTGTTTCTCCAGATGGTCAGAGGTTGTTCCTGAACTTGGGCCTTTTTTCTTTTTCTTCTTCTTTTTCTCCCCAATAGCAGAATACTCAGAGTTCAAGTCACCTGCAGGTCGTTTATGGACTTTTCCCTTCTTCAACACACCATCATCATTGACTGATGCATGCTTTGCTTCAATTGGGGGAGTCCCCTTAACTTGACTTGGGCCGTTCCCTGCTTCAGCTGCAGTCTTAATCCCCTGATCTGATGGCTGAAATCCGTCAGGTGGTCTTGAGAGCTTTGCATTTCCTTCATGTTTGACATAAAGAGAAGTTTCACCTTCCAAATGAGAAGGCTGAGATAACTCACTAATGAGGCTTGGCACTACAGTCTCTTTAGACAAATCCAACACACCCATGCCTTTACTTGCAACATCCTTCTCAAAACTTCTGGCCATTTCTTGAGAAAGTTCCTCCTTTCCTTTCTCAAGGCTTGGCTTCACATCTGAATGTAAAGATTGGGATGTCAGATCATTGCCAAGTTGAGCCTGACCTGTCACGGCTTCTTTAAGATCTAAAGTTGAATTTGCACCACCCTGGCAAATGAACCCTGTGTTTTCATGTTTATCTGAAATTTGAGGTGCCACAGACACAGATGGAGCCCTTTTCTGGAATAAATAACGGCCAGCAGCATCAGGTGCCTCGTCTTTGTGAGCTAACTGAACAGAATTCGTGGGCTCATCCCTCCGCTTAAAAAGGTACCTATCCTTCTTTGAACTGTCCTTAACTTTCCCGTATTTTGCAGAATTCTTTCCCCCGCCCAAAGTTTCAGCCATCACCAATGGGCCACTCAAAGGGGCTGGATAATCCAACAGAAAACAATTAAAGGAAAGATAAGTATACATATATGAAGAAAAGAAGAATCTTAACGAGTTAAAATAACCAGATTAAACTAAATTGACCAATGCATGCTAACACCATGTAAGAAAAAATTTCAAATACAACCATCAGTTGTTAAACATAACTCACGAATATGAAAACTTGCATATTGTTAATTACTCTACTACATACCTACACAAGTTAAGTAACTTTGCAGTGAGACATATGTCTGATAGTAAAAGCTATTGAAATACAATATTATTTAGAGACACAGCTAGAGCAAAGCATGAGACTGGGAGAGAGACAGATTCTACTTGACTTCTCTTGTCAGCAAAATATTCTTTTCACTGATGTATATCCTTCATTTGATGTGACAGAAGTAGTCACAGAAGCTGGTTCTGTGGTCCAGAAAAAGTTGTAGCCAATGAGGTGATACTCACCTCAGCCTTTCCCACGGCATTAGTTACCGCATTCGTTAAGCAAAAGCCTGAGGGAAGTATTTAAATACCAGCAATATTTTGCACCTCGATTCTTCCTTAGCTACAGTACAAGATCCCTATTCTAAACCTAGGTGACTTCGGCCTTATCCTGATTGCATTCCTCTTCCTAGTTCACTGATTATAATGTACGGTAAGGTAAAACTCCTTTAGAGGAACAAAAACTCTTCTGCTATGCAATGAAAAAGTCAAAATGCACCACGCTTCAGCTGAGAAATGAATGCAGCAAGCAGGGCCAGTGCCACCTACTTGAGGGTTGGTCACAGAAAGTCCCCTTGCCCTGGTTCTTCTATAATGCCTAAGTCTTTCAAATCAAACAGGGTCTCTTGCATACTAAAATAATTGCTGGTAATGCCATCGTTAACACTCAAAGTAAGAAAGGATGCCGCGTCATCTTGTAATTCAGCTCTCCAAAATCACTAAATGGGAAACAAAGACTAGGCATAACATGTGGTATCAAATAAAAATGGAAGACAAGAAAGAGCATATACCTTTAGGACGCTCCCTCCCAGGATGATTGAGTGGATTAACCTGAGAATGAGAAGTACGCTGTGGCTGCACTCCAAAAGCCTGCGCATATGTCACGTCATATTGCTCAAACACAGCCCTTCGATAGGCAAAAGCTGTAGCCCTGTTCTTAATAAAGCTAATGCTTCTCTGGTCGCCACCAAGGGGAGCCAAGGCCAGCTGCTTTATAAAAGCAAGAGCTTCAACAGGATTAAAAGCATTCCTTGCCTTCCTGATCTGACTATCAGAATAGACTCCCCCCGGTTCATAGTCCTGCAAATCGACAGAAAAGTACCCTTGAACATTCGTGAGACGGAAACTGTTAGCGTCCCTGCATTTACAAGCCAAGCCCAGGCCACATCTCCTGCTTGCTTCATCAACTGACTCTTCTACGGCCTTTAAAAATGTTCTCGAATGTATCTGCTGTGATTTCTCAGCAAAATTTGAATCAAATGGAATAAGCTCAGCTGGCTCAAACCAACCGTAACTGCTATCACCAAAGAAAGCCACCAATACATGGCCTTCCCTCTTCGATCGACGTACTAGAGGAGACGCAAAAGCTTCATTATATATGTGTCCCGGCCACCAAGGGTGGGATTTCACCTTCCCCCACACCATATCACCCACTTCAAAACCATATCCTAGACCCCTTGATACTCCAGCTCTCACTCCACCATTCCTTTCAGCAGCAACGTAATCATCAAACTCAGACAACAGAGATTTGCTCTCAGAACCAATAAACCTCTCTACATCTGCTTGTCTGCCATTCATATGCTCTTCTCGATCACGTCGAGCATGAGACCAATCCGTGTGATCCTTAAATTGCTCATCCTGAGCCTCGTGTCGAGTAAGAGAATCATCAAACCGATCAACGGTTGGTGCCTCATGCTTAACCGCAGAGACCATAGATTCCCCATCATCACCATCTGAACGAACCCTAACCCTAAACTCTTCCATCGAACTCACTGCCGACTTCTCAGATTTCACATTTCGGGAAAGCCTGCTATCGCCATCGCTAGCCGAAGCTCCCGAGCCAGGCTCGGACGAAGAATTCCAAACTTGGTCGGTCACTTGAAGGTTCGAAGACTTCTCGTTGGGATTACCAGCACCGATTTCAGGAACCCCGTCATTCTTTACAGATTCTTCTAACGCACCTGATGTTCTCTCCAGTTTATCATTATCGTTCATCACTGATACCAGATGCAAAAAACCCGAAACCCTACCAACTTAAAAAATGAGTCAGACCCCAGAAAAGCATGCCTTTCTGTGGCTTTCACGCCATACTCCAAATCCAAAAATCCCCCCGGAGAGACAGCAGGCGCGGGGTTATCTGAATCTCAATTGATTTCAAACCCTAATTCACTGAAATCACCTGAAGATGAGAAAAGAAGAGAATAAAACGACGCTTTTGGACTTGGAAAATGAAAGAAATGCCGGGTTCCTCCAGTCCAGTTATTAATTTTCATTCTCATTTTTCCCCAGGCCTCCCAGGGTGTGATAAAGGGATTTTAATGGAAACAAAATTACAATTGAAATAGAATTTGAGTATTAAAATATTTTCGATTTTTTTTAAAAAATATAATATGGCAGGAGAACGGGATAAAATCTTGGTATATTTTTAATTTAGTAAGCGTATTTATATAATGTTGGCAAAGTGGGCAAAAAACATAAAGTATTTAGGGCATGTTTGGTTTGAGGGGAGGGAGTGGGAGGGAAGGGAGTGGAAAGTAGGGAAATGACCAAATTGCCATTAATGAAAGGAATATTCCTTTTTGTTGAGAGTATATTTTTAGAATATTGAAAAGTTTTTAGGGGTAATTATATAAAGAGGGGACCAAAGATTGGCCCCTCTCCCTCTCCCTCCCTCCCCCTTCCTCAAACCAAACTAGCCCTTAGGGAAAATTTCAGTTAAGGACCGCCATAACAAATTAATTTTAGTTAGCCTCCAAAAGAATGTGAAACCTCACTGCAGTAGTCAGGGGCAAGAGTGAAAAGATGACTTCGCTCGTTATATTTGGTTACCGGTGGCCAGTTGGATTTATAGAAAAGTCCGATTGGTAAAAGTTAGATTGTGAAAAGTGATTTATGTTTGGATTGGTGATTGCATAAGTAGCTTATAAAAAAATCTGATTGGGTAAAACTTGTTTAGAATGACTTATAAATAAGTGACTTTTGAAATAATTATAAGATACAATTAAAATCAAAATTACCAAAAATATATAAAATACTAAATTACAAAACTTGGCAATGCTAAAAAATTCATAATTTGATCAAATAAATATTACATAAGTCTATAAGCTACTGTATAAGTCCATAAGCTCAAGTTCGTTTTGATAAGCCGGCAAAGTAAGCTTTTGAAATAAGTCTATAAACTCTCTATAAACTCGATTGGGTACAAATTGCATCCAAAAGAAAAAAAAAACAACAAGAAAAACTCATAGACACTTATGGAACACTAAATAAGCCTATAAGCCCCTCCTAAAAGCTCTTCCAAACAAGCACATTTTCTGGAAACCTGGGATCCCTCCACAAGCTCTGGTGCGTGTTTAGTCGCCGTTGTTTTATTGAGCTTGTCACCTTTGGACCTTTCAAATCACTCCCTCCTTCAGCTCTGGGGGCGTGTTCAATCCTCGTCACCGGCGTTATCCTGAGTTTGGCACAATCAGACCTTTCAAATCCCCAACCCATCTTCACCTGTTGAACAATTTATTGGAAAGCGGAAACACGAGAAGGGATATACTCTATTTTCACTCTTTCATTTAACCCACACTGAGAAGGGACATTCATATTTGCTCTTTGAGGCCATAACCAGGTTAATTAGCTCCTTCTGTATTGTCGATTGTAATTGAATGCTTATGTTTTTACTTTTTTGCTTTGGCTTTTTTTGAATAAGATAGAATCTGAGCCTTATCAGGAATGTTTTCATGGTCACCCAAATTCATACTTGAAATACAGTGCATTATCTTGCATAATACTATTTGCCGGGAACAACAAAAAAAACAGTTCATCAGAGCAATAACAAATTTAAAACCATCTCACTCCTTAATCCACTTGTTGATTATGCTTGCAAATGAATAATGGTTAATAAATCAATTCAACTTGTTCATAATGTGTAAAACACTTATAAATTTGATCTTGTTAAGAAATTAATTCATGTTACTACAAATTGTTTTTACTTGTTTATGATGTATAAGATACTTGTAAATGAATAATTATTAAGAAATTAATTTATCTTATTTATAAAACTAATTCACTTATTTAGAAAACTAATCCACTTATTCGTGATGTGGAAGGTGTATCACTAGATCCCATTTCCATGAAAAAAAAAAAAAAAAAAAAAAAATCATTCTGGGATGGATTCATTTCCGTTATAGATTTTGATGCAATGATTTATAAAGCTGCAGGGATAGAGTAGGAGGAAGGGGACGCTGATTTTATGGTGAGGAATATCCCGTGGATATGTCACTTTTGAATTGTAATTGCACGTTGGGATGAAATTATCGAAATTTGATAAATACTTGAAGTAAATATTTATCTAAAGTGGGGTGCAATTTGAAAGGAGCAAAGGAGATGAAAAAGAAAATGATAATCTCATTTTATAGGTTTGAAGTCAAACTTTGACATATATGAATTTGTATACTCTCTGCTTCTAAAGTATCAATTAACAATTTTCATAGACCAATAAAAATAATTAAATTTATTCTAAAATTTAAGTAATTCCAATATTTCTCTTACTAATTGCTAAAAACTATAATATCATACTACTTCCAATCTTAAATATAGGATATAGCTTGTAGTGCATTACATTTAGAAGTAGGTGGAGTATTAATTATTACCCTCACCCACTATGCTTATTAATTATGAACATATATGAAAAATTATATATATATTTTACACAAATATGAAAAATTATATTTAATACTCTTTGAAAATAAGCAAATGTATTATAAAAATGATTAAATACATTTATTAATTAAGTCCTTATAATAAGAACCAGAGAAAGCACGTAATTATGTAACTCTAGCTTTTGTTGTAATGAATACTTGTTCCTAGTATGAAGGTTAAATGACAAGTTGATTATCCTAATTAAAGATGTAATTATTAATTTTATTTACAAGTATCTTACACTTAATGATCAAAATGGAACAGTCTTATAAATAAGATAAATGAACTTTTTAACAATTACTTACATCATGAACAAGTTAGATAGTCTTATAAACAAGAGAAATTACAATAACACAATTGTAAGTGTTTTATATATCATGAATAAATTAAATAGTCACATGAATAAGTGGAATTGTCCAATAAACAAGTGACAAATTTGTCTATTTAATACATAACTTAATTTCACTTTAGCCCCTCGTTCTGCAGTGAGGTTTCAAATTTTTTGGGATTAATTGAAATTAATTCACTGCAGAAGTATTTGACTGAAATTTTCTCGAGTATTTATATGATGAAATGACTAGAATACCCTTTTAATAAATTTTTTTTTAAAAATCAGAAGACCTCCGCAAGACAGGGCAGCGCCTAAACGCCCCATTGAAAGATTTGAGTTTCTCTCATTATTTTTTTCTCACTATCCCTCATAATCTTTATATCACATCCGTCCAATCAATAAAGTACTACTTTTACTTTTCTCTCATTTTTTCAATTAATAGCCCAAATTGAGCCAATAAAAGAAAATGAGAAAGAGGATATGGAGAAAATCTCCTTCCCCATTGAAACCATCCCATCCTCACCGTGCCGTCAATCAACAGCAGCAAATAATCACTGTTACGAACCCAGCAACTGAGTGCGGAGTGTGTGCAGCATGAAGGAGAACAATAATCCACCAAAAATCAAAGTCAAAATAATGGATATGATCCAGATTCAAGCCTGGGCAGCGAAGGAGGGCATGGGGATGAAGGGTGGAGGTAGTGTTGTTGGGGTGAAGAACTAGAACATGTGGTTTAGATTTAATTTTATTTAAGTAGACGTGTCAAAATAATAAATTATTTTATTATGCATGTTGCAAATTCTAAAATAATCCATGTAAGTTGAATTTGTTCTTTGTACCTAGGCATGCAAGTATAATTGAAATTGACAAAATTGTAAACCCAAACCCTTTTAAGGATCTCCCGGTTCCTCCATTCTCCTCCAACCTAATAGTGATTCACACTGTAAAATATAGTTCATAAAAAAAAGTATATATTCCATTCAAATTGATGGCAAGAGCAAGAAGATGACATTAACACGTATTTCATTCAAAATGACTACATTATGTTGATCAAAACTGAGTTAGCAGCATCAACACTTTTTTTTTTTTTTGTATAAATAAAAAAAAACAGAAGTCACCCGTTCCCTTTTTTTTTTTGGCCCGGGGGGACGTCATTCATTAATCAGAAGTTCATTGTAAAATTGATGATAGAAATACTATAAGTTTTTATTTTTATTCACGACATAGGGCCAGTTTGGATGGCCTTTTAAAAAAAAAGGTTTTTTTATTTTTGCTTCAAATTGGAGCTTTTTAAAAAAAGCAGTATTTTGGCCTTTTTTTTGTAACTTTCGCTTTTTTAAAAAAATACTATCTCCGGTCCTAATTATAAGATATAGTTGACTTTGTTTGGAGAGATTAAGGATCTAAATAAGTTACTTAATCATTTTATATGTTGTGTATCTTTAGATTATACATTAATTTATTAGTCAAACTAATTATTTTGAAGAAAAAAATAAAAATAAAAATATTCTAAAGTGATTTAATTAGCTTCTTTAATTTCTCCAAAAAAATCAACTATATCTTATGATTAGGACCGGAAGGAGTATCATCTAAACACATAAATTAATTTAAAAAGCATTTTTTTCATTAAAAAGTGTTTTTTTTTTAAATAAAAAAAACCTATCCAAACGGCCCATAGTCTTGTAATTTTGTTCCTCCGATCTATATTTTTCGGCTTAACATAAATTTTACATCTTTATTCTGGGCAGACCGCAGGCGTTTTTTTTTTTTTTTTTTTTTTTCTTCTCTAATCGAAAAAAGAATACAAATGCCAGAAAAAATGAAATTAAACTCTGGAGCCCGGCGGAGATGGGCCGTCCTTGACAGTGTGATCCGTGTCACTAAAAAAAAAAACGGGAAAAACAGGCTGTCGCCCCCGTTGCGCGGGTACCTCCATTGATGCTTTGCTGCAAATATTTTCAGTCACACCAAGACTTTCTGATTCGAATTCCCAGCACCCCGAACGACGGCGCTCCAAATTTTGGCGGCTTCACAGGTCGATTCCACTCATTACTACAGCTCCGAACTCTCCTTCCACTGCGCGGTTATTTTTATAGTCCTTATGCTAGTAGGAATTGGTTTTAATATTCTTAATTTCCTCTTATAAAAGTTGGAACTGCCCCACCCAGCAGCCGAAGAGCTGCGATTGCCTTTAGTTATCCGCCCTGTCTTATTTTTTTTTGGGTTTTCATTTTCTTGCGGGAGGCTTCCTAATAAGCAAAGGGACATACTTTCTCCCAAAAAAAAAAAAAAAAAAAGAAGCAAAGGGACATACTGACTTACCACCAAATACACATAGAAGGCAGGGAATTCAACGAGGCTGAATGCTGGGTGATGCATGTTGTTTCATTTGTATGTTTTCTAATTTGACCCTTTTAGATTTGGCCGAAAAAATAACCCTTTTTGGGTGTGCTCCTAATTAACATTTGCTGATTATGCTTTCCGATGATTATTCTTTCCCAACTGGCTCATTTTTTTGGTAATGACACCAGATTACATTCGTGCGTCGACAGTGCTGGCACCTTGCTTTATATGAACACTACTGCTTAAAATGGATCATGCTCGATCGACCTCGGGGAATGCCGAGGATGGCGTAGGGATTCCAGATGACTTGCGATGTAAGAGGTCGGATGGGAAACAGTGGAGATGCACTGCAATGTCCATGCCAGATAAAACTGTCTGTGAGAAGCACTATATCCAGGCAAAGAAGAGGGCAGCTAATTCTGCCATGAGAGCTAGTCTTAAGAAGGCTAAGAGAAAGTCATTAGGTGAGAGTGACATTTATCTAGAGAGCAAGAGTGATGATGTTGACATGCCACTCGCAAGCATGAAAGTCGAACAGCATTCGGCCTCTGGAAAGAGCAAGGCATCCAAAAATCAGTTCCGATATACAGCAGAGACACCAACCACAAGGACCCCCTCCGGACGCAATGCCCCAAAGCTAAATGACGATTCACAAGATGATATTCCCCAGTATGAAGAAAATTGGATGTCTTATGAGTCACCACCTGCTTCTCGAATGGACTTATCCAGGAAAAGATCTCAAAGAAATTTAGATGTCAATGCTGCTACAGTGAGTTGATATTAAAAATTTGCAGCTTGTTCTTTTCCTTTTATGTTAAAAAGATCCCCATTAGAATGAAGCAGTATAATACTATGATAGTATCCTTAATATAATGAAAGACTCCCCAGATATTGCTATTAGGGCATCTTATAGTCCTGTTAACTGCTTGCAGAAGAGTAAGTTGCTAAAGGTGACCAGGACAATATTTTTCTCTGTGACACGAGCTGCGCCACCATATTTTCTAGAACTTGATAGTTGATACAATACTTCTTCTGTAAATTCTTAACTAACTCTTCAATCAAGGTAAACTATGAAGTCAGTGTCTTTATGCAGCTGTCTTGTCTATATTGTCAAGAGTCTTCAGTATTTTGAAATCTTGCTTACTTGTCTTATCCAATCAATTTTATCCCTGTGTCTGCTAGTGGGCTCTATAGCTAGGCATCACAACATGTAAGAAACTTCAGTTAAATTTGGGACCTTCAATCTCTGAGAAGCATTGACAGCAAACCTTGTCCTAAAAATCTGATTGCCTTGAAAAGATGAGGTTTAATTGCAATGAATATAATTATCAACATATTATGGTTTCATTCATGGGGGATGTTGCAGGGATCTGTAACCTGACTTGTAGTTCCTGTTCTCTGTACTGCCAATAACTCACTGCTATTTTTTTTCTTCTGGATATTGATTTGAAAGGTCATTTTCCAGGAATACTCGGACGGAAGTACAGATTCATCTGATGACACTGGTGGGCAAACTTGCCATCAATGTCGAAGGAATGATAGAGACAGAGTTATTTGGTGTTTAAGATGTGATAGGAGAGGATACTGTGAGAGCTGTATATTAACATGGTGGGCATATAATATTGGTGAAGACACCCCATTTGTTAGTTGTAAATGTTGTTTTATATGGATGGTGAGTGTTGACTGTTATGACTTCCTTAATGTTAGGTATTCAGACATGTCATTGGACGAAATTCAGATGACTTGTCCTGCCTGCCGTGGCACCTGTAATTGCAAAATTTGTTTACGTGGTGATAATTCAATCAAGGTATTTTAACTGCTCTATTATACCATCCTGTGAAGTATGCCTCTGAAATTCATAGTCCACAGTTCCTTTGCCATTTGGTTCTTATCTTTTTGCCTTTGGAGATTTAGGTTCGGATTCGGGAGATACCTGTTCTAGACAAGTTACAATATCTCCACGTGCTGCTGTCATCAGTACTTCCTGTGGTAAAGCAGATCCATCACGAGCAGTGTTATGAAGTTGAACTTGAAAAGAAGTTGCGTGGTAAGATGCATTATATGTCTTCATGTTTGCTTGAAACTTTAGTGGGTTTTGCCAAATTTGCAATAATTTTATCTTCTCCAGGGATTGAAATAGATCTTCCCAGGACAAAACTGAATGCAGATGAGCAAATGTGCTGGTAAATCGAGAACCTATCAAGTTTTTCTGCACATATATGTTTTATGAAATTTTGTTTCTTATAATTGGTGGATTTAATTGCACTGAGCATCATGTACATTTCCTTATATAGAGTTAATACATATCATATTTTTTATTTGATTTGTTGTCATGCAGTAATTTCTGTCGGATACCCATTACTGATTATCACCGACACTGCCCAAATTGTACATATGATTTATGCCTTAATTGCTGTCAAGATCTTCGAGAGGCAAATGTAAATCCAGAAAAAATAACCCCAACAGATGAAGCAAAACTTTCCAGTCAAAATTTGCTATATAAGTTGCCTGATTGGAGATCCAACAGTGATGGTAGCATTCCATGTCCCCCAAAGAAATATGGTGGCTGTGGTTATTCACCGTTGAATTTAAGCCGCATCTTCAAGATGAATTGGGTTGCAAAATTGGTGAAAAATGCAGAGGAGATGGTTAGTGGCTGCCAGATTAATGAAGTTGGAGGATCAGAAACCAATTTGAATGATCTCAAACTTTACCAATATTCTCACAGGGAGGACAGTGATGATAATTTTCTGTACTGTCCAGCATCTGAAGATCTCAAAACTGATGGGATAGGAAATTTCAGAAAGCACTGGAAAAATGGTGAACCTATAATTGTCAAGCAAGTATTTGATAGGTCATCAAGCTGGGATCCAATGGCCATATGGAGAGGAGTTCGAGAGACAGCAGATGAGAAAATGAAAGAAGCTGAGAACAGGGTGGTTAAGGCTATGGATTGTTTAACCTGGTCAGAGGTACACATTTATTTGATGATGGAGATTGTATGGGTTGTTTCTTGTATTTTTTATGTATTTATTTATTGATTAATCAGTTTTGTTAATAAATGCTGATTTCTGCTTTTCTTGCCTTTTTCAGATAGATATCGAACTCAATGAATTCATGAAAGGGTACTTTGAGGGGCGTACCCATGAGAATGGTTTGCCACAATTATTGAAGTTGAAGGATTGGCCTTCACCAAGTGCATCTGAAGAATTTTTATTGCAGCAAAGACCTGAATTTATCCGCAAGCTGCCTTTACTTGAATATATTCACTCAAAGTGGGGCCTTCTTAATGTTGCAGCTAAATTGCCTCATTACTCCTTACAAAATGACGTAGGACCCAAGATTTATATATCATATGGGGTCAATGAGGAACTTGGTAGTGGTGACTCAGTGACCAATCTCCACTTCAATATGCGTGACATGGTATGTTCTTTGTTGTATATCGGAGAGATAAGAACTTGTCATTAATCACTATTTTGTTTCTTTTCCATTATTGAGTTGGAGTGGAAAACAGATTAAATTGCTATAAATTATGATAATCTAGGGTCTGAGGCCTGCAGACCATCATTTTGTGTTTCTAATCTTGAATGCTTTAGAAATTTAAATTTGATGCTAAATTATTAATTTACGTTTGATATGTTTCTGTCACAGTTTATGCATATATCATTTGTGGCTTAACAATTTATGCTGTGCTATTTGAATTTAAAGCCTTCAGACTTGGGCAAAGTAACCTAAACTCCAATAAATAATGTAACAATTTATATCTCTGTTCTTTTAAATGTCTTTTCCAGAGTGAAATAGTGGAGTTTTGATTTATATGAGAGAAAGAGAGAGATAAATGGGCTTCAGGCGAGGTAACTGATAATAATATGACATTTGCTGGGTTTGATCAGGTCTATCTTTTGGTCCATACAAGTGAAGTGAAGCCGAAGAACTTACAGGGAACAAAAAGTGAAAAGATACAGAAATCATCTGATGAAAATGAATTGCCTGTGGATCCACAAATATGTTCAGTGGGGAGTCCAGCTGATTCATCACTGGGCACAGAGAAAAACGGACTGGATTTGGATTCAAATGAGAAAACGTCAATTATCAATAGAGGGTTTGAAAATTATTCTAGTGCAGAAGGGGATATGATCAATTCTGAGCTTCCAGTCAAGGATGGAGATGTCGGGGAGGAAACAGATCCTGGAGTTCTTTGGGATGTCTTTCGTCGGCAGGATGTTCCAAAGCTAACTGAATTTCTAAAAACACATTGGAAAGAATTTGCGCAGCCAGATGATATAGTAAATAAATTTGTAAGCTGCATTAAAACCTTGTATTTCTTTCTTCCATAGTGGTTTCATTTGTCAGCTACCCTTATCACTGGATATAGTTTTTTGTTATAATATTGCTCACTGTATTCTTTGGATTGAAGGATGCAAGGCCTCTTTATGATGGAGTTATTTTTCTTAACAGACGCCATAAAAGGAAGTTGAAGGAAGAATTTGGTAAGACAGTACGCTTTCTCTTAATGAACTATTATTAAGAGGTAGATAGTATGCTTTCTCACCATAAACTATTACTAAGAGGTAGATAGTATACTTTCTCACCATAAACTATTATTAAGAGGTAGATAGGGAAGTGCTATGCTGACAAATGTTGCATTCAGAGATTGACAGGGAATCACTATTGTATGTGCTAGACTAGATAGAGGTGATCTAAGTGATATCTGAATGTTAGCTGTCTATAGTTAAAATCTTAATAGTAATGTTGTTGGCAAATTAAAAAAAAAAAACCTTAATAGTGATGTTGCCTGTACTACCAATCCCAAGCCTGCATATAAATTTCTGAAGAAATGTAATTTTCATTTTTTCCTCTTCATTTTAATGTGCTGGGTATCTTCCTACATAGGAGTGGAGCCATGGTCATTTGAACAGTGTGTGGGGGAAGCTGTATTTGTTCCTGCAGGGTGCCCTTTTCAAGCAAGGAATGTTCAGGTGGAGTCGTGTTTCATTATGGTTTTTTTTTTTTTTTTTTCATTGCTGCCCTGCAATTTTTCCCCATCTGCTAGAATCAAGAATACTGTCTAATAGTAAAAAGGGAAACAATAAAAATATGAGTTATTGTTGGTTGGCCTTGTCCAATACACTTCTATGATTAACGTATCTAGTATATCATAAAGTTTTTGATAACCAATAATGGCAAATAATTTTTTTAATGAATTATTTGTTTTTCCAGACTTCATCTTCTAGAAAAATCGAGTTCACTTCCTCTTGTCAACAGAGATTCTACTTTGGTTTGTATTACCTTTTTGAATAAATTGACCTAAATTCACTTGAATTGAACAATTATTTTATCACAAGGTACCTCTTTGACGAACCAAAATGGAAACTTGTTTGTTTAAAAGCTTCTTCCTTACTATATTTGTCATAAATCATAATACGTGTGGGCATTTTCCACATTATGTAAATTTCAGTCCACTGTTCAGCTGGGCCTTGATTTCTTATCACCTGAAAGCCTGGGGGAGGCTGTGAGATTGGCTGAGGATGTCCGCTGTCTGCCAAATGAACTTGAAGCCAAGCATCAAGTATTGGAGGTCAGAAAAGAGAAAATGCTACGATATTTTTTAATCTGGTCCCCTTAGCCTTTTTTTTTTTGGTAAAATTTAGTCCCCTCGCTTTTTCATTACCGACCTTTGCTGTCTCCACTGAATTGCTTGAGATCAATTTAAACTTTTGCACCTTCGGCTCCCCTGAGTGTAGTTTGCTGCCCTTCTCTTGGGCATTAATGCAGGTTGGGAAGATATCGCTTTATGCCGCAAGTTCAGCCATCAAAGAAGTTCAGAAACTCGTTCTTGATCCAAAGTATGCAAATTTGACATGTTTTTTGCTTTTGCTTAAGTTCTCTCTCAACACACGTACCCCTTTCCCCTCTTTTAATTCTTTCTCTCTCATAAAAAATTGATCCCTTGAGATGGGAAATGGACTCGTTACTGATTTCTAGACAGAAATGTTATATTGGTTTGCGCTTGTTATTTATTGATTCGTCATGAAAATTATCCCGACCCAACATCTCCACCTCCCTTTCCTTGTGCTTTTAAATGGAATAGTATAAGAGCTTAACTGTTGTTCTGCCTCAGACTTGGTGCAGAGATTGGATTTGGGGACCCTAAGTTGACTGCAATGGTTGCTGAGAACTACGAGAAGATGGTTAAGCGAAGACAGATTTCTTGTGCTTGAGCATACACGCCGTTGGGCAGTGGAATCAGTAAAGGATCGTGTATTGTGAATAATTATGTTTAAGGTATATTACAGAGCATGGTGATATTTCTGAGTGTACTTTAATATGTATCGGGTCTTCTAATGTCAGGCAAAAAAATATCTCATTTGCATAATGGTACACGCTACAGAAAAGTGAAAGGTGCATGTGAACAATCACAAACTGTACTTCACACTGGTTTGACAATAGTTGTCGGTTGTACTCAGAAAAATAATCTCCCATATAAGCATACTACTATATAATCTTAGGAATTATAGTTTTACTAGAATGTCAGCTTACGTGGATGGATTTTATTTCTTGTATAAATTATTTACAAAGATGGGGACATCTAAAAGAGTAAATGGTTGTAATGAGAAGCTTTGCCTTCCTGTTGTTTCTCAGTTTTCCAATTTCATGAGACAGTAATGTAAATGTTACAGTACTTCTTTGCGAATGAAGTAAAAGCTTCTGGTTTTGAAGCCCTAAGCCGTGAGGGTGAATGAATGAGCAATTCTATAGAAGTGCGATTGAAAAGCTGGCCAGGCCGATTCAGGTGCCTGAGCATTTAGAGTGAAGAGCCTACCAGCAGCAGCGCAGCACACAGCTACGTTGTGCCGCCGAAACGAAGGACTCTCCACTCCAAACTCCAGTTCGTAGTATTTTGATTTTCTTGCAAAATCCTCTCTCACGCTTGCTTTTATCAATCTAAATTTTACATCTGGGCGCTGCGACGATCTCGTTATGCTCCGGATCACGGCTTCACCTACCTCCTTTGGCCCTCCAAATGCTTCAATCCTTGTTTATAATGGGCAAACAATGAAATGATTATTAGGCTATTATTGGCAATTCGCACAAGTTTGCTTATTTAGTCCCTCATTGATAGTAGATGATGATTACTTACGAGAAGTCTTGAGGAACTGGCGACACAATGACACTGACATTGAGTTCGCCAGTTGAGCCTGGCGGACCAAATGCAACAACCGATTCATTGATATTATTAGGACGGCGCAGGCCATTGAGAGTAGGCGGATCCAATGATCGTTCCAATTCTTTTTTCTTGGCTGCCCGATATAGTAGCGTCTGATCTCCCACCCAGTTTGCTGGGTATATGAATTCTGTCATTCGCATCAAAAATTTGAAATCACCAGTCCAATCACGATATCCTCCTCTTCCTATGATATACTTATTATCTAAGAGAAATGCAATGTTAGTGGAAGAAACTAATTACCGACCAAATCCTTGGTTGGTGTCAATGCAACGGTTGTAGCCTCCGATGGGATAAACCACGTCGAGCTTAAGATTCCGGCCAATCTGCGGTGACAACCCCAGAAGAAAACTGGTAATTCCACCGAAGTTGGCGCCCACAGCCACGAGTGAAGCCGACCCAACACCCACGAGAAGCCGCCGCCGAAAGGTCGTCGCTAATGGTGCAAATTCCTCCGCCGGAGACCGCTCTTTTAAACTCTCTTTGCGCTCACCCGAACATTTTGCCACGTAAAGTCGAGTGCATGCATGGAAGCTGGCATGCAATGGCATGATTTGAACGATTATGTATTTGATTACTTAGAGGGAACTCGCAACTAGCAAGTATCATCAATATTGTCGGACCCAGCGTTTACTCCTCAGCTCATTTCACTAGGGAGCCCAAATAAAAACCTTTTAAAATAACTTATATGAGGCCTCGAAGCTTCCAATTCGAGGGCATCTCACGACAAAGAGAAATACTAATTGACAATGAAGTGGCAGATTCTGATTGTGTGTGTGGTTGTGACTCTGGGATAGCGCTTATCCGGTTTGTGTGGTCATCATTGTTTGCCTTTGCAAGTTAATGATAAGGGGCTGTACTATTACTTATAAATAACACACCAACTAATTATTCTTAAAAACCAATAAAAATAGTTAAAGTTAAAATTTAAGTAATTTTTAATATAACTCTCATTGCACTAAACTCTAATATTATATTATTCCTCTTACTTACTACCCTTATTAATTATGAGCGTGCATAAAAAAAAAATTAATGCTTAACAAGTAAGTACTTTATAAAAATGATCAAATAAACTTATTAGTTAGTGTCTTATAATAAAGATCAGAAGGAGTATATTGGAAAGCCTTTTTTTTTTTTTTTTTTTTTTAGGAATTGCCAGAATAATGTTGATCATATATAAAACTGGTGAGCCAGGCGTCCATTTTGAACTTGTAATTTTAAATCTGTTCTCTACTCATCGCTGCCTTCCACGATTCATATTCTAAAGGGGAAGGGATTTTTTTTAAAACAAAAAAACAAAAGACAAAGTGAATTAAAAAGTGAATACAAATAAAAGGGCAAAATGATCCAAAGGCTGCGTTATTTTTGGTTGACGTGGCCTTCCAGCCTTTTCAGCCTGCTTGGCGCCATAGAAAAGCATCATGAGCACCACCACCACCACCTCCTCCTCCTCCAATCCCCAACAAGTCCAGTGTCGTTACATCCCCACTTCCTTTACCATGCAAAACTCCACTGTTATTCATATTATTAGTGCTTCTGCTGTTCTGCTCTATCATCTTCGACAACGCCTTGCTTTGGTCCATTATAGCATTGAACATATCCACACTGTTCATCCCGAAGCTATTGCTATTATTATTATTATTTCCGCTGAAATACTGAGATGATGACATATCAGATTGGCCACTGTTCATGAAGTAGTTGTTGTTGTTGTTGTTGTTATTGTGTCCCAATGATGAGGGTGCCATGCACGAGGTGTTAGTACTGTCACTCATGGTTGCTCCCATTTGAGCTGCTTTCTGCAGCAATGCCGTGGCTGACATGTGGGCCGATCCACCTGGCTGGTGCTCGTTTTCTTCCAACATGCTCAGGGAGCTAGTTGAACCCAGTTGAAGTGATGAACAGGAACTGTTTGACGAAAGGCTTCTTGCGAATACGCTTCCAGTCATGTAGTTGAATGGTTTTGCTGGAAATTCCAAAAGCTCCTGATGAAGGTGTGATAGTGGATGCTTAATTTCATCACAATGGTTATAGTGGGGCGTCCCGTTTTGTGGGCTGATGAAGTTGGAGTTGTGTGGCAATGAAGAAACAGGATTATTTGGGATTTGAAGTTGACCTAGTGAGTTTGAATTTGGACCCGATAATTTTGGCCCTAGTAGTCCTTCATTGTTGGCTTTATTATTCTCCTCGGCCAACGCGTCGCAGAAAGCTCGGTGGGTGATAAAGCTATCGCGTCTGCAACAAATGAGTGCACAATGAACCAGTGAGTACGTGAAGGAGTAATTTTTACAAGAGTTAAGATGCAAATGCCTCCAGGAAATTTTTTCAGTTCAATGTTACTCGGAAATATAAAAAAGAAGTAACTAATATTAACCGTTAACGACGGTCATTAAATTTTAATAGTAAGGTGCTCGTTTTTAATAGTTTTGTGTCAACGTTGAATCTACAAATACTTTCAGTTAATATTGCTCCTAAACAAAAATTTGTGGACAAATTTACATCTTAACCCATAACTAGAAATTGAAATTTTAACGTTGGAGGGAGTAAAAAGAAATTTGAAAGTATTTTGATGAACCTGGAGAATACGGTGCCACAGTCACATTTGTATTCCCTAGTACCGCAGATCTTGGAATGGGCTTTCCAGTCGGACTGGACTGCGTATCTCTTGGAGCATTTTTCGCACTTCCATTTCTTCTCGCCGTGTTTTCTTGAGAAGTGCTTTTTTATGCCAGTGAGGTCACCCAGTGCTCGACTTGGGTTATGGTGGACGCACGAAGGCTCTGGACAAACAAAAACACGTTTTCGAACTTCTGTGGTGGGCCTTTGCTTGAGCTTCCATGGCAGGTTATGGCCTCGCCGGTGCAATTGCAGATTCTGATCCCTTTGGAATCCTTTGTTGCAGATTTCACATACGAATCGGTTTCTCGCCATCAAAGTGCTTGGTGATAGAGCAATCACTTCAGCACTAGGATCTGTACGCCACAGCGCGCAAACGCAAACCCAACATTAAACAAAGTAGCATACAGAATCATTTTTATGTTTGATAATGTCCGATACGTTATGAATAAAGTGACAAAAAAGCTGATCACGTGGTGAGACCAGACCCATCTTCTGTGAAGATATCTATAAAGACCAAGAAATTAAGTTAAATGCGATATGTATATATATCTGAATCTCATCAGTCTATCCGTACGTACTAACCGAACACATAAGGATAAGAGTAGAAGATATAAAGTCCATAGTGTGTGTCTCTCTCTCGGTCTCCCCTACCGCCCTTTAATTTGACCCACCCACCTACGGGACAAGGAAATACAATACACACAGGCAAGAACATTCACACGAGCGTAGAGAGAGAGGTGAGAAACTTGATTTTCAAATTAAAGGCGTCTACTAATACATAAATATATAGATAGTGTGTGTGTGTGTGAACGTGCGTGTGGTGCTTTCTGAAACTGAGGTGAAACAAAAAGGGAAGCAAATTAAAAAAGTAAGAGATGAACAGTGAGGAGCAATGATTGTGAATTCCAGACAATAATTGAGCTTCTTCGACTACTAACTAATAAGGCACCAATAATTCAACACGAAATAGTTTCTCTATGCATTTTTGGCTAAAAACATCCGACCACATCCTTATTAATATATTCCGGTACCAAGAGTAGGAATTCAGCAAACACTGTATATATTATATAGAGTGAAATTATACATGACTGCATTCAGAATCATGGATTTTTATAACTTAGAGAATGTCATTTATTTATTCAGGTCATCATTCATCAGCGGCAGTTCATGATTTATTAAAATTCATTCAAGGGGGAAATTAAAAGTTAAAACCAACATCGGAAAACGCTATATATATTTTAAAGCAAAACAAACAAAAGGGAGGATGTTGAAAAGGAAGCAAGAGAGCCCATAGCCATGAAGCAAAGCTCTGATGTACGTATGTGGAAAGTTGTAGGTTGGATCTTGCTTGTAATTAACACCGTTAATACCTGTTGGTCTGATTCAAAAAAAAAAAAAAAAAAAAAAAAAAAGGGAGAGATGGTTGGTGGTAGCAGAATTACCTGGGTTTCCTGGGAGGCTTCTTTTCCTCTTAACAGGAGGAGGAGGCAGTTGGGAATTGGCGTTAGAACCGTTACTGTTAGTAGTAGTTGAAGTAAGAGAAGTTGGACTATGAAACTGGTGATGAGCAGAAGAATGTTGAGGATGATGCTGTTTAATAATAGTTCCATCTTCTCTGCTATTCTTCGTGCAGAAACTCCCACCACTGTCACAGCTCGTTATGTTTGACATTGAAGCTAGCTACCTAATAATATTCCTATTAAATCCAACCAAAATCTAATTTCGATCCCTTCCTCCCTTAATCTCTCTCCCTCCCCTCTGAACAAAATATTTACTTGAAAAGGCGATGAAAAATGAAACTCAAAAGATGGGATTTGTGCGAAAAGAGGAAGACAGATGCCAGGAAACTCTCCTCCATTTATGGCGTGCACGCGATAGCTCTTGCTGCTACAAGAATACAAGAACCAGGCTTTAGAATTGCACGATGTTATAAATAACAATAATAATATATATTCCTCTGGGGCACACCTTTTTCTGGCCTTATACACAAATGCCCCTGCTTTTCTTCGATATTACCCCCTCATGACATAGTGAATTTAGACGGCATTAATTAATTCAATAGCAAATCAATTGCAAGAGGTCCACGCAATGAACTCGGTTGTATAAAACATTATTCGGGCGTAGTAATTAATCTCTATCTTTTCATGAGAAATCGCAATTTTATTTGAATCAACTCGAGGGAGAAAGAAAGTGTGTTCCCGTGCCTACTAATGTTTAGTATTCCTCCGTTTTTAAGTATATAATATAATTTATAATGTAAATTATACTATAAAATATGTCTTATATTTATAACCCAGATAGTAACAAATGTCAGCTCTCTTTTTTAATATATTGATAAGCTGAGTTAATCATTTTCTAAATATACGTATATCGTCAAGCTCGTAGGTGGCTCAGCAAATAGAGACAAACATGCAGGTTTTTTTAATAATGAAGTTTATATAAACGACATGACTTATTTTTCAGACAACAACGTCATATATTGATATTATTGAGATGAAGGATCGGAGTAATTGAATTTTTTATTTAGGGCATCAATTTGAATGCTTGGAATAAGATGATGTTTGTAGAAAAAGAGGGTGAGGACGACGCGAGCAAAGCCTCTAGGATTGAAAATATGTATATGGGGGAGGGTAATATGGGTAATCCACATAGTAGATGTTTTGTGAAGACTTGTTTATTTGAGGGATGGCGAGAGGGAGGGAGGCAACTAGTTAGAGACTTTGTCAGTATTTGAGGCGATATTTTAATGAGAGGCGTTATTCCAAGTTTGCCCTCATGAGGTAACGACAACCACAAGAGTGCCACTGAGATGGGAGGGAAGCCGCCTAGAGAGTGAAGTTACGAAATTAGCCTCACCTGTCGCTGACAACCTCAGATCGTATCGTTCTCGAAGTGACCACACAATGATTCAAAAATTCTTCTGTTCACGTGTTGCTTCCGGGTAATTTCACCGCCCCCACCGTTCTTGCAAGTTACAACACAACCATCAACTACCTCCCTCTTTTTCACCCTTTTCACAGCCAGCCCGTACGGTATTTTTGTCATTTCGCCTCACTTCTCTATCATCCCATCTCGTGACTCCTCTTTCTTTTCTCTTTTCCCCTCTATTTTTCACTTTTCACTCTCGTTCTGCATGTGCCAGCTGCTCAATTATTAGATATATACATGTGATCAAATAAAACTCTTTCAAAAATAAATGGACACTCGTGCACATGAATACTTGATTGGTTGTTTAATTTCTTGCACATATTAATATTCACTAATAATAAGTTTATTCATCAGCTGGTGAAAATTAAATGCAGCTCGCTCGCGTGAGCTTGAATCTGATTATTATGTCAATATATATATATATTATTAATAGAGTATTTGTAAATGCTTAACGGATCAATAAGGATCCCTTTCATTGTGTTTTTAGCTATGTACTATGTCTACGGACACAATGCAAAGCCAGTTGAGGGTTGCCAAGGTTGTTGGTGAACTATTAGTTTATTACTAATTGCATTATCGTTTGATATTTTTGTCCCATCTCCATGTCATGCTATGTCGCTACAGTCTAATAACAAGAGGACTAGAATATAATGTCCTTTTTTATATGACTGCCTCGATCCGTAATGATCGATAATATGAAGCTATCAAGATGCAGCTTTGGTATCATCATGCATAGTCCTCTAACATAAATATATTTACCACTCTAGTTTTATTTATAAGTTTACTTTCACTCTCTGTGAAAAATTGAATTGTGGACTTATAAATAGGACTAATGGGTCTTATTCCACTTGTATTGCAAGAAATTTAAAGTGCATTGTCATCACTTAATTGCATTATTTTTTATTCATGTGCATAATGCGTGTGAATGAAATATGTAGGTGGAGGGGAATTAAATTACAGGAAAACGAAGCGCGTGTATGGGTAACGGGCAGCTCTACTGAAAAATGTAATTAATGAATATTAAACCCCATGTCCATCAATATAAATAATATTCAGAAAACGGCGTATTAGAGAGTAATTAATTAATTATTGGTTAAAGTATACTTTTAATTATTTAAGTTTACCTGAGGTATACTTTTGGTCCTTTAACTTTATAAAGTATACTTTTAGTCCTATGATTCTAACACCGTTAATTTTCCTAATGGAAAATATAAATTCAAGTGATAATGATGTAAACTTAAGTGATGACTGTGTAATTAAATGCTATTAAGCTTAAATTTAAAATATAAGTAAATTGAAGAATATATAAAATTTGTATAATTAAATGTTATTAGTCATCACTTGAGTTCGTTGCGTTAGCGTTTTCCTTTAGTAATGTTAACGGCGTTAAAATTTTAGGACCAAAAGTATAATTTATAAAGTTAAGGGACTAAAAATATACCTTATATAAAATTTAAAGGACTACAAGTATATTTTAGCCTTAATTATTTCAGGTGAGACTTACGGCATGTGTTTGGTTAGAGAAGAGGGAATGAAGGATATTGACTAAATTTCCATTAATAAAAAGAATATTTTTTTTTAGAGTGTATTTATAAAATATTAAAAAAATTTTATGGACAATTTGGTTAATATTAGGTAAAAAAATTCCCTCTTCTCCTTTCCTCCCCCTTAACCCTAACACACAACCGCACATCACTACCCATACCGTCCTTCCCTCTCCCTCCCAAGTCCCAACATTATGAAGAAACCACAGAATTTGTTATTTAAGCCTGTATTTTTGTAACTATATTCTGGCCTTCAATAATGAACCCCACGGTGTGCATATGTGTAAGATAAGCGATGTTGTTTTATTTCATTCAATTTTTAAATAAGTACTAATCAACAATCAACCTTAGCAAGAAGATGCATGCACACGTTTAAATAAGTAAACGTGAAATTGACGTTGAAGTTGACACGTGCACCGGCAAGCTAATTAATGCTTCTTATACATTCAGCTCACCTAATAAAGGTTAATCAGGATAAGAAATGAAGTGGTGTGTTTTAATTATGATTATACAAGAGAATTAACAACAATAATTGGATCAAGTGGGAGTCCTACTATAGTCTATATATATTACTTTCCCAAGCAATCTAAAGGAGATCACACCGTACGTGCATATCTATTATATTGATGTCAGGCAAAATGGCCATCCATAAAGTCTTATAATTGCATCTCTAAGCATTGCTTTCTTAACTTATAAACATGGTTTCAACCACCCATGATTACACCTTTTTGCTCTCCTTGGGTAAATTTCTCTGGTTAGTTACCAGAACACCAGGTGAAACCAATATAATGGAGTAGTATGGAAGGGGCAATTTTAACAAATCCTTCAGGTGGGTGCAGACGGCGTTAGCTCAGCCCATGTGTGGCCCACACAGTGTACGGTGTCATTTTTTCTCCCCCCTTCCCGTCGACTTCGATCTCTTCTCAGTTTTTACTTCTCTCTTTCTCTCCCTGGGATTAATTTTCCGGCAGGGAGGTGGAGGGCGATGAAACAGTGGAGATTAGCAGCGAGAACTCCGCCCACAAAGATTTTGAAGGAGAAGGAGAGCATGACGACGGTGATGGAGATAAGAACAAGAATAAGTAAAGGATGAAGAGAAATAGTGTTCTTTTTAAGCAATTATGATCACAGGGTGCGATGATGATCTATTGCCCATCTTGATTTTCTTGCAACGAAAAAGGATTCCTTGTTGGAATTTTAATATTATATTTAATATTCCATTAATTCTATTAAGTGGCCTACATTAATTCTTGTTTTGTAACCGAACAATTAATTCAGTAACGGCTCATTCAATACGTAATAAATTGCTAATTGATACACATGAATGCCTCTGTGATGGCCAGAGTGAAATTCATGCGTGTATAAACCTTTGGTCCCCTGAGTTTGCTCTGATGTTTTTAGAAAAAGACACCATCTCATGCAGAAATGAGAGAGAAGGCTCGGAAGGACCGAAACTCGAGTTCTTCTTTTCTTCTTCATCGTAGTACATATCAATGGTGGAGGTATTTCGCTTTACTTTATTTTCCGCATTGATCTAATTGCATACTTAGGTGTTTTGTATGATTAGATCACTATATTTCTAACATTTGGTATCAGAGCATATAATAAGCCTCTGCCTTGATTTTCTCTAAATGGCTTTTGGAGATAGTTTATATATGGATTTTCAAAAATTTGTCTCGGCTTTGCTCTCTGGAATCAATATATGATTTTCCTTTTTATCTGAGCTTTCATGGTGAATTTTTCTGAGAAATCAATTTATGTTTCAATCTTTCCGAATATAATGTCTTATTTTCGAAATATTATACTGATTCTTCTGATTCTGATATTTTCGATCTGGGTTGGGGTATTATTTTCGAATCTTATGCGGGAGACTGATGTCAATCTGTTAATGATATATGTGTCTATCAATTTGCCCGAAAACCCTAAGACCCATATATTTCTTATGCTATTTGGTTTTGACGCTTTTGTTCTGGATATGAGGTCCTATTTTTGAAAAGCTAGAGAACCCACTTTAATCTGTAAAGCAAAATAGTAATCTGGATGATGCTTGATATTGATGTATGTTGCAATTGTCATATCTTGTTTGTATCATCCATGAAAATTGCCGTCGAAAATTCAGAATTTTTCGATCTAAGGATTTGCTTTATTTCGGTTGAGATTTATATTGATTTTAATTACTGTATCAAGTATATTGTATTCTGGATCGTTATTATGTGATTTTTCCTGTCTAAAACGCTTTTTCTGAGCTCACCGTTCGTCGGAAAAATGTCATCTGAGAATCGCGGGTCGCGGCTAGGTTTCCGGGTTTTAACCGGGTTGCGGGTCGGGTAGGGTTCTCAAACCGGGTAGGGAAGATGAAGCAAAACGACGTCGTTTTGGTTCTGAGTGAAACTCTGCGTTTCACTTATTAAGCAGATGGGCCAGACGCGTTGGGCCGAAGTCGTTTCTGCTTTGCGCGTTTTGACATTAAAAAAAAAACCAGAATTTATAAAGTGGTCCAAGGGGTTTCGAACCCTGGACCTGATGGTGTTTGAGCGCCCTGAGCCACGGGCTCCCTTGTGTTAGGTTATCAACATTTATTAAATTTAAATGATTTTTAATCAAAATAATTAAATTTTCAGAAAATGGTTCTAACGTGATTCGAACTCGGGATCCATGGCGCGTGGGCGCTTAAAGGCTGGCCTTGCGCCAGTTGAGCCACGTGCTCACATGTGTGTGGGTATAATCATTTATCCAATTTAAATGATTTTTAATTAATAAGTAAAATTTTCGAACTTCAAGAGTGGATTCAACCCTCATCCCTTCGGACCAATATCTTAATTTGAAACCTAAGATCATTGGGGCCAATTGTTCATATGTGTTGAATAATTATTCTGGGCCTTTAAATCTTTTATTGTGCTTCTGGAAAATTTCTTTATAGATCCTATTGCGTTTTTTAATCACCTGGGCCATATTTGTTTATTTTCTTGGTAACCTGTTTTATGTTAAATGTATTACATCAAGTTGAATTGTTTAAATTGAGAAAGTTAATTTTGGCAACTTTTGAAAAATTATTACTATTAATTTTTTGTTATTTAATTGTCTAAATATTTGGAGAAATTAACTTTAGGCAATTATATATCTTTTTCAAATTGTTGAAGCCAAATTTTTGTTGAATTATGCCAAAATTAATTCCTTAAACAATATTTGGATACATAAAACAGTGGGAGGATTTTTCTTTGATTATTTAGTTGATCAATTAATCCCTCCATTAAGATGTGCATATATTAGATTTATTTTTGAATGTACAAAATAGTGAGAGGATTTGTCTAAGATGATTATTTAATTACATTTTGTTGGTTAAATTGATCAATTAAATTCTCATTAAAGATTTGTACATATATAGAATCTAAATGCACAAGATTAATTTTGGTGATTAATATTGGTAATTTTAATTTAATAAAAGTGAGAGGATTGTATTTAGTCACTTATGTTGATTAAATTAATTGGTTAAGTCTTCCAGGAAGCTGTGCATATACAGAATTTAAGTGCACACTATTGATATATGTTGATTAAATTAATTGGTTAAGTCTTCCATGAAGTTGTGCATATACAGAATTTAAGTGCACACTATTGATATTTGTGATTAACTTGCGGGCTAGAGTGATAGCTACAATGCCCTCTTGTAACATGTATAAATAATCACATATGGATTTTAGAATATCAATTTTTAAAGGTCAATATTCTTATTCACATTAATGATTTAGTTGATTAAATTAATTAAATTAAGATTCCTATTGACAGAGTGTCTACGGTATTTAGATTGTACATATTTGATATTAGTGATTAGCATACATATTTTGCTTAAGGAATAGCTACAATATCCTTATGCATATGTTCTATGCATATTTAATCATATAAGGTTATACCATATCAAAATTATGATCATATGTACAATTAGTATACATAATGGTGTGATGTCTTTGTGATGAGTATGTAGAATCGAGGAGTAGCCAAAACATCCTTATTAGGCACATACACTCTATTTTGTTCTAACGAACAAAATACATCACACAAAGATTTAAAGACATCCATTATAATTGAATATGTGGTTATAATTAATCTTTGCCCAAAGGTAGATAATTATGATCATAGTTTTGATTAGGGTGGAATGGAACGGCTTTATATTTTCTAAGTAGCCCACAGGTATTAGAGGATATAACTGCATTCTAGTTTCATCAATTCGAGATAAATTCATGCTATGCTAATGTCTTTGCCCACAGGTAGACTTTAGTGATACGAATTTATAATTATATGATTAATTGAGATAGAATATCAAATTATATTCTTAATGTACCTGCAAGAATTAAGAATAAGGAAATAATTTGATAATATTATTATAAAGGTATATATGGATCTAATTGAATTATAACTTTAGCCCACAAGTTGCCAGTATGTCGAGATTCATGTTTTAAAGCATGATTTACATTGGTAAATCATGATATGATTTATTAGTCTAAAATTTTAGTTATAAGCATGTATGTTCAATACTATGCAATCATACAACCTGCGAATTTCTCTGATATGAAATGTGACATTTCCGAACTGGGGTGATAACTATAAAGTATCATTCATTTGGGGTGGATGGACATTTGTTATGCTATTAGGAAAGAAGAACCACCTTCTATTGTTAAGACCAATACTCTAGATGAGGTTGATCTGTATGAAAAATGAGAGTGATCTAATCGCCTCTCAGTTATGTTCATAAAGACCTCAATCTTTGTTGGCATTCATGGTTCTGTAAAACAACATGACAAGATTAGGCCACTTCTGAAGGCTATAGATGAACAACTTCAAACTTCAGATAAGGCATTTGTCGACACCTCAATTATCAAGTTTTCATCCCTTAGACTCACTATTGTAAAAGATGTGTGTAAGCACATCATTCAGATGATAGACATTACAGCTCAACTGAAATCACTTGAGGTTAATATGTCTGATTCTTTCCTTGTACACTGTATTTTGAACGTTCTTCCACAGCCATATGGATCCTTTAGGATATCCTATAATGCACATAAGGATAACTGGTCAATCAGTAAACTTTTGACCATGTGTGTTCAGGAGCAGGGAAGGCTGAAAATGTAAATGGGAGAATTTCTTGAATATGACTTGATTAGTGGGAGCTATCAATTCAAAAAAAAAACCTTGTTTCTGAATTTTTTTTTATATCAGATAGTCAACCTCCCACTTCAAGTTTGAGATTGGTTGTTGACAATATTCCTTCAGTTCAACTAAATATTGTGCAACCAGTCATTCAAGATACACAACTCTTGAGATTGATCCAAGATCAAGTTGTTGATGAGGAACAATAAGGAATTGTTGAGCAACCAGGTTGAACAACAAGTTCCTCAAGAAGATAATGAAACAACATTAAGTAAATATACTAGAACAATAAGATCAGTGATACTTAGTGAATATATGTTGTATATCTGCAAGAATCTGACTATAATGTAGGAGCTGAAAATGATCCTAGAACGTTTTCACAAACCATGAACTGTAGAGATTCAGGATCATGGCATGATGCTATGAAGGATAAGATGAATTCTATGGCATCCAATAGAGTCTGGGATCTTGTTGAGTTGCCTGATGGTGCGAAGGCCATTGGATGTAAATGGGTCTTCAAAACAAAAAGAGATTCATTGGGCAACCTTGACAGACATAAAGCAAGACTTGTAGACAAAGGATTCACTCAAAGAGAAGGAATCTACTACAAGGAAACATTTTCTCCTGTATCAAAGTAGGATTCTCTTCGTATCATTCTAGCATTAGTTGCAACAAATGGATGTGAAAACGTCCTTTCTCAATGGAGAACTAAAGGAAGAAGTTTACATGAAACAACTAGAAGGATTTTCCTCTAGTGATGGTGAGCATTTGGTATGCAAGCTCAGAAAATCCATATATGGATTGAAACAAGCTTCCCGACAATGGTATTTAAAATTTCATGACGTTATCTCTTCATTTGGTTTTGTGGAGAACGTTATGGATGAATGTATATACCAGAAGGTCAGTGGGAGTAAGATTTGTTTCCTGGTTCTGTATGTGGATGATATTTTACTTGCAACCAATGATAATGGTTTATTGTATGAGGTGAAACAATTCATTTCTGAAAACTTTGATATGAAGGATATGGGAGATGTATCTTATGTCACTGGCATTAAGATACAAAGAGACGGACGTATGGGTTTGTCTCTCAAGAGACCTATATCAACAAAGTTTTGGAAAGATTTCGGATGAGGAATTGTTCACCAAGTATAGCTCCTATTGTGAAAGGTGATAGGTTCAATTTGGACCAGTGCCCAAAGAATGACTTTGAGCGGGAACAAATGAAACACATTCCTTAAGCTTCAGCAGTAGGAAGTCTTATGTATGCTTAGGTCTACACAAGACCTGACATTGCATTTGTTGTTGGAATGCTAAAGAGATATTAGAGTAATCCAGGTAAAAACCACTGGAGAGCTGCAAAGAAAGTTTTGAGATATCTTTAAGGTACTAAAGAGTACATGCTTAAGTACAAACAAATCAACAATTTGGAAGTGAATGGTTACTACGATTCAGATTATGTTGGCTGCATTGACTTAAGAAAATCCGCTTTAGGATATATCTTTATGCTAGCCAATAGAGTTGTATCATGGAGTAGTAAAAAACAATTTTTAATTGCTACTTCCACTATGTAAGTTGAGTTTGTATCTTGTTTTGAGGCTACCTCACATGGTGTAGAAATGAAGAGTTTCATTTTTGGGCTTAGAATTATGGATCCAATTTAAGGGTCATTGAGGTTATATTGTGACAATTAATTTGTTGTTTTTTTATGGCTAAGAACAATAAAGGTGGTAGTCGAATCAAGCATATCGACATTGAGTGTCTAGCCATAAAAGTGCATGTTAAAAATAAAACAGTGGTTATTGAACAAATGAGCACTGAATTGATCATTGCTGATCCTTTAAACTAAAGGCATGCCTACATTGAAATTTCAGGATCATGCATAAAGAATGAGACTTGGTTCCTTTATGAGATTTTCGTTGTAAGAACGATGTTATTTATGAAACTCTATTTGTGATATTTTCTCATTCAGTATTGCGCACATATTTAATTTGAGAAATATCATTAAGTTTTGACCTAGAATAAACATGAGGTTTATTCATTAAGTTACATGGGTTTGGGAAACATGATGCACTATGATACATAGAAGATATTATTCGCTTTAAGAGGACCTATCGCTATGATCCATGCATTTTGTTTCTCATAAGGTATATACTGAAGTATGTGGACCAAGTGGGAGAATGTTGGAATTTTAATATTATATTTAATATTCCATTAATTCTATTAAGTGGCCCACATTAATTCCCTGTTTTGTAACCAACAATTAATTCGATGAACGGCTCATTCAATACGCAATAAATTGCTAATTGATACACATGAATGCCTCTGTGATGGCTAGAGTGGAATTCATGCGTGTATAAACCTTTGGTCCCCTGAGCCTGCTCTGATGTTTTTAGAAAAAACACACCATCTGCAGAGTGAGAGAGAAGACTCAGAAGGACTGAAACTCATAGTTCTTCTTTTTCTTCTTCATCGTAGATATATCAATGGTGGAGGTATTTATGATTTCGCTTTTACTTTATTTTCCGCATTGATCTAATTGCATATGTAAGTGTTTTGTATGATTAGATCACTATATTTCTAACATTCCTTTATAGGCGGAGCCTAGCTACCAATGTTTCCATTTGTATGTTAATTGTATGACCAATTTGACCAAACCTGTTGTTTTCCCCCATCGAAGAGAAAAGTGCGAGGGCTACAAACATGGAGCTAATGAAAGGCGACAAAGCGAAGAAGGCATCCTACTTTGCTACACAAAACAGGGGACTTAGTGTAGTACCTTTCCTAAATAAATTCAAGCAGATCCTCTAGCTCATGAAAAGTGCATTGACCGGTTAATCTTTGAGCCTCTACTTTATCAGCTAATTAAAAGCTTCAGGTCTGTGAAATAACTTTTGGTCATCACATACACCTTGAGAGTGAGCGAGTTCTAAGGATTGAAACGCTGATTTCCACCCAAAAGGTTGCTCGTAATCAGTATCGTCCGTTATAGATCTCGTGTGGCCGGAGTTCTCGCTCCCTTCATGCACCTCCCTGCCGGAATATCCCAGGAAGAGGGCCATGATGGCGAGAAAGAGAGAAGTAAGAAACTGAGAAGATCAGACATCGACGGGAAGGAAAAAGAGAGCGGGGAAAAAAATACACGGGACACTGTGTGGGCCCCACATTGATTGAACCGACGCCGTCTGCACTTAGCTAACGCATTTGTTTAAATATGAAGTTTATCTACATTTTTAACACTTAAAAAAACTTAATAGTATTAGATATCCTTAAGAACAAAAAATATTGTTAAAATTGCAAATAATACTATTATTAGTAAATTTATGGATGCGAGTTTGTCAAATCTATAGTAGTATGGGATCACATCAAACAAGTCTATCAATCAACAAAAAAGGTAAGGCTTTGTTTTCCCACGTAGCCCTTCCCATGTGTTGAAAGAATCGAAACCCCCACACCTCCCTCCCTATAGCGGTCACTCCCTCTCTTAATTAATTCCTGCTATCTACATGCCATAAAACTATGTGTGTGTGTAGTCGATCGCCTCACGTAATTGGTCAAAATCATCACCTCATCATTATATATCAATATATAAATAAATAAATATATATATATGATTTAATTTCCGTTCCCTCTTGCTTTTCAGTTTTTCTTTTAAAAAATCCAGGAATAATGGCTCCATAAAGGTGGTCAGATCGATATCCTGGAAGAGGTAGCTGTTGAGTGTGGAGGCTGGGCATTATGGTCCCCTCCATTCACAAATAGGCCCCCACCACTTTTTTCCAGCTTGGAAATTGGAGAACACGCACACAGGTCAGACACTCCCCTGTGAATCTGGGCGAGGCCGGCCTTAACCTAGCTTTCTGGTATGCAACAATTATTATTAATTATATGTTAATATATAACATGTGGAGAAACGAACATATTTGTTTATCGTCGTTAGTATATTCCATGTTCCGTTATTGAATTTTTCAAATAAACTAACGGCCGTTACCGTCTAGAACGTGATTGACATAAGAGGCCGGAGGAGAATGAGCTGAGGATAAGGTAAGCTAAAAAGCCGTACGTGCCCTTCCAAGAGAGGACGCTAAACGCCATTGTAGTCTGGTTGCTCCATCGCATACTTTGTCGTCATCGTTTACGTATCTTGACTTTGTGATCATCGATCCTTTGTCTTCTTCACCCCTGCTAAAATAACTCCACAACTATAACATATGAGTATATATATATACATACAACAAAATCTGAACATTAACCGCCAAACAGAAACTTCTGATGATGCAATTCATACGACGACGCTACAAATTCAATTAAATAATGTCATCCCCTCTCTCTGTCTTCCGTGAAACCTGCGTCTTTCGTTTGTATTATATATATATATTCCATATTTCATGTACTACGTACATGTCGTCTATTTATCCTCTGAATTGTTTTCTAGCTTGCATATATTTTGTTATCTTCCTTGGCCGACTGACCGTTATATATATCTACCCGCATACTAATATAATGAGAATATTCTCATGAGTCTTCCACCCAATAATACTTCAGCCTTTTGGCACCAACTCTCACTTAAATTAAACTTAGCTTGTGATCATAACATTAGTGATTTCATGACATCTTTGATCAGCAAGAAGCCGAGTATATGAAATGGCAGCAGGGAGACATTGGCTCTAAGAAATTCAAGAGAGTCTAAGCTAATTTTTTAGAATGGACTTTCTTTTGATTTTGTGCTTATAGCATATTCTGCATGGCACGCTGGGAAAAAAATATAATAAAAGGGGAATTACCATGGTGTCTCAAGGATGTTACTCATTAATTATTAACAAGTCTCAATAATATGTGGGATTGTTGTCATTCCTCATATTGAAACGTATCGTTGCATGCTTTTCAGTCATTGATTAGTCGGCAATTGAGTTCCTTCACTGATTAAGACCTTTTGGTAATTCCCCCAAGAACAACGTAACGTGCCTTTCAATTAATTAATCATGTATATATAGTAAAAGTTTTGGCCACTAACGATTTAAATTTAATCCCAAGTAATAAAGTTTGCACATGTGTGGGGCATCATATCGTCTGGCCATGTCTCATTTTGGTAAGTAAACATTCTTCCTATTCATCTCTAATTCAAAAGACACGTACGTACAATGCATTAATTAATAATTATATTATATTTCTCTCTTCCATCCCTTCCTGTTCGATCAGCTCTGCCCGTAATTTGACTTTAATATAATAACACCATATATATATACACATATAGGAAGTTAATCATGAGTGAAAGATTCGCGTCGTGTGATGTAGCTACATTTCTAAATCGATCCATCCTAGCTATTGTAAAAAGGAAATTTTCTGTAGTGTCATATTTAATTTGCATATATATATGAAAGTCCAAGGGACAAGCATGCATGGAATGATTGAAATGATATAAAGATTAAGAAAATGGGTAATTAAAATGGACTTTTGAATGCATCTTAATAAGAAAGAGAAAATTAAAGTGATTATATATCAATCATGCATGTGGGTTACAGCCTTTATATAATTATTACCCTCTCCCTCTTTTTTCTTTCCCCCTTTCTTTTTGAAAACATCTTGCTCCCCATCAACACCAGAAAAGCAAAAGTCGGTCACGATATAAAAGAATTTTCAATATCGATATGATCTTACTACTCACATTTATTTTATTTTTTATTTTATATATAAATCTTCCAGAATATACATCGAAGTCCCTCCACGTCACAGTCAAAATTTCAACTACTTGCCTCAATGTTTTCTAAACTATACATATAACATATCAGTAACATACATGTAAACCACATAAATACTACGATTTACGATTTAATCCTTTTTTTAATTAAACGATATTTGTAATGTAAATATTTCTCTCTCCGGCATCCTTATATATTGAGATCGATGTAGCTCGTGAGTTCTTTTTGTTGGGGTCTGGTTAATGATGATAAAAAGAAACCCCAGATGATGATGATGATGATGATGAGTGCGTTGGATAGATGAGTACTAATAATTAATGATGATTTTGAGAGCTTTCTATAAACTTCCCAGCTCTATTTCTTTTTTATATTTTAAATTTTGAAAAGTGTTGTACATGTCTTTCCTGCCTTCGTCATCGATGCTCCAATTATAAAGTGAAAAGGAGAAGGAATGAGCAAATGATGATATATGCATTTGGACACAGAACCAAAGATTCCACTGTCTCCTCTCAGTGGAATGATCTAGGTTACGTACTCACTTTAAAATCATTATACATATTACTCGGGATGTTCATGGACCAGATTAGACTGGATTGGGGTCAACCCGAAGTCTGGTCCAGAAGAGACCTCGGGCCGACAAATCGACCCAAGTTTGTTGATCGGCACCAAGACAAGCTGAATGAATCGATCGACCCAAGTCGCCTTTGACTCCCGCAGTCCAGGACCTATTTCATTTTTTTTTTAGTTTTTTTTTCTCACTTCTTTAGACTAATAATTAAACATACAAACATTCAAACATCTTAAATCCAATCATACACATATAAGAATCTCTAACAACATTGAACAAAAATACAAAATAACAACATATTATCGGACCAGACTGAAGAAGAGTGATGAAGAATCGTAAAGAAGACTAAAAAAGGACAAATGGTTAGGTTAAGTTGTGATTTTTTTTTTTTTTTTTAAAATATAATATATATCGGGCCGGACCGAACCAATTCATGGGGTCTTAGCCCCTTGGATTGAAGTCCGATCTGACCCGAGTAGACCAGTCCGGTCCAGTCCGCCTCATATGGTCCTAGACCAATTGTTTTTCCAGAGATCGGGTCGGGTCGGGTTAAACCATACCACCAATCTAGGGTTTTTGGACATCCCTACATATTACCACACTTTCAAAGAGATAGAAACACGTACTTACCTATTTCAAAAGTGCTATGTCCTGTCCTTTTAGTTTTATTTAATGAGAATATAATAATTCAGATTATTATAATTCCAGTGGGTAGATAAGAATTCAAATTTCATTTTATGATTGAAGGTAAGAAAGATGAAATGAGGGAATTTTGCAGGAGCACGAAGGAAGTGCATAATTCAATCCGTACCCAAGTAGCGCGATGTTTCGCCCTCACACCCGTGATGGTCTGTGACTCTTTGTAGGGCCCTAGATGGGCCCCTCGCGAAATTGCCTCATGGACCCCACCTCATATGGCGGGAACACTCATTTTCCTCCTTCGTTGTCTGGTCCACAGGTATTATTGCTCCGTATCATTCAATAAAAGTCTACGACGTCATTTCCAAGTATAAAATATTGTTCGAATTTATTCAATTTTATTTTACAGATGCTTTCTAAGTTTACATCAACCCTTACCCGATACCAGATGTTTTTCCAGACTCTTGTTCTTGTTTCTAAGTTTAAATTGATATACATTAATTTGCGTTCAATTCAAAATACTATTTTGGCACCGAAAGAATTACGCACACCCCCTCTTTATGACCCAACATTATTAATTAAAATTAAAAAACAAATACTGAAAATAATCAGTGTTAAATGATATTACCTCAGATTTTTAATATAAGACATAGTTGGTAGTGTTGGAAAACAAAAACGTGATAGACATGGTATAGCATCAGTTTTTATGCAGCCGAAGGCAATGGAAACACAGGCGTTGATTCTGCCATAAGGGGGATTGAGCTTGACGCAGCCCACAAACATTTTATTTATTTGTAGACAAATGGGCCCAGAGAAAGCTGGGCAAGTCCAGTTCCAGTCTACTGCGTGTCATTTCTGGGCCTAATAGTGGTTGATTTTGGGTTTTCCAGGGGCCATTGTCCAAAATATAAATAAGATGTTTTTTTTTACACCTCTCCATTTTCTTACTGGCGATATACGCCCCCATGGAAAAAAGTGTTGCCTGTTTTAATTTCAGCTCTTTCGAAGGAAACACTTGGTCAAGTCACAAAGTGATATGGAAATGTGATGGGCTCGAAATTAATCACGGGCGAGTGGTGAAAATAATAAACAAATCATTTGAACTGCATAATGGGAACTCATTTGATAGTACGTGGTTGCAAAGGGAACATTAGGGTGATGGCAAACCTAGTGGTACTACTATCCGTTTGTTTTTGTTTTTTAAAAGTGTTTTTATAATTTTTTCATAAGATAATAATCTTATATTAGAATCATTTTATTTCAGCTTGAGTCATGAAAAAATGATTGTTTCCCTATTTATTATTTATTTATCCACTTTTAAATAGGAGATTTTTAACATTTATAAAGTAAAATTTGAGCAAAAAAATTCCAACTGAATGGTTTGATTGTTCCCCTATTTATTATTTATTTATGCACTCAACATAGGAGATCAACATGAATTATAAAAGAAAAAAAAAAAAAAAAAGATTAGACAAAGTGAGTCGATGGGACGTGTTACGCAGCGACACCTACCAAAACATCCAAAAAGTCGCATATTGGGCTACTGAGGTCTGGGTCCCACGACAAGATCCCATGTTGCTTTTAGTTTATATTACCTTTTCAGCGGCAAGACTACACAGACAAACAAAATAAGAGATTCTCGTGTTCGTTTGGTTGGCAGTAAAATCTCATTAGGGACAGGAATCATGAATCCTACCCCCTATTCCACTGCATCTCTCAAATTGGATCCCAATTGCGCTTCGTTTCTGTCTTCTTTAGATTAACCAAATCTCTGCTCATTAATAAAAACGAGTACGTAATCCTGACCTTACTCAAAATATTTCAATCACAAAACCCTTGATCTCGTAATTTGATTAACGTATTAAATTAAATCACAAAGCCCTTGATTCGTAATCCTCACCTTGATTTCGTAATTTGATTGACGTATTAAATTAAATCACAGAACCCTTGATATCAATCACAAAACGAGTACGTAATCCTGATCTTACTCAAAATATTTCAATCAGAAAGCCCTTGATTTCGTAATTTGATGAGCGTATTAAATTAAATCCCGCCGGTGGATTGCACGTATCATAACGTTTAAATGATCAAAGTAACAAATTTGACCAGAACTGATTTCTGTATTTGCATATAATCGAGAGGAATAAACTATAGACACAACGCGATGGATGGCCTTTTTTTACAATGGTATTTTCATTTGCCCGAATTAGATCTCTTCTCTCGCCTCATCATCACATATTCACTGCTCGCTGTTTTTTTCACCGCTTGCTTGTTTCCTTTTAATCTCCTTTATTCTCTTCTTGTTTCGTGTCAGCGGTATCTGCCATTTGTAATTTATTTAATGCGTCGTCTTGTTTTCCTCTCTTCCCCTGCTCGCTTGTTCCTCCTTCAGTCCTTTGATTATTTACCTATAAATCACATTGCAATATACTTTGTGAGTTTTATAGACAATTTTTTTACTCTCTCGAGGTACGGCTTCTGACCTAAAATCACCTGAACGAATTAAGCATAGCCACGCTATTTGCTAGTTTTCTTTCCCTGCAATTCGAGTGCTTTCGACTTCGAAACTCCCGGTAATATTTTCGTACTGTGTGGCTGGTTGGATCGGAATTCTACGTAGCTTTAGAGACTGTGTCGGTAGAACTCCGAATCTTTTTTGACGGCAGTATAATTCATTGATTTCAGGTGCCCAACTATTGAACGGCGCGGTTGATTATTAGGCTTTTGTATTTAGTGGGCGTTGAATAGTGGTTACATTTCGGGGATTGCATTTTGCGATAATTGTAAAGGTCCACTGCATGTGTGAGTCTTAAGGGGTCCTCTGCTCTGCCGTGGAGGATCCCGTGGGAAAGGCTTTCTATGAATTATTCTATTTGTTGAGATTTCTGGCTATTATCGGGTATACAAGTTGTAAAGTTGCTCCAAATTGTGGGTCTTTTTTGCGTATCAAATTCCGGGGAAATGTTTACTTCAGTAGCGGATACAGGACATGAAAGTAGTGGAGCGTCAGGATCCATTTTGATTCCAAACCGGTTCGTCTGGCCTTACGGGGGAAGAAGGGTGTTTCTTAGCGGGTCTTTTACAAGGTAGGAAGTCAAGTTATCGAATTATTCATTACAACCGTAGTTACTTTGTAGATCATCCTTATTTGTTTCTTCTTTTTGTTTTGATATTGGTCGCATTAATATAATTTATATAACCTTCACATGTCTAGGTGGTCTGAACATATACCTATGTCTCCTATGGAGGGATGTCCTACTGCATTCCAAGTTATTTGCAGCTTAATGCCGGGATATCATCAGGTTATTTGGCCCCTTTGCTCTGGAAGATCTCAGGAAATAAATACTAGTGATTGAAACTTTTACGTCATGTGCTTATATAGGACCAATGGACCATTTGGTCTGAATGCGCTTCCCCTGGAAGATAAAAATGGGGGATGGGTTGATGGTTCCAAAACTCCATTCTTAACTGCTTGCACAAGTTGCCAGGAAAGAAAATGGAGGAATGTGCTTGTAAAGTAGTTACTTTAAAACATCATTTTTCTGCACATCCAGTCATATTTATGCATTGTTAGATTTTGGGGAGTAATTTTCAGTTATTTAGATTTTCCACAGAACCTTTTTCAGTCTCCTACTTTTTGGTTTTATATATAATTGAGTAGACAATATTATTTGATGTAAAGAGATATTTTGTTGTTAACTAAACACATGACTATAGGTGGAATGTGGGAATTTTGATAAGTTCCACTAAGTCTCATTGTGTTGTTTAACTTATTTTTTTCTTCCTGCTAGTCATATCCACCTCCTTTCTTGGTATTTTTCTCTTTGGTGTGTTGTCAAAATAATAACTATTTGGTAGGTTGGGTATTTGTTCTGTTCTATCATGTCACAACCTGTTGAGTATGGATATATCAGCTTTCGTTGATATACTCATTATGATGATATAAAGAGACAGTAGGTCAACAAATAGATAAACTTTTGTCGCTGATAATTTGGAAGGGAATTTTTCTATAATTATTTTTCATTCTGGCCTTTCTCATTACCAAATGTAGTGGTGCGGTTTTATTATAATTTGTTTCTGCTTGAAGTAATTTATGATAGATGGAGTGTTGAAATCTGAAAATATAGTCTGGTAAGGGTAATCAATTCAAGCCAATGAAAATTTATCCTGTCCAATAATTTGCAGTACAAATTTAATGTGGATGGTGAGTGGCAGCATGATGAGCAACAGCCATTTGTAAGTGGGAACTATGGAGTAGTGAATACTATTTTCTTGACAAGAGAACCAGATGCTTTGCCTTCCATCTTTATTCCTGAAATACCTGGCAGATCCCACATGGAGGTTGATAATGATGCATTGGGGCTTGTGGTAGGCTGTTTTCCTTCCCTCTCACTCCCTCAGTGCTTCTGATCAGATTGAATTTTTTCCATGTTTTTTTTTTATGGAGCAATCTTGCCTGGCAATGAAAATTTTGTAATCTTATGTTTTTTATGATTCCCTTTATTCCTTTTTCTTCTATATTTGCTCCTTTAGTTTCAGATATCAAACTGAAATCTCTGTAGGCTTAAAGTTTCTGCTTCATTTTAGCTCCCTTTACTGCATATTTCCAGGAAGCTAATCTAAGGATGTCAGAGTCTGATCTGGAGGTCTCTCGTCATCGTATAGCTGTGTTCTTGTCTACATATACTGCATATGAGTTACTTCCTGAGTCAGGCAAGGTTTGAATATTACTCCTCTTCATTGTTTATATGTTGCCATTGAATAGGGATTTGACCCTGATCTGATGTTGCTTATTTGCTTCTGGTTTGATTGTTTCAATGACAGGTCATTGCCTTTGATATCAACTTACCAGTTAAGCAAGCATTCCATGTTCTTTATGAACAGGTATAATTGTTTTCTCATTACACCAATAAGAAAACATATGTTTGCACCTCCATAATCAATGACAGGCCCATGCATGTATGAGCTTCTACTTGGTTGATATTTACCTTACATGTGTAGATTATAACTTAATCTGCTTACAGGGCGTACCAATGGCTCCTTTATGGGATTTTCGCAAGAGCCAATTTGTGGGAGTGGTTAGTGCTATGGACTTCATTCTAATATTGAAAGAGGTTTGTGGGGATTAAAATTTTTATGTGACACTGCTGTTCTAACTTCTGAGAGATGTCTAAAGCAAAATTTAGCCCGCATTTCTGTCTAAATATCTGTAGAACCGGTCAAAGTAAGATTTTATGCTATTATTCAGATTGTTCTAAAAATAATTATATCAGGGGAAGAATCTTGAAAATGTTTACATTCTTGAATTTCCTAATCTGTTGGAAAAACCCCTTCTAGTTTTTGCATTGTTACATTGTGAATATGCACGCTCATACTTTTTATGATGAATCATTTCTGCCTTTCATTTTCTAAGCTTACTCTTACAGAGAATGCATGGTGCATTCTTGTGTTTTCCCAACCATTTTCTTGCAATGGTAGACATTGAATAGCAGGGAAGTATATTATGAGTGATGTGAAGAAGTTTATAGCTAAGGCATTTTCATTAAATTCTGTCAGTAATTTAACGTGGATAATTTCAGCTGGGTAATCATGGGTCAAATTTGACTGAAGAGCAACTTGAGAATCATACTATAGCAGCATGGAAAGAGGTGAAGTTACAACAACGCAGAACAGTGGACAATGGGATATCATATCCTCAGCAGTTTGTTCATGTATGTGCTTGTGTATTCAGGCTTTGGTGTATTTTGAGTTGTTCTTTATCCATTCTTTTCAATAAAAGCAAGAACTAGTTCTTGTGGTTTTTGTGCTTCTGTGTATACTGTATAATTCTCCGTAAGAAAAAAGGAGCATGAGTTCTATGATAAATTGACTGAAGGTAATGTTAATTACTGTTTGTATTTTTCTTTCTTTTGTTTATTTTTTGGAGGGTTTTGGGTGCATTTATTAGTAATTGAATGCTGAGCACAAAAATGGTTACCAGGCCAATGATGGTTGGTCAAGTTAGTCTAGATGCAACTCATTTAAATCCCATTACTGATTGGAGATGTTTGTTGGTGGGTAATTTGAAAGCAGCTCTATAGGCCCTTTTTTTTTAACAGTGAGACTTTGTTAGAACCTGGAAAATAGAAGTAGAAATAGGGGAAGGGAGGAGAGAGAATAGGAATAAATCTAGAACCGGAATCTGTCATTCTAGATGAATAGGAAGCTAGAAGAGAAAAGAGGAGAGGAGGGAAGAGAGAACAAGGAGAGACTAGAACCAGAATCTAGTTCTTGGGGAAAAGAGGAGAAATTATCTCAACAATAACTTCATTCTTTCATCCATGATTTTGGTAGAATACATATATGATATTTATAGGTTAACACAAACTGAATATAACTACTGTGTCCTATCTATATAAAATTGACAGTAACTAACACTAGAAATAGACACTTGTAACATTTTACACAAGACACATAATAAAACTTAAGGCTGGTTCCTATCAGGCTTGCTCTAGCCTTGGACCTTGTACGCTAAATCTTTCTTGCTGGAAGAAACGGTTAATAGACTTTCCATGTTTTTTCCTATTTGTTTTTTATCCTCAAATTACTGAAGTCGTTATGATGAAAATGCCTATGACTTCTTTGGCATATACAAGGTTCTCAGTGATTTGACCTCATGAATAGAAGACATTGCTTGTTAGTTTCCATCTCCATAATAATACTACTGTATCTGAGGTATTATATCTCGTGCACTTGTTCTTCATGCTGGGTTTATGTTTAATCTGCAGGCTGGGCCTCATGAGTGCCTAAAAGATGTGGCTTTGAAAATTTTGCAAAACAATGTGGCATCGGTTCCTATCATTCACTCTGCTTCACAGGATGGTTCACTTCCTCAGCTGCTAAACCTTGCTTCCTTATCAGAAATACTAAAATGTAAGCTTCTAGATATTTTTGTCTTGGGAAAATGGTTTAAAACTAATGCATGAACTTAATTTCAGGTATCTGCAGGCACTTTAAGCATTCCTCTAGTTCCTTGCCCATTCTTCATCTACCAATTGGTTCAATACCTTTGGGTACATGGGTGCCAAAAGTTGGCGAACCAAACAGACAGCCACTTGCAATGCTTAGGCCAAATGCATCTCTTGGTGCTGCCCTGTCTCTGTTAATTCAAGGTGATTATTCTTCTGTTCCTTGGAGATCAATGTGTTTTACATGTAATATTGTGATGGAACTCAGATAGCTTTGATATTATTTTATGTAAAACATGCTAGAATTCCAACTCCAAGCTGAAAACAGGGATTAATACAGTAACGTGCTGTGGAAATAACTGCCGAAGTGTGGGAAAGAAAAGAATAGCAAATAGACTTATCTTGCTTTGAGAGGCTAGAATTTCTACCAAACCATACTGAATTCTTGCTTGTCCCCTTTCCGAGCCACTACTTCATATATTTCCCACGAAGAGCCTAAACTATTTTCCCTCTTCCTCTTGTCCCATGTGATGGTCAGGTAAAAACAATTAGTTCCTATATCTCTCTTGCTGGCCACCTCATAAGCAGATCGTGCTGCCCTGGGCTCCCCTTGCACTGTCTTCTCTCTTCTCTATTTTCTCACAAATCTTCAGCACTCTTGGGTCTGTGGTCACCGGTCCATCATATTGCTGCTTTTGTTCTATAAAATTTTCCATCATGTATGTTAAAACATTTCAATTTCAAAATGGATTGAAAAATTGAAGCGTCCTTTTCTCCAACAAATATCTAGTTATTAGTTGAGAACTGGGATTTTATTTATTTATTATTATGTTATGTTGGTAGTGTGGTTCGGATCATGACAGTTGCATTTGAATTATTTCTAGTGTTTGGCCTTGTATGTGAAATTACCTACCCTTTGCAGCTGAAGTTAGTTCAGTACCAGTTGTGGATGATAATGGCTCGTTGCTTGACATATATTCAAGAAGGTAATATCTCTCACTCGCTCATTGTGCCCATGGGGATCCAATTTTCTTGTTTTTACCTTGGAAAAGGGAGATCATGTTCTTCAAGCAATGTGATACGTGCCTGTTGTTTTTCTTCTCAGTGATATTACTGCGTTGGCTAAAGATAAAGCTTATGCACGGATATCCCTTCTTGAAATTAGCATCCATCAGGTAATAATCTTGAAATTAGCATCCATCAGGTAATAATTTAATGATACTTAACGTGCCTCTCTATGTTAGTATGAATTAATTATGGACCTTCTTTGTAACATGATATTTTCTGTAAAAACCTAATCCAGTCAAACTACTAGTGGAAAGTGCCTAGCCCTAAATTGTCGCAGATATTTTTCTTCTGAAAAATGTAAACAATGGCAAGAATATTTGAATCTAGGCAATGGCTGAGATTAATAAAACTCTTACTTGGTTTCATTTTGCTAATTTTGATTTGTACCTCATGGACGCAGGCATTGCTTTTGGGACAAGATGCAAATTCACCTTATGGTTTTTACAATGGCCAGAGATGTCATATGTGTTTGAGATCTGATTCACTGCATAAAGTGATGGAGCGGTTAGCTAATCCTGGTATGTTCTTTACAAACATGCCCTTGCTCCTTATATTGTTCTAGAAAAGGAATGTATTTTCCCAAGTCACCAGCTCTGATCACTTGTGTTACACAGGGGTTAGAAGACTTGTGATTGTGGAGCCAGGCAGCAAGCGTGTGGAGGGTATTATTTCGTTGAGGGATGTCTTCAGATTCTTGTTAGGATAGTTTGGTGGATATATGGACTGCCATACACAGAGAAGGAAAGTCCGCTGGATGGCAATGATTTTAGTTCAAGTTATCTCTGAGCTTTGCCCTGGCCGCCTGATCTGCTTATTTTTCAGTGTTTGGTTGGATGGATGGGCATCTCGGCCCAGGCCCACTCTAGTTTTCAGTACAGAGTTTGAAGAGAGAGTTCCGTAAAATGAGGTTTTATTTTTCATATTTAAACACAACAGAACCAAAACATTTTCTCCTTTGTGCCGGCACATCTGCAATGCCTGTGTCCTGTGCTAACAATTTCGAGGAGAAAAGTGAAATAAAATTAATGGATGAAAATTGAAGTTGTCTGCGATACCTTGTTCGTTCTTTGTAGAATGTTCATGATGACTGGTTCAGTTTTTATTGCTTTTCCTCGCACAGATACTGCATTTCTCTTAACGCGTGACTTGCAAACGCGCAAGTTGGCCACAAAACGAGATGATATTTTTCCCTTTTCTTGTAAATTTATCCACGATTGTGTATGGTGAAGAGGAAAAAGGATGATGACTAGGAGTTGTTTCCATCAAGTCTTGGCTTCTGTCATTAAGAATTCGATTTAATGAAACCTTAACGCTTAATATTTGATCAAATGGCGAAGTGCCGGCAGGTTTGATTTTTATGGTCGATAGTTGCTAAATGTAAATGCATTTTATAACGACTTGTCATTTTGTCGTTGAGTCCATGGTAAACGTGCTTGAAGTTCAAATTAGCGAGTCAGTTTCTTTAACAAGTCTTCAAGTACAATATTTGGATACAATCAACATTTCCTTTCTCGGAAAATAGATGGAAAAAAATTGATCACTCTCCTCTTATTATTATAGAAATGGCAGATCTTGACCAAAAAAAAATTATAGAAATGGCAGATGAACAGTCGTAAGCATGAGTTTGGATTCCAATGTAACAAACAAAAGCAATGATTCATTACATATTATATTTGATTTTTACTTGCATACAACAGTTAAATATGCAATCACGTTGAAATAGTACGCCTCGGTTAAAATAACAGACAAATGCACATGCAGTTTAAACATTGAAATAACATCAACTACATGATTTCTTAATAATACAACAATGCAGAAAACTACAATGGGGATCATATTCATTGAAGACTAATCTAAACTGCAGATGCTAATAAACAGCATCAAGACCGTTAACTTCAACCCCTCAATTATGCATCAAAGCTGTTCCACCCAAGCGCACATTTATTAGAAGATACGAAAAGGAAAGTAGACCAGGGTGGTGAAATATATTTTCACCTGGCATCGAAATGAACATAATATTACATGGGGGCGAGGAACTCAATTGAATTTTCCAGCACCATATGTACAACTTCACAAAAGAGAGGATACAAGTCAAGTTGGGATGAGAGCTAAAATCTGGGTCTTAATTCGTCCCATGCACATCTTAATTTCCCTGTATATAGGAAGATTTTGAGGACAGCAAGGATGCAGGCTGCTAACGGCCGAATCTATTATCTGAGCAACAGCAGCTGGTGGGTATTGCCGTTCAGTACAAGTCTGTTGAATGGAAATATATACGGTTAGAAAGAACCGCAATGCTGCATTTATTTAGAGTTACTTCTATGTTAGTTTTAATTACCTGAATCATGATCAAAGTAGAAACACAGGATGTAATGAGCTCAGAAGGAATTTGAATATCAACTTTGTGGGAATCATTCGGCAATTTCGGACCTGATGTATCACTCTGTAGAGTTTCTGATGCGCAGCAAATTGACTGATCATGGTGACCAATACTGCCATTCACTTTAGAGTTGGAGGCCAACTGCTGATAGTCAATGGAATCCAATGCTTGCCCTATCTTAATGAAAGCATCTTCACCTTCTTTTGTTGAAGACAATGTCTGAAGCATTAGGAGATTTATGTTAGAGAGAACTTTTCAAGAGCTTTAAACTTAAAGAGTCCTTGGACAATGTTTCAAATTTTAATTCAATTGCCTGGTGAGGCCTTGCAATATTGCATCCTCTTTGGATTATGGTCAAGACAAAGTGCTTAAAACAAATCAATTATGGATAAAAAACAGTAAGAATAAATTGTAAAGACAGAAATACTAAGCAGGGTCTTACATTGCCAAGGTATGCAGCGAGAATCTGAGTGTTCAAAAATCATTTTACATAAAATTCATAATGACCATGAAAGTAGAGGCAAGGCCACCAACCTGAATTGCAGCATCTACCATGGCATGTGCTCTTAGCCTGGATCCTTTGATAATTTCAGTAACACTTGATGCTAACTCTTCCGTTAGGGAACTATCTAGTGCACATGGAAGATCGTCTTGAACACTGAAACTTGCTGGGGCCTTCACCCATGGTGATGGAGAGTTTCCCGTGTAAGTATTTCGTTGCCTCAAATTAAGCAGGGCAGAAGAAACCTGAAAATAAAATGACTAGTCAATTGATATATTTCGAGGTCCAAGTCAGAATGTTTATACTGAAAGAAATAATAATTCACGGAAGCCACATGCCTGCCCACTGGCTTCCTTTAGCTGTACAAGTACCGTGGCGTAATGCTTCTTGAAAGACTCTGAATCTTTAAAGTAGTCTACGTCATTTTGGTTTTCCAATATGTCACTATTTGCATTTCTAAGCTCCATTAACAATTTTTCCTGTAACACCCCACCAACCCGACCGAACAAAAATCAGTAAAATTCAAATAACTAGGCAAAATGAATCTGCCTAAACACTGATAAAGCACCTAAAGGAATTGATTGCAAGATCAGTAAATACAACAGGTTCCGAATGAACTGCAAAAAACATTCATTCATGTTCACACAAACCTTTTTATCTAGAGCATGAGTCAGTTCAGAAAGGGCATGTATATCAGCTTCTCTAGCTTGATGATGCGGCTGAGCATATGCTTCTTGTAGTGTATCAACGTTATCAATGGTTCCAACCTTTGTTTGGGCAACCACATGATTAACATCCTCCTGTAAGGTTTTAGACAAACTAATTATCGAATTCTAAAATTAAAAAATCAACATCACATTACAGTTAACCTATGAGTAAAGCACAGAAAATTAAACAAAACTACTACTAGTAGTTTAGGGTATAACTATAGCTGAGCTTAAGGAGAAGAGAAAAATGGGAAAAATAATTCACCATTGAATTAAGGCAGCGTGAAACATTTTAATTAGATGGAGGCAAATTCATCAGTCAAACATTGTAAGAGTAGTCTCAATATCTCATGATGAATGGAAACTGATGAGAAATAAATACAAGCAGAACACACGCACTTGCACAGTAAGTACCAAAAACTTTTTTGAGGGAAGGATGGAAAGGGAAAGGATTTGAAACTCAGTATATAGTTAAATACACAATTCTGAGATTTGATGTATCTAACCGTTCCCACCTTTACCAAAGTACTTGAAGGGGCGGGTAGCTTCTCCAGGGGTACACCTGAACCACATGTCACCGCACCCTCAAAATTAGAAATTTCATTTATCTGAAGCTGTTTACCCACGTAAGAAACTCTGCCAGCACCAGTCTGTCTTCTCAGAGCTTCTGGCATATTATCCACGGGATTCATAGGCATGCAATCAATATCCTGCACCATAAATAGCATTCATCAGGAAAGAGAAACATGTACAACTTATTTTCTGACTTCACAGATTTTTTATCTTAAATTTAAAACTACATACTCATAAATGCCCATAATTTTTTTCTTTTTTTTGATGAAAATGGCATGATAATAAGAGATCATATTACCATGACAAATTCAACCCCTAATTCAGGACGGTCAAACTGAACCCTGCATTTGTCATGGTCAACAGTAAGAACACTCCCATCATGAACCTCCCTTGATTTGGGGTGAAGAGCAATTACTCGTTGTCCAACAAATAAAGGTCTTGCTAAATCTGTTGGGAGTCCATCCCTGATACCGGTGCGTAGTTCAGTGTAATGTTTCCTCACAGATTCCCTATACTGTTCAAGCTTTTGTCTTTCTTCACGAAGAAAATGCTCAGAAAACCTGCGAGGTTTCCCCAGGGAACTGCAAAAAAAAGAAAAATTGATGTCAAATATGTCCAGTGGTATACATATACATATGTATGTATCTATGTAAAAGTCTACAAGAAATAATGATAAATCAGGCTAGCCAAAACTAAATTTCTCACCTTTTTATAACGCTCCACTCAACACGAGTTAGCCTTGGGATATTCCCTAGACCAACATGGTTTAAGTACTCCATGAATTCCCGTTTGGCAAACCATGGATAATCAATAGCGCTATAAAACCACTCAAAAGTACACCACCTGCGAACCATGTATGATGACAAGCAACCAGAAAGCTTTCCCTGAAAATTACACTATTAGTCATAAAAAGAACAAAGCATACCCTTGAGCTTCAGATAGCCAATCAATATTTAAATCAACATAAAAGCTTTTTACCTTTAAATATGAAGCCCTGTCTTGAAGGCCAGAAGAATACTTACTAGGTTGCTTTTTCAATATGTTCTCAGAAGATTTCTCTTTCATATTGAATGTCTTCTGTAGACTCATCTTACGTCTACTTTTTTTATTTGGTAAACTAACTTCACTTGCTGGCGGAATTTCTGCAGTTGATGCTGCTATATCTTTTGGATCACTGCACAAGGAGCTCTCAGATGATTTGACCGGTTTCACTTGTTTGGGGAGAGCAAAAACCTGACCACTCTGTTTTCCTTTAATCATTGGTTTATTCTCTTCATCAAATACAGCCTACAAGGCAACGCCGGAGTACATCTTTTTAAAGATGATAAGTACATAGATATCATAAACAAATGATAAATTTACTATGATCTCTTTGTGCCTATGGACAGATATAGACATAGGGAGTGCATTAGACAAGGATGGTGACCTGTTATGACAGATATAAGTTCTTATGTCATCCATATTGCCTATCATTAAGTATGATCTGAAGTCCCCTTTCACTGTTGCCTAGCAATAAACTAACCACTTAATTGTGTTTTTAACTAATAAGCAACATGCTTACCTTTGAGGCCACAGACTTGCGCTTTCTTTTCCATGTTCTATCAGGAGTTATATGTTCTTTTGATTCAGCTGAAGCATTCATTTCGTTTTCTAACTCGCGTCCAAGTTTAGATTTTCTGGAGTTTGAAGCCTCGATTCCAGGAACTGCATGAAGTACCTTTTGTTTTGAACCTTGGAGTTTAAGTTTATCTCTGTTTTGACTTGTAAACGTAGAATCACGCAAAGCAGACTTGTCATCTTTATCAACAGTCATTCTTTCGTCCTTCAACTGGACCAATGACTCTGTTGGGGCAAGGGAGGATGAGGGAATATAAATGAATTTAAATCAAACAGGAAAAAAGTTTCTCGTAAAATCCCAATCATAGCAACTACAGAACAACGATGCTAGTTTTTTTAGGCCAACTACAAGATGAGTTTAGTTTTAACGGATTTAAGTAGAATATGATCTCAATGGACATAATGCGTTGTTCTGATTCAGAAATAGCAAGCCATTAATTTTTGCATTACCAGAAATGACATCCATTTGAAGTACATTACTTGGAACTTTAACTGAATATTGCATATATCCTCAGAATTTGGAACATGATTTTATGACAGCCTTTTGACCTTCAGGAAAAATTATGGCAATGATCATTCTATGCTGCCTTTTGGTGCCCACTGATGAAAACAAATGTTCGTCTTTTGACCAAACTCTTACCAGAATTCATTGTAGACACAGGCATCATTAAAGACAGATCAGCCAAAGTTTGTAAAGCATCCAAGGCAGAGCTTTCATCTACAGGATAGAACAATTAAAATTGTCACAGAAAAGAGAAAGGACGAAATAGATCAAATAAATTTTACAATGGTCCAAACATCCACCCTGTCCCAGGACATGAAAAATGAACTGAAAGACATAATTTGCAGAGAGATATGCAGCAATAGAGTTACCTCCAAAGAAAAGTTTTTTGCTTCGTTTCCTCTGACCTTGAGGAGAGAATTGCTCAGGTTTGGCATTAGTAACCTCACTATCAACCTTTTCCTTCAACGAATTAAAATATAGTCCTTCTTCAGTGCCACTACATGCCTCCCCACCATCATCAAGCTGATAACTTCGAACATTTTCTGCTCTCTCTTTCTTTCTGTAAATTTTCTTCCCCTTCTGATGTACTTCAACCGTGCCAAAACCTTCCATGTCCATCAATGGACTAGTATCTCTAGCATATTCTCCATTTTCAGCCTCCCCACTTTCTATACTACCTTCCAAGCACTCTTCACCAGCAGATGCATCATGAAACTTGGAACGAGCTGTCTTTGACTGTTGGTGCAAGTTGACAAGTTAGAAAATAGCCAATTCAAACCTTTAAAATGATAGCTTATCAGACACAAGCAAGTCAATCACAAAGGTTGGCATGAGGTTTAATTTATATGGCATGCTAGTTCCAAATTCGAAAAACAACCAACTCTTTCAGCGGTGATCTTGTTAATATGAACAAGTTGATGGCAGAAAATGCACGTGAACATTCTAATACCATTTTTTCCCAGCTTTGAACAGGAGAGGATTTCTGCTCAGCTCTTCTATACTGAGTTTGAGAAATATGAGGAGAGCCTCCTCTTTGTGCGGCCTCAGTTAAAGCCAGAGCTGCAACATGAGCAACTTCATCATCATTAGCATTACTCTCTGACTTCAGGCTTCTTTTAATTGGTGAAACAAAATCCCGATCAAATTTTTTATGAGAGTGGGAAACTGGGACGCGAGGTGTTCGTTTTCCAACCGCACGAGGCTGGCTACCTGATTAATTAACAACCATCAGTAAAGTAATCTACAGCAAAGAGTCAATATGAAAAAAAAAAAAAAATCATTCCAAGTAAATGAGCAACAAGCTTTGATAAAATTAGTATTACTCCTCAGATTATGGTGGTTCAATTTTAAATATGGCTAGTGCTATGTGGTCGGCTATTCTAGAATAAAATCCAGAGTAAAAAATTATCTTTTTTACAAGTTTGCATTTGTTCTCTTATGAGGGGAAAGGAGGGATTGAGGGGGCAAGATTCACTGATTCAGCAAGCCTTCCTGTCACATATGATGGCTTTACTGATCTGACTTCCTGTTCCTATGTGATAACTACATATTATCACAAACAGGATCTTTTGAGAAACTGCAGAAGTAATTACCATCAAAGTGTCTTTCCTTCAATAAAGAGAGACAACCATCGTTAGAAGCAACTGAATGACTTTGAACAGAATCTTTAGAAAAAATAAGCTGAACTTTCCCACGCTTCCGTTTCAAATGTTTTTGAGATTCGGGTGCATCACTGCTCTCCTTATCACTATCACTCCCTTCCTGTCAATTTCCAGTGAGCAAATATGCCATCAGAACACATACTCGAAGTTAAAGCAAATTATCGGTAAAAATGGCAAATCCAAACCGAATTCATAAGTAAAAAAAAAAACCTCTGAAATAATCATGCTGTAATGATAATTGAGCTATCGTGCTTTTTTTTTTTTTTGGGGGGGGGGGGGCACTGAATATTTACTTTAAGATAGCTTCTTTTTCGGAAGCCAAGAATGTTAATTTTCATAAAAAGATCCGTGAGGTAGTATGGAATGCCTAAATCCCAAACTAAGAAGCATAGGTTGCTCTATGGGGCACTTAAGCATGTTGGTTGTCCCACCTCAAGAGCTTACTTTTTAAGGAATGGTTCCCCACCCAACTTGGGTTTCACCAATCCTCCACAACAGTAACTGTTTTCAGCTCCTCCTGGCCAGCCAGCCCCCTACCCCACCACAAAGAAAAACCCACCTTTGAACAGGAGTAAACAACTAATTCAGAGTAAATTATGAAGGAAATTAGCTCCATACTACAATCGTAAATGTAGCTGACAGCAAAAATAATACAGGTGCATCAGAATCTGAACTTCGGACAATACCAGCACATTATAATGATCTGTCATCATTGCTATGAGACCAACAACAGAAGCTGTCCCCTCAGGAAGAGATAAATATGCCTGCGAATTAAAGGCATTCAAGTAGAAAAAGTGTAGTTAATTACACTTGAAACAAATGAACAACACAACATTAGTGAGCCATTTCATGATAGCTAGAACTAAAAAAAGAAACTTGTAATTAATGACAGACTGAAATATTCAAAATTATTGAGACTTAAAGAGAAACATGTTGCTTGAGGAGGGCCTAATCATTACAAGTTGATGAACGGACAACCATGGTTAGGGATCCAATAACTCATCAATTTCTGAAACCCCCCGGGGTTTGTTAAATAGTCTGAGCTTCCAGAGACAGAAGCAAATATCAAATTAGTCCCTAATCAGTTCACCAGTTTCTAAAAAAGTCATCTAAAAATGTAGATACAGTAGACAAGGCTGGCATCTATGTACCCTATTCATATTATAAAGAGCCTCCACCATTTCAGTGGATCTGTTCCGTACAGCAGCAGATACCTGACAACAAATGAACCAATAAGAACAGAGTAAAAATAATTGTAATGAAAATAAGACAAATAATAATAAAAATATAGGCATACCTTCTTCCAATCTTTCCCATGCTTCCTGTATGCTTCATAAAAACGCTCTAGTTCCTCCTTGCTCCATTGAGATCCCAATTTGTCAGACAACTTTTTCTTCTGCACAAAGTATACATTCAGAGCATACAAAATTATGGCCAGGAATCAACAAGTTGTATGTGTATGACTTTAAATATTTTATCACATGATAGTTCTTTTATTCTTTTAAGTAAAAAACCAAGAATTGCCATTCTATCAGTTATAGCTGATCTGACATAGTAACTTATCAAGAAGGTCAGAGAGCTGTATCTGCTGCTGCCCTTCCCTTTCTCAAGCTGCAAAACAGGAATGCTATCTAACCATCACATACCCGATTCTTATTTTTATTTGAGTTAACTCCATCCTTGTCAGGAGAGGCCTCATTTAAACCTGAAAACCGTTTATTCACACTTCTTGATTTCCTTGTTGGTGCCATCAATCCTTTATTTACCTGAACCAGGAAAAAAATAGTCAGGGACAATTTTGACCATTCATAACTCATAGCAAACTCATCAATGGTGTATATTAGAGGATTAGCACACAATTTCTCTCCTGCAAATGTTTCATGAACATTGGGAGTACAAGACCCGTAGCTTTCCCATTTTCTCCACAAGATAAGAAGTATCATCATCAATATTACATTGCTGACCACATAGTATGATACATAACTTGAATATACATCTGAACGGTGAAAAATAAAGCATGCACTAGAATCAGATGACTGCAAATCATCAGGGGAGAGAGGTTCGCGTGAATAATAGCAGGAGTTCTATTTCATGAGATGAGCCCACATCTGGAAGTGGGATTTCTTAACAACAGAAATATAAATTACAGTAATAGATTATCTTACTGTGATATCTATTCCCCACAAATAAAAATGTGAATTTATCCAAGAAAAAATAAATCAATAAATAATAGTTGAACAGCCGATGGGGTTCATGCATGAAATTTCTTCGATTTCAAGTTTCGACACCAGGTCAGAATAAATCAAATCTAGAAAACAAGGCCGAACAGGACGGATACCCGGCAGCCCCAGAGGTGGGGACGCCATCCCACACCAAATGAAAAATATAAACAAAACCGGTACTGGTGATACAGTACTGTCAGTTCGAATTAACAGATAAGCAGAAAATTCTAAATACCGAGAGAAAGATACAGCCAATCAGCACTCAAGCTCTTCGCAGTCCAGGCAGAAGTTCTCAGTAGCACGTTGTATTTTGCAACTCATTTCGAGCTTCACATCATCAAATAATACATAGAACCTAAGCCCTTCAACCCGGCCCCCTCCCCAATATTGGTAAAATGGAAGAAAACGCAGATTCGACTACAGTAGAACAAATTACAGCATCAGTCAGGTGACAACATTGGGTACCAAACAGGTTTTGAATTTATAAAAAAACAATAACAAGATAACAAAACCTACCCATAAACAATAAAAGAACTGATTTTGTACTAATTCAATAATTTTTAATAGGTCACATAAAATCCTCTTCTTCACATTCAAACCCTAAATTGCAGATCGGGTACTGAAATGAGTTATGGGGATGTTATCGTTTATCGGGTTTAACCGAATCCCGCTGAAGCAAGGGAGAAACAAGAAAGAAGGGTGGGGAAAGAATTGTAAGAGATGCCGCGGTAGGGGTGAATGAGAAAAAATAAAACACAAACAAAGAAAAGAAAAGAAAAGAAAAGAAAAGAATTGTTGCCGCGAAACTTGAATAAAAAGGCTTACAGGCCAATGAAAATGTTCTTGTTTGTTTAAACGCTGTGTGGGAAGGCAGAAGATCGTCGAGGAGGGAGAATACGATTTGTATTAGGTTATGATCCACCCTACACGTATTTTTGTGAGTTATGTAAACGGTGTAGATCATAGACGCTATATGAAAATTGAACGCATGACTACATGAGATTATGTTTGAAATTTTAGAAAAATATCTCTTAATTGCCTCCCAAAGTTTTCCAGAATTACGAAATTAAACCCCGAGAAATTTTAAAATTGCAGTTACATCACCTAATATGCACCTGATTAAGTAATATAACCCAGACATTTCATCCTACCAAATTTATACCGATGACTAGGTTATTAGAAATAACAATTTAATGAGGACGACATATCTATAACAAAGAGCTCGCAAAAATATTATCTAAAGAAACCTACGAACAAAATTCTTGAATTTGACACAAAGTGAGTAAGAAATATTGGCTTCTATATTGAGTCGTGTTTTTTATGTGAAGCCATTATATTTCAATTGGGTGGCTTCAAGTGATTTTAACAAACTAATAACAAAGTTCAAGTAGGCATGGACTTGTGTAGCATTAAATTAATAATTTATGATTATTGTACCCTTAACTGGGTTTACTTGTTAAATCATTTAATAATGCCCTAAAATATGCATTAAAAATCCTCAAATTAACTATAAAATATCATGTCAAAATATGGTTTCATCATTCTTGTTAGTATTATTTTTATTTTTACTTTTTAATTTGTAACTTAATTTTAGGATATACTAACTAATACTGTAATTGGATGTCATCCATGTTATTTAAAGCCATATTTCTGAATAAAAAAGCTAATCGTTAGACCAGTCATGCGCTTAAAAAGGTTACAAGACAAAGTATTTTTGAAGAAAAAGCTTTAACCAGTTCACATGTTTAATGCTTTTGGACCTGACCAACCCCATCCGATTTTCATTTCATTGCTTCCAAATAATTAATTATTGATAAAAAAAATGATAGAAATACTAAAAGAAAATTATCACATAAAAAACGATGTTAACAAAATAATAAAAATAAAAATAATCACGCAAAGATATTTAAATCATAAAAATATAATAAAAGATTTTGACGTTCCAACAGCGAGTCAAAAATATAAACAAAATAATACTGAATGCTATTATCGATTTATCGTCGTCCACGACTGCAGGTGCGCTCGAAAGCAAATATTTTCGCCGGTTCAAGCCCGGTCATTTTCTTGAAATCCCGATTTTTAAAATAATTTTATTGATGTTTCATTGTAATTTGTAACAGATTTTTAAGTACCCGCGCAACGGGAGAAAATAATACTCCTCTGGCCCTAGTTTGATAGGAAGTAGTAGTATTAGAATTAGAATGCTACTCTAATTGAAACTTGACTTTGGTGATCAACGGTGAGTTGCGCCCAAGAGCAACAAACCGTGTAAGAAAATGTGTTTTATGCCTCTATCGTTCAATCACACGTCTGCTATTTTTAAATTCAACAAAATCCTTCTCATCATCCATACGATATTTGTTAAACCGTCCTCCTTGTTTTTCAGATTGTTCTCTGCGAGGTCTGATCGAATGTCGTGTGCCTCGCTCCCGGTCTTCATACTTCTGCCAGTTACGGCCATTTCCTTCAGACTCTCTTCCCTTACCATAAGACCGTCGGGGCGATTCGTCAAAGTCATCACTGAACAAGTTTGCTCGGTGTGAACCATTAGATTTAGGAAGCCTGTCTCTATCGAAGTTTCTCCTTCCAGAAGCATGATTGTTCGAAGACCGTCGGGGCGATCCGTCAAAGTCATCGCTGAACAAGTTTGCTCCGTGTGAACCATTAGATTTAGGATGCCTGTCTCTATCGAAGTTTTTCCTTCCTGAAGCATGCTTGTTCGAAGACCGTCGGGGCGATCCGTCAAAGTCATCGCTGAACAAGTTTGCTCCGTGTGAACCATTAGATTTAGGATGCCTGTCTCTATCGAAGTTTCTCCTTCCTGAAGCATGCTTGTTCGAAGACCGTCGGGGCGATCCGTCAAAGTCATCGCTGAACAAGTTTGCTCCGTGTGAACCATTAGATTTAGGATGCCTGTCTCTATCGAAGTTTCTCCTTCCTGAAGCATGCTTGTTCCCATTATTTCGTCTTGAAGTATATGCCTCATCCTCATCAGAGTAGAGGCCACCTACAAAGTCTTCGTCAGAATCTGAACCAAAGCTTAATTTCTTGGCTGGACCTTTGCCTTTCCCTGCAGCACCAGTAACACGGCTAGATTTAAATTTAGAATGAATGGACCGTTGTTCTTCCATATCAAAATTGAGATCATCATCGTCAGAATCAAAGCTCAATTTCTTGGTTGGAACTCTGCCTTTGCCTTTCTGTTCAGGACCATTAAAGCGACCAGACTTGAAATTAGAATGAACGGGCCGTAGTTCAACTGAAGAGTCCTCAAATTCTGAAAAATCACCTTCAGAAACTTTTACTCTAGCACTATTATTGTGTTTCTCTAGCTCATAACTATCTATATCATCTTCATCCTCAAAATCATCAAACCCTAGTCCAGGCCTATTAATACTGGGATTAGAATATTCCCCATCATGGGATCCTTGCACTCTATCAGTTTTCTCAAATTCACCTTCCCGCCATCCAAAATTCCCATGCTGAGCCTGGGTGTCTGAAGGAAAATCTTCATCTATTGCATGAGCATCTGCATACTCAAAAGCCGCAACATCTGCACCATCTGATTCCGCATCATCAAAATCAAAATTCCAAGCATTGGAAACCCCTTGCAAGCTGGACATCTTATCCACCCTTGGTTTGGAAGTATGCTGCTTGTCTTGAATTTTACTCTCCAGAAATTCATCAGGTGGGCGTTTACACTCACAATGAAAGCATACCATGTTCCTCCGGTAATTCAAGAAGTTGCACCTGCCAGAGAAAAATAAAAAGGCAAGTAATGCTCAATATTTCAGTAAAAGATGCTTAAAGAGGATATAAACAACTATTTCAAGGGATTCCACTTAAATTACAAACGTGCCAAGAGTTAACAGTTCTAAAGTTGGACGTGAATGGGCGCACTGAGAAGTACCAGTACATGGGTAGCATAAATGGTAATCACATTTTGTCAAATTGAGGACCAGCATCACTGCAGTAATATCACCGGATAATGACCCTTAATCATGTAAAAAGTAGCTTCACAATAAGGTGTAAGCTTCATAGAAAATAAATGCATTCATAATTACTTAGTCTATTTGCTTTGTGCATGTGGGATTGTGGATGTGACAAAGGGAGAAAAAGGAGGGGAGAGGAGTTCGATAGAGGGGATGAAGCCTTTATGGTAGAAATAATGGACTTGTCACTTACTCGGGACATTCCCATTCTCCTGGCAGCAACTGTCTTTTCGGACGTTTGGCATCACACTGTAGGCAAACAGTATTCTTTGCAAAATTCATGAAATCACACCTGTAAAAGTCAATGATCATGTTAACTCAACAAAAGGGCATATCAACAATTGAATATACAACATATTACACAAGACAGTGCCCCTATTTATATCCAGGACAAGTCTGAAATTAGGGAAATCCTATACCAATGATAATGCTGATCACATCCCAATGATTGTGTACACTAAGTGCAGAGATCTTATTCATAAAAATCTTTCCTATTCAACAACAAAGACCATCCTCACATGACTTTGTCCACAAATACCATAATGATGCACATAAGCAGCATGCCCAAAACAAGTTACAATGTTCAAGGAAGAACCAAACATATTAAAATGACAATAACAAATTCTTCAATGGAAATGACACGCAGCTATTTGGTAATAGTATCAAGTATTTATTTCTGCAAGTCATGGGGAGATTTAAAACACATACTTTGGACAAAGCCAGTCTCCTTTTTTCATTTCAACATCATCTCGTCCAACACGTTTCCTTGGAGGAGGAGGAGGCTGCTTCACTTTAGGCGGAGGCTTTTTGATGACAGGAGGGGGTAGATTTGGATCTATAGGAACTGAACTCAACTTAACAACCTCATGCAGCAACTTACGAACTACGGTTTTCACAGACTTTTGCTTTAGAAGTGACTTAGTGGTGGATGATCCATTCACAGGATCAGAGCCAAATGATGATAAGACCCGCATGACATCAATAGTCCGCGCCTCATCCTCTTTGTTTGTAAGCAGATACGCCCTTTCACAAGAGATCCTCAAACTGCAGGAACTGCAGACCTGATAAGAATGAATTATTCATCATAAACATACAAAATGCAGTTCGCTAAACTATGAATAACATAACCTAGGTATTGGAGAATGCGAATTGGATCTACATCCATGCATCCAGAAAGAAAGAGAGTAATTCATAAAAATATGACAGTGTGTGGGGTCCACATTCCATCTTTATAATCATCATTATCATCTCTCTCTCTCTCGTTTCTAATGTTCTATATGCATCACCATCATTATCATCTCTCTCTCTCATTTCTAATATTCTAGATGCACTCATTTTTGTGAACGTAATAGCTTTCAAGATCAAACAATAGCCCCTTTCTCTTACTTGAATACATGCAGCATGGCAGTGTGCAAATCAGACAATGATATTATCAAAATTCACCGTGGACAAATGGACAAACAATGAATCAAGAAGCAGCTAAAAAGTTAAAGGGTTGCAGAAGTCAAGCATAATGTAACGTATTGTGTTAAACACAAAACTAAAGGTTCTATCCTTACATCTCCTTCATCGAGGTGAACATGCTTCCTTAGAAGTTTAGCAGAGAAAACTACTTTTTTGTCTGCAGTCGGGCATCCGAAACCAACCAGAATTTGAATGTCATGCCTCGACAATGACCTGGAATCAATCTCTTCTAATTCAGAAATTATGATACAGAGTGGCATTTTGAAAGATATAATCACATCAACAACATCCCCATAGATAACAAAATAATACATTTTCGGTTTTAACATTATTCTCTCACGGTTCAAATACACATTTTTAGCCCTCAATACATTTTCTTTTTCTTTGTATAATATTTACATATTCTTTTATTTAAGAGAGAAGGTGCGGGAGTTGGCTGGGGTTTGAACCTGACTGAAGAACAATCACAGTTATGCAGGATTAAAACATCTGAAAATCGAAAGTTACCAATACCGTCTCGGCAACTCAAAGATCACTTCACATAAAACACGTCAGTTAACGCATATTACCCTACCTATATTACAAATTCCTCGATAAAAATATAAGGGACATAGAAATGCAAGAACAGTGTCATCCCCAGAAGATCCGAAGCCAGACCGAATCAAGTGGCTCCTTTGAAGAAGTTACTAAGATATTTTTAAGTCTTTGTGTCAACTTTTGGAGTGTGAGAGGTTTGTGGCTTTCAGAAAAGGGCTTCTGAACCATGGTTTGAGAGTTACCCCAACACTCACTACAAATCACCGAAACAAAACCCCCTTCTCCTTGCTATCTAGAAAGCACATAAATGGATAAACAAACCTTAATATATCAAAGCGGTCTTTCCCAAAATTGAGGCAGGCCGTTTGCACGCTCTTGAAATCCTTAGTGAAATCAAAACCCGCATCATCTGCCACTTCGGCAGGATCGAACCCCAAATCCTGAACCAATTTATCCTCGTCCCTCCTCCTGTGATCAAAATAATTCTGCTGAACCAACCTCTCCATCAATTCGATCCACTCCGGCCACGGGTGCACCACCTCCACATCCTTCTTCGCCAATTCTTCACGCTTCTCTTCCTCTCTCGTCGCCTCCAACTTCGACTCAGGCAAACCGGCATCGGTTGGGTTGGGGTTGACATTAGCTGCAGATACTATTTCTGATTGCGTTCCATTAGTGTCATTGGGCGGCAACTGCGTCTTCTTAGACTCTCGCCAGGCTCGAATTCGTTGAAGAGTTTGGTGCTTTTGGTCGCGCTCTTTCTCAATGGCATCGATTTGATCAAAGACGAAGCTAAGACGGGCAGAAAGGCTAGAAGGCTTGGGGTCAGGGACAGGGTCTTGAGAAGTTGAGTAGGGTTTAGACGTCAGAAGCTGAGAAAGGTAGAAGGAACTTGTAGTTGCACCAGGCTTAGGGTTTGACGGAAGGAGAGAGATACGTCTGATGAGCAGAACAGAGAAAGGACGGTAAGCCATTAAGATTGAAATGCCGGTCACCAGGCATCACCTGGGACTTGGGAGAGATAATTCGTCATAAACCTTGAGGCTTAAACCCTACGGAGTCTTTGCGCAAGACAGGTTCGAAGCACCACCCTTGGATATTATTTATTTGTTTTTTATTTTATTTTATAAATTGAGGTTGGCCTTTCCTATCTTACTGCTATAACCTTTTTAAGTTTTTTGAAAGTTAACCGAAGAAATAAGAAACAGTAATCTACTGTATCATTATAGAGTTGAGTCTTGTGGCTCCTCTCTAATGTCACTGTTCACTTTATCCTGGCTAATGTAAGGCTTTGTGTCTTGCTTTAAATTTTTCTGGTCTGCGTGCGCTTACTTCTAATGTCACTGTTCATTTTATAATTTATTTGCTTTTGTCATTGATAATTACAATGTTGAAGCGGCTTTGTGTATTACAGTAATACCTCCAATCTAAATATAACTCCTCCGGTTAATTATAGGAGCAACACTTTTGTAGAAATAAGAATTTACACTACAAAAGTGTTCCTAAAATTAGAACCGGAAAGAGTATAAAACAAAATTTGTAGTGCAAATTATAGAGTTGAGTCAAGTCATTTTTATTTGTGGCTCCTCTCTAATGTCACTGTTCATTTAACACAGCTAATATAAGGCTTTGTGTCTTGCTTTAAATTTTTCTGGGCTGCGTGTGCTTACTTCTAATGTCACTGTTCATTTTATAATTTTTTTTGCTTTTAACATTGATAGTAACAATGTTGAAGAGGCTTTGTGTGTATTACAGTACTACCCCGATCCTAAATATATGACAAAGTTTGTAGTTGCACCACAAACTTTATTCTATATTTATGATCGAAGGGAGTATTTTTTATTAGAGATAAGCGGTTAATATGTGTTGGTTCATAATATCTCATTTTATTGGAGATGCTTTTTGTGATGTAGGTGGCACTTTTATGACATTTAAGATTAATCTTACATGCAATGCAAACAATTTATGTGGACGGAACTAATTGATATGCGATGGGATATATTAGAAATATTGATTATATTTAAGCTAATTGATGCGCGGGAGAGTCAATGCTTGTTTTTATAAGGAAAAAAATCCCGTCTCAACTGTCAGCTCTCCGGACAACCGAATCAGGAAAAAAATTGCAAATAGTTGTATAAGATTTTGAGATGGTCAGATTACTAAGATCCTCGAACCAAGAAAAGGTGCGTTGATTTTGTCCTTTTGTCACTTCTGGTTGGCCACTATTTTGTATTTTCAGAATCAAAATGTGCCCGCCTTTCAGTTTCGAATTAGCTTCACGAACTCAGGATAGATCTGGCTTTGTGTCCTTTCTGTTTATTAGCAGAAGCAAAATAACCTCAAATATTCCATCAATTAACTAGAGTGAGGTGGAATAAGTGTATCATTTTGATTTTAGTTCATGATCATTGGGCACCTCATAGAGGATGTTCTAGTCACTACCTTGACATTACACACAGCTGAATTCTTCTATTTCTTGGCGATATTGATTTCATAGCATAAAATGGCAATTTATTTCTATTAACATTATAGGATAGGAACACATGCAGAGAAAACTCCATGTCCATCTTTTAGAATGAGACAGCTTTTCAGAAAGAAAGAGAACGGAGACTAAACATAAAAGAACAATTACACGGAGACTAAATCAGAGAATTCAAAAGTGACTATAGATGAGGCTCGACGGGCCATTCAAATCAAATAGAGACACTGTTGGGAATTCCCATGCCAGTAAGTCCACCCTTACTGGAAGGATAAAGTAAAGTATATGGCATCTTTACTGGCCCAGCTCTGTTTTTAAGAGTCTCATTGCTATTCCTTTTCATGATTCCTCCTTCAATTTCTCTCAGTCTCTTTCCAAACTTCTCAAAGTCTTCCAACGGATCTGCATCAGATGTCCAATCAGGAGTGTCTCTCTGTCCAAGGTAGACCTCATCAGAAGTATGCCTAGACAATACTTCTATAAGAGAAATTCCAAGAACAGTCTGCAACTGTGATGTAATTGTTTTCAAGAAACCCTTCTCAGGATTTGCCAGGAGCTCATCATATTCTGGACTTCCCTTCTTAGGCATAAATCGCCGGCTTATAGAAGGGCGATTAAGAGGGTATCCTCCAAAAGGGTACTGTCCAAAGTTTATTGCAGCATGAAGAGCTGAGGCAATCCATATAATAATAGTGCATGATTCTATCAGCTCTTCGCGAGTCTTCATCTTAGGCCACCAAGGCTCATTTTTCTTGTCACCGTGGCCTTCCTCTCTCAATTCCTTCCACCAAGCTTGGAGTTCAGAGTCTTGCCTGACCACTTCATCTGTCTTGTAGTAATAGGAACAATAGTCTCGGACCCATGCCTTGATAGCAAACCAAATCTCTAGTCCATCAACAGCATAAGGGTAATCCTCAATCAATAGCCGAAGGCCATTTGGGGAAGATGGATCCTCAACTGCCATTCCTCTGAAAGAAGCAGACAGCAACTCATTAAAACCAGAAGTTCTATCACTCTTATTCCAATATGATATCATCTAAGTCAGTTCGTTTATGCTTTCTCATAATTAAAAAGTAGAAGGCAAAGAACACTTCGTGCCTTAATAGCTCGAATAAACAGATTTTTTACTATAGTCATGTGCTAGTGAAATTTACCTCTTGACAAGGTCAGCAGGAAGTGCTTGCTCGGGGAAAACCCAATCTTTATACATGAAAGATGACAACTCCATACAGTACTTGGCAGGAAAAACTGTTAACTCCAAAGCTCCTCCTGCGTTGATGAGGATCTGCCGCGCAAGTGCATTTATATTCATGGTGTCACGAAAGTGAGGGTGCAATAGTTTGTGAATAGGATGAAGCACACTGAGCTGCCTGTTTGTTGCGATAATAAATGGCTCAATTGCTGCATGAGTATGCAACCTGTGACACACGTAAAAGTGTCAAAAAGTTGGTTTTTAAAAACAAGTGAAACTGAGTATACGAGTTTGGTTTATTCAATAGAGTTATATACCAGTGGCTGATAAGCTGATGAAAGCCTGAGTCAACTACTAATACATAAGCTTTAGCTAAGTCCCAGATGGAACTTTCAACGCCTTGTTTGGCAGGAAAGTAGACTTCACTTATGGCACCAAATTGATCTCCCTCAGGATGTGGCAAACTCAATTCAATGGCTAATGGCTTTAAAGTTCCATCATTTTGCAAGAATAGAACTGTCCTGCTAGCATAAGCCTTTGTAGAAGTGGAGTTTATCCTCCTCAAGAATGGCATTAATGTATCATGATGATCTAATATGAATAACTTCCTTTTGCTGATGGCCTAGACAACCAAAAACAAATTAATAACATGACTCAGAACATCATATACTAAAAAATTGATTCTGACTATAAAACGAAGTTATGACAAGATATTTCTTGTCAACTGATTTTGAAACACAAGATCATGACATCCTTCAAACGTTACCTCATCTACCGTGAGCCCATCCAGGTTTGACTCTATTTGCCCTTTGGCTATCTTGCTTGTTTGATCACCATAAACTTTAGGATCTAGTTTGCTAGCTGGTGGAAATTCCTGCAAATTATTTAGGATTATTGTGCGGGGGGAAAACATATAGAACTCTTCATTGGGCTATTGAGCCTATTAGACAAATCTTACATTTAGACAGATCGTATATTCTTCTCTAATCTAAATTCAAATATTCACAATAAATTAGTAATAGCATTTAAGCATACCTGGAGACAGCGAATTATGACAGGATTTACACCAGCTAGCATCTCTCTTGCAAATTCTTCGTCAGTCCTCCATGCAGACTTATCCTCTGCTCCAAATTATTGAGAACGTTAAAATATCAAACAAGAATGGTTCGCAGAAATATGTAACATGTAAAGTAAACCAGGGGGTCATGTACAACACCTTTAATCACTTGAGGTGTTGGAAATTTGAGGAACTTTTCACCATCAGTTCGGAAAATTTCCTTGATTAATTCTGCCGGAATGCTATCCCTAATATCCTTGAATATACCTTCAGGCAACTCAATCCCACCTTCATATAGTTTAAGTACATCTTGAAAGCTATCAAACTCATTGGGAGTTTTGTCAAAAAGAGATTCCAGCTCAGGTTTCAAAACTTGAACAATGAGCTTTAGCGCATAGCCAAGAGCATCCGACATTTTCACATGACTGAATCTTTCATCCCTTGGAACATAGATATTGAAACTCAATGGAAGGCTCAGCCTAGTCTCAACATTACGATCTGCCGAGATATAACAATAAATTAAATCAAAATTACCACATGAATTAGTCAAAGAAGATAACTTTGGTTTTAATTGGCAGTTTAAGAGCCTAACCTGACTTTTTAGGCGATCTACCAGTTCTACCCCTTCGAGGGTAGGGATATTGGCTAGACCCTCCCAGAATAGGACGAACAAGCTGAGGCTTATCTGGGTTGCACAAATCATTATAAAGTGCATAATCATAAACTCTATCCCATTCTTTAAGCTCCCCTTGTCCATCTCCTCTCAGATTATTCAATTCTTCTTCTCTGTATTTGAGTAGAGCCTGTGGTGTGTCACTTGGAAGGAATGTCTGCAACACATTAGCAATAAGCATATTGTTCAAAAGCTCCTTCTTGAGATGAACTTTATTAATAGTTCATTTAATGTACCTTGTTGGCAAAGAAAATGCGGTCCGTTTTGTATTTATCAGCATTGTAGACCCAAGAGTTGCAAACAAAGTGGATAACACCATGATCGGGAACATTTTCAAGAGTGAGAGTTCTGAGAAAGAACTCACTAGGATGATTATTCCTTATTAAAAATGCTCCTGGAGTTCCTATCTCTTTATCCCACTCAAATGTAACCTTAAATGCAACCTCGTCCGCCGTCAAGGGTGTGATTGTTGTAAACCAATCTTCCAGATATGCCGGCGTCCCAAGCTTCCCTTTCAACCCATTTCCTGCAGTTTATTAAGTTCGGAAGGTAAGTAAATAATGTAAATATATGGATACTTTTTTACATCGTCGTAAATTCGTGATTCCAAGAATTAAAAAGGGCAGCCCCGTGGACATGGACTGGTAGTTGAGAGAGTAGAAGTCACGCGCTAGATAGTGGATCCTGACTTGGATTTCGCAACAGGATAATGAGAAGGCACAACACTATCATACGCAATCAAACAAGGGCATCAGATCAGATCAAATTGTCATACATTATGGTTACAAGTAAAATCATTACCGATACAGGTGGCGTGATGGTTTGAAAAAAACAAAACACGTGAATTAGAAAAGAAACAGGAAAGATAAGAACTAGAGTTAGAAAGTAGACTGTTGAAAGTGGAGAAAATTACTGGGTGTGAAACCAGGGAGGTGCGATTTCGCGATAACCGACAGACTGAAGAAATCCCCATGCCTCTCTTATTATTTCTCAAAAAGCACCCACTAATAAGTTTATTTTGTCTTTTTTATAAGCGCATACGCTTTGTTCCAACGAAACCTTTAATTACTTTTTTTTTTTTTTCAGTATGCCGCCATAATTAATAAGGGTAGTGGGTGAGAGTAATTATTAACATAATATTAAATTTAGTGCGATTAGTAGGGGGAAAGTACTTAAATCAGAAGTTTATTGACTTTAAATTTTTATTGGTTTGTGAGATTTGTTAGTTGAATTTATATCGATCGAACTTGGTAAATGTACAACAACAACAACAAAAATCACACTTTTTTCCCTTTCTTTTCTCATTTCCTGTCAGGAAATTAATGGTTTTACTTTTTTTTCGTGCATGGCCCAGAACGCTTGCACGTGCCTTCTGTTTCAGTATGGTTGGGAGCTTTTCATTTTTTATTTTACACAGGCAGCAAAAGCTTTATTAAAAAATAATAACATAAAAGATTAATATTAAGGAAAAATCACTTTAGAAGCCCTTTAACAGAAAAAACGAAAAAAAGGCTCCAAATTCTGAAATCCCAGAAAAGACCTTTCAGAATGTTATGTGAGTTGTTAATGGAAATATATAGTTGTTAACGAATCTTGATATAGTTGTTAATGTGCTGATTTAGTTGTTAGAAAATTATTGTTAATGGGGGTGATTTAGTTTTAATGACCTACCCAACAACTATATCAAATTTCCGTTAACAACTCACGCAAGATTATAAAAATCCTTCCTAATCGTCGATTCTCGGCGCTTTTTTTGGGATTTTTTCTCTAAAAAGGGCCCTGAAAATGATTTTCCCTAATATTAATAATCCATAAACACACTTATAAAATAAAATAAATATGTGTGTGTACACGAGTACACCAGCTCACCACAGGATGATTTGGTCTTGACAAAAGTCTAAGATGTGTTTGTTTTGAGGTGATGAGAGTTTTTCGTCATTCTTGGTTCACGTAAAAAAAAAGTTAGATATGTTCATAAATCATATAATTTTTTGCATCATTTTTTCATACAAGTGTTTCATATTTGACTTTTCAGATCAAAGAAGGAAGAAAACTCCCTTCAAACCAAACAATCATAAAGAAACTTGCATATAATTTTGTAGAGTGAAGGATAAGCAAGTAAATTATGGCAGCTAATCTGATGAAGACTCGAGAGGAGATATTTTTATATCAATGCCAGGGAAATTGACTTCAAAAACAAAATTAAACAGTCAACATAAACCACTCTGATCAAAGTGACTAGCCGCCCCTAAAATACAGATAAAACGAGCTATTAAACACTAGTACGAGGAATAATTTTTCTCCCATAATACAGATAAAACACCCACGCTCCACCAATTCTTTAAAATAATTTATTTGTTTATTAATTTAATTATAGTATGAAAAATCCCCGAGTCCAGACATGTGGTTCAGAATACATGGATGGAAGAAATAAAACAGCGCACTATGTTTCGAGAGCGCGAGATCGAGTTAGCACTTAGCAAGGAAGAAAGCTGAGCAACAAAACAATATTAAATTTTTGGTCAAGATTCATTATATTAGCGTCTAATTCTATCCGCTTGTGTGTTTATCTCCTGATTTTGGTTTCTTCCACCAAAGGCGAATCAAGCTCCTTCAACAAACCATCAGAAACACTGAAACAGAACGCGAGAGAGAGAGAGAGAGAGAGAGTGAACTGACCAGGGTCAACGTTGACGGAACTAATCAACTGCAGAGAAACCTTGTCACCCACTAACTCATGAAGACGATCCACGACGGAGGCACCCAAGTCGTTCAAGTCCAACACATTCTTCTTCATCAACACCACCGTCCCTTTGATGGTAGAACGATGACCGTTGCCGTCGGCGTCGGAGTTGCCGTTGAGAACGTCGAGAATGTTATGAAACATCTCTTTTTTCGGAGAACAGCTACGTACGTATCGGACAAAGAAAAGTTTCCAAAAGAAAGGAGAAGGTAACTTAATTAGCAGCTGGAATTTGCAGGGACTCTGTGAAGAAGGGACTTAGTTATGTGTGTATTTATAGCGAGGTGAAAGAGATAAATTGGCATCTGCCAATAGTAAGGCTCCACTTGTCCGACCACTGTGGATCTCAATATTGCGTCTTTCGTCTCTTTTTCTTGGAAGTGAATGAGGTTCTTCGTGGTATTTCCCATTTTATGAAAAGAACAAAATTTAGAAAAAAGGAAAGAAGGAACAAAAAAATGTCGATTATTTAATGTGAACAAGAATATTCTCTTATGGTCTATTTGGTAGGAGGGAAATGGAGGAGAAGGAAAATTTGTATAAGTTGATTTAAAAAATTTAGAAAAGTGTGGTTATAAAATTTTAATAAAGATAAAATGTAAAATAAAATAGTAAGATCGAAAAACTAATTTAAAATTGTCAACCTCACTTCTCTAATTTTTAAAAATCTAGTTCATAAAATTTTTCCCTCCCCTCCAAATCCCTTATACCAATAAAGCCTTTAGAGTTTTTAAATTTAGGGAAAATCATTTTTTAAAGACTTTTTAGAAAAAAATCTCAAAAAATGCGCTTTTTCGACTCAAATCTCAAAAAGATTTTCGAATCTATGTGAAATTGTTAACTACCGATATAGTTGTTAATGAAACTGATTTAATTGTTAGAAAATTGTTGTTAATGAGAATGATTTAGGGCCTTTTCTATAATTTCAGAATTCTGAGAACTTTTTTTATGATTTTTTTCTTTAAAAAGGGCCCTGAAAAGGATTTTTCCTTAAATTTAAAGCTCATTGTGTCTCACTCATTTATATTTATAATTAAACAGATTTTGGCTAATGATTGGGTGGTACAGTGGCACCATATTTCCCGAGTTCAGAATCATGTAGCTGATAGACTAGCCAAGGAAGGATTATCTAGTTCTTGCCTTTTTTGTTCTTATCCCTCCTTTCTAAGGGTGTTGGTTTTACAAGATTATATGAGAATTTATTCCCCCTTTTTTATTAAGGCTTTGCCTACGTTTATATAAAAAAAAAATATGGAAAGAGGCAAAGTAAGATTTGGCGAGAGAGGTGTAATTTAGAGAAAAGCGCAGCCATATGTGAGAGAGAAAAAAAAAAAAGAGAGAAAGCACGCGCAGATTCACAAGGCAGTTTCGATAAACTAATGTTTGCGCATTTGTGAACTGTTGGTTGGAATGACCTTTGGACAGGAGGTTCACAACTCACAACTCGTAATGCATCATTCTGAACAATTGGATTGTTGATACGTGACCTAGTGTAAGAGATGTTGAGTTCGCTTTGAGGTTTTTTTTTTTTGTGTGTGTGGGTATTTTTGGCTTTTGTATTCTCCATTGTAAGTCTGTGTTTTAATTGTTTGACTGGACGATTGTACATATTTGTGCATCTGATTGAGATCTGATTGAGACTTATATGTTGTTTTGATCACAACGAATATGATTTTCTTTGGTGGAGATGACCGTGTTTTTTATCCTTAAATTAAAGGTTTTCCTATTGATTAGTGTTATTTTATTTCTGTCATATGTGTATTATAGACTCACCCCTCACATTCAACGCACGTGACGGCGTCTCCTTTAGACAATTTCTTTATCGACGTGTTTCTCTCATCGATTTGCAAATTTGTCAGCTGGTATATATATATTTTAACCCCAATTTGCACTGATTTAATTCTTAAACATTTTTTAATATCTCTATGACTCTATCATACATCACTATCGTTTTCTACGCTGTGTCTCTAGTCCGTGAATTATTTATTCTATCAGCTTTCACAATGTCCCCTCAAAAGTCTAGACTCTAGAAGCCTGAAACACGACTGAGTAATATCCAAATAACTGGTCCAGTTGAATACCTAGTGAGAGAATTGCATTGTTATAAAATACTATCTCTGATCACAAAATATAAAATAAATAATTTATATTATAAACTTTATCTTAAATTTAAAACCGAAGATATGAATTTGAATTTTGATAAAATAAAACATGTGCTTGTTTTGATTGGTGTTTTGAAGCTCCGATCTAGCTTTTTATTCATGGATAGTTAAATTTCTTACAACTACTGCATATTTAATTTATTTTAGTATACATATTATTCTTTCACATCTACGATTTTTTTGGGTCAGGCTGTGTCACATAATTTAAAATTGAGACATGGACACCAACAGCAGTTGCATTGTGTGAAATGGGTTTGGTACCCTTTCAAATAAAATTTGTAATTCAAATGCTGCTAATGGTTTGATAACATTTAAAAAAGAATCAGTTAATAATATAATATCAACTTGCAAAACTTGGAAATATCTATAAACACAAAATTAGTGATTGTGGGGGACCTGATTGAGATGGTATCAAATGGTGGAACAAAACAAAAACATTTGCACAGACGACGTATGTATACATGTAATGTCATCATCAATGCGAGCCTTTTCAACAGTTCAATATCAAGCATCTACACTGTGAAGTGGATATTAAATCAGCTGATAGGAGCAACAAAAACAATTTAAATTACACGAATGCTCGGTAAAAAGGCGTTGGAATATTGCTTGTAGAATAGAATCATTTTTTCCCCAGAAGAATAAGGAATTGTCGAGTGAATTGACATTCTAAAATGTTCACATTACCACACCTGTTAAATGGGAACTCAATTAGCGGGTGAAAAATAAGCACTTAATAAAAACAAGAAGAATATAAAAGAAAAGCTAAAGCAGAGAATTAGAATCAGGGATTAAAGAACAAGTTCAAATAGGTGGCTTCAAGTGGAAGGAATTGATTAGTGAGTGATGACTAAGAATGAATCAAGTAAACGAGAACAAGTCAAGTCAGAGCAACGTCGTCTGCGATGCGAGTCTGAGTCGTTGTTCGTGTGAAAACGATTGTATTCTATTCAGTATTCACAGTTTTGCCAATTGAAAATAATAGTAATGTTAAAAGGACAATCTTCACATGCGTTTCTAATTAAGAAGACCAATGTGTTCACACTACTACACGCATCTCCAGGCCCGTTTGTAACCAGCTAGACCTGCCATTATTATAATTATCGTGTTTAACTACTCACATATACAATTCTACATGCTTACGACACTGCTTTTGTTGGACAACTGAAAGTTATAAACTGAAGACATGGCTCCGGCTAGCCCTATAAGATATGAAGATATCTCTCGGAAGGTGAGAACTGAGAATAGAATATAAACAAAAGGTTTACTTTTTGAAAGCACTTTGTGTGTGAAGCAAATCTACATGCACGAATGGATTCGTCCCCATCAACGATCAACTCCCAAAGGATAATATATTAATACTCAATCGATTCTAAATGTACAAACTAAATAATTAATTTGTAAGAATTTGGGGAAAAAAAGGTTAATTTAGCTAGTTATTTATATAAAAAAATATGTATTTTTTTCTACCATTTTAATCATTTTTTTTAAAACTACTCCATTAATAATTAAAAAAAACCATTAATACATACAATTAATAAGAAGAGTTTAAAAAAAAATTATAAATTTAGAAAACAAAATAGGTTAAAATCAAAACAAACACTTTTGTTAACTTTAATATAGGTTATATTTGTATTAGCTTTTGAAGAATAGCTTTGAAAAAAAAAAGGAAAAAAAGATTTTCAATAAAACGTGGCTTTGAGAGTTTGGGTAGTTTAATTCTGTAAGATAAATAGTTTGAATGTTCTATATATTCATGTACATAAGATGTGTATTTATACAATATGAGAGAGCCTTAGCATTGATGGCTCTTAATGACTATTAATTGAGGATTATTCCCTAATCCCTGATTTTTAGGGACTCTAATATATTCCTGATTTCCTAACACCCCCCTCAAGTTAGAGCATAGATGTTAATCAAGCTCAACTTATTATAAAGATAGTCAACTCGAGTACCATTTAAAGTCTTAGTCAGAAGATCACCCAATTGGTCACTAGACCGCACATGCCCCGTAGAAATAAAGTTCTCCTTAATCTTATCGCGTACAAAGTGACAGTCAATCTCAATGTGTTTTGTACATTCATGAAACACAGAGTTGGAGGCTTTGTGTATAGCAACTTTATTATCACACCACAACTTCGCAGGTAATAACGTGGCAAGACCAACCTCCTTCATTAACTGGTGAATCCACACAATTTCCTGTAATGACTGAGACATCGCTCTATACTCAGCTTCTGCACTTGACTTAGAAACCACATTTTGCTTCTTACTCCTCCATGATACTAAATTTCCACCAACAAACACACAATATCCTATGGTGGATCTTCTGGTAGCCTTTGACCCTGCATGATCTGCATCACAAAAACATTCAATCTTATTGTGGCCATGATTCGTATAGAGTACACCACGACCAGGTGAGCCCTTCAAATAATGTAGGACATGTTCCAAAGCTTCCCATGAGCAACGGTTGGTGCAGTTATGAATTGACTAAGCACACTAACTGGAAAGGTCACATCTGGGCGAGTTACCGTGAGATAGTTCAATTTCCCAATTAATCTACGGTATCTCTCAGGATAAGCAAACAGTTTGATCTTCTCCGGATCAACTTTCTTTTGTACATCCTCAGGTAGCTCATCAAACGGTATGCGGTCATCAATGTCCAAGAAGGGATTAGGAATCATGGGAACGCTACTCGGTGCTGCTCCGAGTTTCCTGGTTTCTTTTAACAAATCAATAACATATTTCCTCTGTGTCAAAATGATGCCTTTCTTACTTCTCATAACCTCTATCCCAAGAAAGTACTTTAACGGACCCAAATCCTTTGTTTGAAAATGAGAATTAAGAAAGGCTTTAAGTGATGAGATTAACGAAGCATTGCTACCCGTAATAACAATATCATCAACATATACCACCAAAAGAATCATTCCAGCATCTGTCTGCTGATAAAACACAAAATGGTCACACTTACTTTGACTTAGACCAAACTTCTTAACCACAGAGCTAAACCTGTCAAACCAAGCACGAGGGCTCTACTTCAAGCCATACAAAGACTTTTAAAGATGGCATACCTTCCCACGCTCCCCCGGAGCAACAAAACCAGGTGATTGCTCCATGTATACTTCTTCAAGAAGATTACCATTCAAGAACGCGTTCTTAACATCCAACTGATGAAGATCCCAACTATAATTGGCTGCCATAGAAATGAAGAGGCGAACAGAGGACAATTTTGCCACAAGAGATAAGGTTTCTGAATAGTCAACATCATAGGTCTGAGCATAACCCTTGGCAACCAGTCGAGCTTTCAAACATTCCAAGGTGCCATCAATTTTTGTTTTGATCGTGAATACCCACTTACACCTGATAGCCTTCTTGCCAAGAGGCAAATCAACGAGATTTCAGGTACCAGCCTTATCAAGGGCCACCATTTCTTCTTCCATCGCAGCACGCCAATCGAGATGGGTCAAGGCTTGTTGGAGAGTAGCGGGAACTGTAAGAGAGTCTAAGGATGCTATGAAGGAACATGATGGAGGAGACAAATGATTATAGGAAACAAAGGAAGAAATAGGATAGGTGCAAGTACGCTTACCTTTGCGTAAGACAATAGGCAAGTCATAAGAGGTGTTAGACACTGTGTCTGGTTCAAAGGTAGAAGTGGAAGGATTATGAGTACCAAGAGTATCAAGCACTGGTGCTGGTTCAGAAGTAGGAGCAGAAGGAACTGATGCCAGATCAGACAACAAAACAGTCATTGGTGGGTTATAAACCTGATCGACAACATTACTCGCCCTAGGGCGTTTCCGATAAACATGATAGATAGGTGGTTTAGCAAGTGTCGGGTCAGATGCTTGCACTGGTGGTAACTGAACTGGATAAAACAAGAGATCATCAAGACTGTTAGAGGTATCATCAGTCGAGACAGGAGATGGAGGTGGAGTAGAGACCGGAAAAAACAAAGTCGACTCATGAAATGTGACATATGTAGACACAAGATAACGCCGAAGGGTGGGAGAATAGCACCGATAACCCTTCTGAACCCTAGAATACCTAAGGAAGACACACTTAAGAGATCTGGGATCAATTTTTGTAACAGTGGGACGAACATCGCGAACAAAACAGACACATCCAAAGATTTTAGGGTCAACAGGAAATAGGGATTTGGAAGGAAACAAGGTGGTGCATGGAGTGGCATCATTAAGGATAGGAGGGGACATATGATTAATAAGGAAGCACGCAGTAGACACGGCGTCGGCCCAAAAAGGCTTAGGAACATTCACTTGAAACATAAGTGCCCGAACGACTTCTAATAAGTGTCGGTTCTTACATTCTGCAACACCATTTTGAGCCGGTGTATCTGGACAGGAGGACTGATGAAGCATTCCATGCTGGAGCATATAGGTTTGAAATTGGGCAGAGAAGTATTTTTTTTAGCATTATCACTTCGTAAGGTTTTGATGGAGACACCAAATTAAGTTTTGATTTCAGCACAGAAATGGCAAAAATGAGAAAACAACTCGAAACGAGTTTTCATTAAATACAACCAGATGGTACGAGAGAAATCATCAACAAAAAGTACCTAAAACCAGGCTTGGACTCGACAGGGCATGAACCCCAAACATCAGAATGGACTAAATCAAAGGGAGACGCAGCTCGTTTATTAACCCGAGGTGCCAGGTGAACACAGTGATGTTTAGCAAACTGACATGACTCACATTCTAAAGACGACAAATGATGGAATTGAGGATACATCCTCTTCAAAGAAGACAAGGACACATGACCTAAACGACAATGAACCTCAAAAGGGGATGAACCACCAGAGCAAGCAACTGAACGTGGTACCTGATCCTTAAGGAAGTAATGGCCACCAGATTCATAGCCTCTACCAATAACTCGCTTCATCGTAAGATCCTGAATCAAACAATGGTCAGGAAATAAAGTAATGAAACAGTTTGATTGTTGAGTGAGCTTGCTAGGGGACAAAAGATTAAATGTAAGGTCAGGGACATTAAGGACATGAGATAGGGAAATGGACGAAGTAGGTTCAACAGTGCCAGAGCCAATAACACGAGAATAAGAACCATTTGCAATCGTTATACTAGAGGGATTGACATAAGGCGCATACGAGAAAAACAAATGGTGGTTACCTGTCATATGATCAGTAGCACCGGAATCGATGATCCACTTCGAGAAAGAAGTAGCAAGACTAGAAGCAATATTACCTGTTGCAAGAGAAACAAAAGAACTAGACGTAGATTCAGCCATCGAGCTTCACAAAAAAGAAGTTGAGTTCCACAACAAACTTTCAAACAACACCTTAAAACCAAAGAGAGCAGCAACTTCACTGGAGGCAAGCACCAAACAAAACACCTCACTAGAGGTAAAGAACAAACAGAACCAAAAAAGGTCACAAGGACCACCAAACAACAAAGAAGTACCAAACACCTCACCGGAGGCAAACGAGGACGAGTGAAGGACAACAACGCAGTTACAACAACTGCCAAACAGAAAAATCCAGATCCTAGCAGCCACACCACGACCACAAGATGGAAAAGAGACCAAAGCAGTCACACCAACTGCCAAACAGGAATAAGAGGCCGCACAAGGACCAACAACAATGATACACACAAACCAAGGGCCAAAGAACAACCTAGGTCCTCAAAAAATGAGCACACAGACCCCTCAAAACAACAGACTAGAGAGGGAAGCCACGAGATTTGAGAACGAAAACACCTGGGTCGAGCTGGATGCACTGAGTCGATCCTGGAGAAGCAAACGGCGGCGAAAAACTCGTCGGAGAAACGCGTCACGCACTGGCGTGTGTAACAAACGGCGGAGCACTGGGTGGCGCGTGAGAGACCACACGCAGGTGAAACAAAGAGCTGCCGGTGGGGATGCGCCGATCGGGACCTACTGAGCACGGTGGGGCGACGCGTGGACGGAAAACAACCACGAAACAGAGAACCCTAACTCTAGCTCTCTCTCTCTCACTGTCACCAGAAACAGACAACAAACTCGCCGAAAAAAATACAGTCGAACCTTCAGGCTCTGATACCATGTAAGATAAATAGTCTGAATGTTCTATATATTCATGTACATAAGATGTGTATTTATACAATAGGAGAGAGCCTTAGCATTGATGACTCTTAATGACTATTAATTGAAGATTATTCCCTAATCCCTGATTTATAGGGATTCTAATATATTCCTGATTTCCTAACAAATTCAAACCATAGTTTTAAGGGTTAAAAACTATTTTAAGCTTTGAATGGGAGTTTGGCTACTTTACTTTTAAAACTATAGTTTGGGCCAAAACCATAGTTTTATAAGGAAGAGAATTCTCTCCTCATCCATTTTCTCATTTTCCCTCATTAGCTCATCTAGGCCATTGATTGGGAAGGTGAGAGAAAGGTTAAAGTGGTATTGTGATTGATTGAATGAATATGATTTAGAGATAATGAGGGATAATGAGAAAGAGATTATGAGAGAAACCCAACCCGTTTTATAAGTGTTCCCACACACACTATTGATTGGAAAGAGTACTAAGAGAATTGTCTCACTGCATCCTTCCGGTTACAATGGAGCCACTTTGTGCATCCCACATTTTTTGGTTGAGCCATTGAAAGACTTATAAATATTTATGCACATAAGTCGAGACAACATTTTTCTCACATATTTCTCTTATATTCCGTTAATCACAATTGAAAAATTATTTTTAACACTTCAATTACTATTTCAAGAGAGCACAAATGAAGCATGGCACATTGCAGTTGATTTACAATGCAAGCCTACTTTGATAGGCGGTGTTTTCTTTCCATCAATACTGGCCTCCCAATTTACTTCTCTCAAAATTTTCACCCAGAAAAAGACGATTATTCTATTAAGCAAATTTCCTCATATCAAACACAGGAGAGCCCACAGGACTTGCACCTCATGACTTGAACCTTGCCCAAGAGTACTTCTCAAAAACGACGCCATTTCGGCAAATTCCACGAATGTGAAAATCAGGCCATTTTTGGAGAAAATATCACTTACACAAGATCAGATCAGGCCATGAGTGAACACAGACTTGAGCTCCTATTTATTCACGGGGCAGCTTGCATAGTAATGGAAGCGTTTCGATTGGGTAAGAATGTTTGGAGCAACTGAATTATACCGTCTTTGAAAAGTTGAATAGAAGAGAATGATATGATGAGAGCAAGCTCATTAATTTACTGGGAGAGCAATCAAAGCCAGCCCTTGCTAGATATCCAACCTTTCATTATGCTTTCCAACAACTAGGAAAGACCAACCTGCCTCTCCCATTGCAGGTCTTCTGTAAATTCAGAAAGAGCGGCTCGAGGATTACCATTTGAAAGATACCAGTAGTATTTTGCAGTTTCATCATCAACTTGCATGCTTCTCCTTAAGGAATTAATTATTCTTTTGTTGCCCTCTGAGGACATTCTATTAGATAAATAGCTTGGTTTTCTGTCAGGCACGTCATCTGGATACAACACTGCTTCTTCTCTTTTTGCGTACACATCCAGCTCAATATAGCATGTTCTGTTTATAAGAATACCAGCATTGTTTACGGGAATCAACAACCTTTCCCTTGAGTATATACCATGATCACTCATCATGTTGTTCAGACGTTTTATGTCCATAACCTGTCAAAACATGAAATTCTCATAAGGTCAATGCAAAGCGATTTCAATACTTTGGCAAGTCTTTAACTAGGAAGAAACAGAATATAATGGAGCAAACGAGACTGCAGGTCACAAGACACTGGTTCGAAAAGAATCTTGAAATATCTGTACACTCTAGTATGGGCCACGTCCCATTTTGATTGATAAGTGAACAGGAAGGATAACAACCATACCATTGAATGCATTCTACTCATGTGATATTACATATGTTAATGATGTGGGACTTTGATTATCAATTTCTCACTGGTCTGAGAATAAATGATACGACAAAACTCTATTCCTCATTTTCCTAAAACAGGATCATATATGCATGCTCTCGAAACTGTAACAAGATTACACCAACAAAGACAAATCTAGTAGTCATGGACTCATAGTAGAAGCTTTGCCAAGCAAATATCCTCAATTCTTTTGATGAAAATGCACACTTCCGAAGAATTTGTAAATTATTTGCTTCTCATTCCTTCTAGACTGAATATTGAAATATCCTATTATGATTTGAAACATCCACCCAAATCAATAGAGTTTCTCCAGTGAAAAAATCCATCACGGCGCAATCACAAATCAGACATACCTGAACGGAGTATTTGACGGCAAGGCTGGCAACACTATCCCCACGGCCAATCCGATGGGAGAGGGCAAACTTTCCAAAACCATTGTCCCTCCAGAAGCTTCCAGAGACTGGAGTTCCAACTATATCCTTCAAATTCCAAGGAGCAAGAAAGGCCCGAGTCACAATATCCCTTTCCGAGGCAACGGAGTTCCAGAGTCGGGAAACGCAGCTGGCGCGAGCAAGGTCAGGGATGGAAAGTTTGAGAAAGATGAGCCGGAGAGTGTCCCTGCAGGCTAGGGCAGAGAAATGAGAATTGAGAGGGGAAATAACAGCGGAAGAGGAAAAGGAGGGGGGAGAAGGGCGTGGGGATTCGACGGAGGAGGAGGGGAAATTGGAATTCATGAGATGTTTGAGGATGTCGCCGTCGTCTTCGTCGCAACAGCAACCCATTGGCTCAAAATGAAGACCTTTTTCCACCAACCCTGTTCACCGCTTGGTTGAACTGGTGGATATCAGTATATCACCATTTCGCTCACAGCTTGGTTGGTTGAACCGGTGGATATCGGAACGCGTTTTTTTTTTTTCTTCTCAAAGATATCTGAATGCGTTTTGATGCCTACCCAAAGAGGCAGGGTACTTCGTCAAGATTTAGATGGTTGAAATTTTTAAATGGAAAATTAATTTTTTTAAAAAATGTTAGTTGAGAAATTATTTTTATTTTTTATTTATTAAAATAATTTTTTTAAAAAAAAATAAAATCTAAAATATTCATATTCTATTTTAACGGTTTAGATAATAGGAGCGCTCCCTGCCTATTCTATCCAAAGGACAGACGACAAGGAAAACGAATGGATATCGCCATTTCACTCTCAGCTTCCAACTTATGACATCATTATCGTGCTTGGATTGGTCAACGGATTGAAGCAAGTACTTTTTTCAGGGTGATTTACAGCTAAGTATACCAGATGAGATTTATCTCAATTTATGACTTGAATAGACATTTTTAAAGTATCTAAAAGTGATCCAACCTTTTTATAATTTGACTTATATAAATTTTAGATTGAGTAAAAGTTTATATAATGTAATTTATATTTGGATTGTCAATAACATAAATGATTTTTTTAAACTAAATTTATTTATATGATTATTTTAAAAATAAATTTAGATGGAAAATGATTAAAAATCACGTGAATCTTATTAAATTAAATAATACATATATATTATGATAATTATAAGATAAAAATTATAAAAACATCCAAAAATACAATACAAAAGGAATATTAAATAGTTTGATTCTTCATAACTTCAACATATAAATATATATATATATATATATTCAAACTCATTTGTGCATCGTTCTTATTTTCACGCCTCATGCATATAGAGGAGAAGAATATTCAAGTTTATTTTTTTTTCCTTCTATTTTTTTTTAAAAAAAACAGCAGAGTCTTTTACAATAATATATGGCATACAAAATCAGATTTTGTTAGATTACAAAAAGAATATATTATACTCATACAAAGCCACTCTGTATCTCCCAAGTTAGATCAAGAAATCAAATCCCAACTAATCATTCAATAAGCTCAAACTCCATATTATTTCCTAGAATTTTTATAATTTGTATTTTTATACAGAAATAATAAAAATAAAATTTTCAAAAACATGATATTAATATATACTAATATACAAACGCGTATAGCAGGCCACGAAATATATCCCATACACATACTGTCTGTTTATGTAGACATATTTATATATGTACGTACGAAGACAATTAGAATACTTCGATGAGGAGTTAAAATTTTAGAACATTTCCATGTCCATTTTTTTAGGTACCAAGGGCCCAACCCGAAATGAGATGTCTATAATTGATTAGAAAAAGTTGGGGAAAGAGAGAACAATACTAAAAAAGTATACAGGTGCTACCAAAATATGAAGAAAGAAATGTAGAGAAGAAATATTCTCATTAACATCATTTAAGTTCACCGTGCCAAATTTCTCCACTCCGCACACGTATCCTCTAAATCCAACTAAAGACAGGCTAGGTCTCACAGTCATCCGTGTAGGAAATATCAACTAACCAAACAAGTTACAAAAATTGTGCCAAAATATTTCAGTCCAAGAACATAACAAAAAGAAATGGCCTCACCACGGTCATGGTCACTATTTCAGAGTTCGTAACAGGGTCAAACACTCAAAAAACAAAGCACACGACATGAAGCTGCAAATAAGATCAATATGGTACGGGCCAGACCCCCAGCATCTATATCTATAATGTATAATACCAGAAAAAATACTATCTATTAATCAATTTTCACCAACCACCACCAAGCCCATATGCGTCCATATAGCCACCTCCTTGGCCACCATGTTCATGACCATGATGATGATGATGGTGATCATGATCATGACCATGGTCACTGCTTTTTGCTTCATCAAACATCTTCTGAATGTGTGCTTGGATGGGCTCTTCCTCAACTTTTCTTACAGTCTTGGGTAAGGATGACACAAATTGAGAGATTTTATCAGCTAACTCATCTGCTACATCCTCCTGAGGTCACCAAATTAAACAGTAGCTTTGACTCAGTAGTCAATGGAAAAGAACAAATGTTTCAGGATCATAAGTATGTAAACACAAATGAGTAATCAGAATGTGAGGGCAAGACTAGGTTGTTCCCGTTTCATTGCTTGAAATTTTGAAATCCTTGGGCAAAAACCAAAGTTCACTTGTTCTTCCCATTTTAAGATGAATCAAGATCATCCTTCCTCAGAAAGAATACAGGTAGGTCTTCAAAGCAGATAGAATTTTGCAATTCAATCTTTTTGATAACTAATTCCATAAGATACAAAACTTTAGTAATTAATCAGATAGAAGTGAAAATTGCAAGCGAAGATTGAAGTTTCCAGAGTCTGTATCTGATGTAACTCTGGGTAGGACTTCATATGAACCGATGTAGTTTCAATGCATTTGCAATTCCATTAAAACCCCACAAGGAACAATAGAAGACTAATCATGACAAGCTCATATATGATAAGCGAAATACAGCTTTTTCAGAACTTCTGATTGAAAGCCCCACAAAGATGCAGCTGTCAAGAGGTTGGCATATTTAAAGCTAAGTTTCTTTTATTATTTATGCTTTGAGGGAACTAGTTCAAATGGAGGAAAATGTAAGGACAGAACCTGAAAAAATAGCATAGAGGCAAATTGCGTTCCACCACTAAAGCAATTCCAATTTTTCAATGCCTTATTCAGTATTAACTAAATTCGATCCAAGAGAATTTTTTACCGGGGCAGCTTGCAATGACCCAGCAAATCTCAGAGGTTAAGGTGCCCTAAAACATTAACCTTAAGACCATCACTCATGGTTCCTTTTGTGGAACCCCAGATCGATGACTTCTACCATAGGACTTACTTAAGATGGTAAACAAATTGCTGGGGTCGACGGAAATTGACAGTGCAAAATCAAAACACACCAGCTCAAATAAACGTCCAAGTGATATGGTGGCAGATGCTACAGAGGTAAAATGAGACGAGCAATAAAGTTTGAGCTTACCTGAGCCCAACGGCCTCCATAATGTGTGACAAAACTCGCACGCGGAAGAGCTTGAGCAATCCGATTTCCTTCTTCTGTCCATTCTTGAGAGCATCCAGCAGACCAAAGCACTTGCATTGGCATATGCTTCAATCCATCGGAACCACCCCATTCTGCAATATCAAAACTACCATTCACATTCTTTCCCATCGCCACTACCGCTCTTCTTCCACCTCTGCCTTTCAACAGTACCCTTTGAGCATCTGCATCCACCATTCCAAGTTGCTTTGAGCAACACAAGTTTACCATCTTCGCATACACAAACGAAGACCCCAACACTATCTCTCTAATCACTGGAATATCCAGGACCCAAAGGGGCAAGGCCCCTGAGGTTTTCGTTGATGTATCTATTAATGTCACGCTTCTGACCAATTCTGAGTTCTCTGAAATCCAATTCGCGCTCGATCCCAAGGCAGAATCGTGCAGAACCAAGTGAACAGGAGCCAGTCTCATAGTATCAATCATTTGTCCTAACACTCTGCCTATCTCTTCAGGCCCTAATTCAATAGGCTTGACGATCTTCCTCTTGGCCATCCGAGCTAGTATTTCTTCATATGGAATCTGACCAGTTTCGACTATTTGATCAAACGCCCAGAAAAACCCCTTTTCCTGAATCTCATTGTACACGTACCTAAACCTCCCCAAAATCCCCACAGGCCCCTCCACAACCTCTTCCGTATATTTGTCGGAGAACCCATTCCCGGGCAGATCTAATGCGACCACATGAACTCCCTTACCACCTAGAGATTTAATAAGTTGGCGATAAGAGTACGAACTAAGCCCAAACCCGTGTACAATGACTACGTTCTCCGACGCAATTGGACCCTCTTCGACGGTGAAAACTTCAGTAGGTGCTTGATTAAGACGTGTCTGCACCTTAATGCTGCGGCCTTTTGAATAATGTTGGCGGAGAGTGACGGGTAGGCTGAGAAACCAACTCTTGGTATCTTGCGGGGAGAGAGAAGAGATGGAGAGTAAAAGGAGAGTGATGAGAGAGACAGAAAGAGTAAAGTAGAACCAGAAAGAGAATGGATTTATTCCAGAAGATTGTTGTTCATTTGTTCTTGAGCTAGCGGATTGTTTGGTTTTGTTGGGGTTGGCAGGTCGCTTTTGTGATTGTTGGGGTTTAGATTCTTGTTGATCGTGTTCTTCCGTTATGATCGCCATTGCTCGACCCCGAAGCGAAGCCTAAACTAAACCTAAAGCGAAAGTCTTTCTCTTTGAGCTTCCAAGGCTAGATCCACGCGGGTACCAGAATCCAGACCCCACGGCACGGCAATGCACGGCAACTCGGAGATGTAAATGTATACGGTCGTCCCCTCATCATGACTCGAAAGGGCCTGTTTGGCTGATGGGATTTGAACAAACTAAAAAAGGACACATTCCGCCAGCAAATTGTAAATGCAAATGGCAAAGCAAATTTAGTTACTCATTCACGAATTATTTTTTAAATATGTGATTTAAAAAATTAAAAATTTACTTCATAGGAGAACTACACAAGTTCAAATATTACATTTGTTAGAAGAAATACAAATTCTTTGTATTCTATGCCCAAAAAAGAAAACCTTCATCAAACAAAAACATTGAATATTAAAGTTAAACAAGAATAAAATTGAAAACTGAATTGTCAACTTATTCTTGTTTACAATAATTAGCCCATTCATTTACTAGAAATATATACATATCAGCAAAAATCAACTCAACAAAAAATAATACCATTAATGTTGCAGTAAATAGGGGTAAGCAAGTGACTCGCAACCCGCCCAACCGCCCGTACCCGTGATATTTTACCCAGATGCCACTGGAACGGGCTACCCGTTACCCGTTTATATTATACGAGCGGGTTACAGGTTGAGGCACGAGTACCCCGTACCCGCCTGTTACCCGTTTATATATGTTTTTTTTTTTTGGTTCCTTACTCAGACACGCTGAGAGTCACGGGTGGACCAAAATTTTCAAACCCTTGCTAGTCGCTCCAATACATCGCAAATCACCATCTCTAACCTCTCTCGGTTCCAAGTTACCCAGCATCGATCTTCGTCTCTCATCTCGCTCAACCGCTCGCCGTGAGCCCGTGACCTGTTCCTCTTCCTCTCGATCTCCGTCTCTCAGTGACCATTACGTTATCTGTAACTTCGACTTTCCAAAATAAGTTGGTGTTCTTTCGTTCTAGTTGTCTTCCGTTATGTATCTTATTCTTTAAGGATTGTTTCGAATAAGACAACTTGTTTATCACCTAAGACTAAATTTAGGTGAAATCAAGAAAGAGGTAGGATCCACGACAAGAATTTTATCTATATGATGTGAATTCCCGATACAGTACTAATTGAAAAAAAGAATGTCATTTGCATGTATGTGTAATAACGTTCACGTGTGAGCATGTGCTTTGGAATCTCGGGAGATCAATCTTTATAAAACGATAGAATAAAGCCTTCTACGGTTTAAAACTTGTTAGTATTACAAATATATGCAATTATATATGGGCACTTATCTAAAGAGACATGATGGTAACGATGATGGGCATATAAGATTATAAGTTCGAATATGCTACAGCAGTGTCATAATTTTTAGGAAAATCTTCCCCATAATCAGTATGAATTTACTGTATTTAAAGTATTTGAAAATTGTGCAAGTTTCATATAGCTTGTTACTTTAAGTTAGCTTCTATTGTTCTTGCTGGCCAACTAGTATCGAAAAACCTTGAGTATTTAGCAAAGGAAGCAGGTGATGAAGTTATCGATCCATGCACTAAAAGGATAGCTTTGTATAAGAATGATAAATTGAAAAATCAACACGTTGATTCAGAAGAACAATCTGCTATTTCAAGTGAGCTGATAGAGTCGGATGGAGGAGATATTGAAGTTCAATCTCCCTTGCCCAATAAGAGAGGTATCTTACTATTTAAACGCCAACTTTTTTTTTTTTTTACCTTTACCTTTTCTCATAACTACAGTGAATTCCCAAAAAAAATGCAACAAAAGAATCTCTTATGGGCCCAAAAAAACAATTGTGGGAAAATATATATATATATATATATATATATATATATATATAAAAGGCCAGTACGCCTAAACGGGTTCCCTGGACCTGTTTAGGCATACCCGTTTAACCCGTACCCGTTTATACGGGTTAAACGGGTTTCATCACGGGTACGGGGCACCCCGTACCCGTTTATTTTATACAGGTAGGCCACGGGTTACCCCTCGGGGTAGCCCCGTCGTCCGTTGCTCACCCCTAACAGCAAATAGCATGCAGAATTAATGGGTTTCTCCGTTGGTAAAAAAAAAAAGGTTTTTCTTTACCTTCATACATAATCAAAAGATTAGTTGTATAACCAACACGCGATTGGTCCAGCAGAATGTGGCGCTAGATTCCCTTAAGAGGTCTAGGGTTCGAGCTGCGGTAAAACCACTCGTAATCCGCCTTGTATGGAGCTACCACTGTTGGGAGGGTCGTCCTTACCACTGTAAAACCCGGAATGGTTGCACACTTACCACGCTTTAAAAAAAAAAGATTAGTTGTATATGATTCAAAGGATTCAAACATAATCTAAACAAACACTAGTCATATAAATGTCATGTAAACTTTTTATATTCTATACAAGAAAAGTAAATTTTTTCTAATAATTGAGAATTTTTTTATCTCAACTTATCATTAAACTCAAATAAAATTCCCCACACGTACTTAACTTAACTCATGAATACTATTCTTAAAGTTATCGTGAACATAGGAGAGCTCTTGTCATTTTGGCCCACCTATTTAATCTCTTGTTCTAGCAGACGTTATTCTTTCTGCCTCCAACTACGCGATGCGTTCGCTGCCTTCACCTGCGATGCAGCAACTCCTGCTACCATCAACCTTCAGGCACCTCTGCCTTCTTCCTCTCTCGGATCCACTTCTCCGTAAATTTAATACCACCCCCAAGTTTCTCAGAGAATCCTGCAAATCACCTTTCTTTACCGTGAGGAATTGCAGCTCCATCAGGGTTAAGTCTTCTTCTGAAATTAGAAAGGCCCGTGCTGTTTCCCAGCCCGACGACAAGCTTCGGGCTCTCCGAGAACTTTTCTCCAAGCCTGGAGTTGGCATTGACGCCTATATCATTCCTTCCCAGGATGCTCACCAGGTTTCTCTATTCATTTTGACTTCTACCCTTTGTTTTGACTTTTGAGAGCATATACGAGAGAGTTCCAGTGCTATATATAGAGAATTTGACACAACACTGAAATTTCCCCTCCTTTCTTTCTTCCATGCTAATTAAAGCCTAGCTTTCTGTACGGTTTGTTTACTTTATGTAGCCAATCTGCATTTTTTAATTTCTCTGACCTCAGTTGATAATTTTTTATTGAATTTCAGTAAACTTGATATTTGGAAATGATGTAGTATTCTCAATTTGTGACATTGTTATTCAGAATCCTCAATTCACTTTGGTTGTTAGTTTGTATTCTTCAAAAGTTCTCCTTGAAATCTGCCTAGATGATCTAATATAACCTTGATTCTCACCATTTTAGTTTGAGCTTAAGAATTTCATCTTCACACACGCGCGCGCACACGCATTGATTGCATATGCCCAAAAAATAGGCTTAGTAAACTGATGTTAATTTTTAATTTCGCTTCAGAGTGAATTCATTGCTGAATGTTACATGAGGAGGGCCTACATATCAGGATTTACCGGCAGTGCTGGTACTGCTGTTGTTACGAAGGACAAGGCTGCTCTTTGGACGGATGGGCGATATTTTCTCCAGGTTTGAAGTAGGAATAACTTTTATTTTGCTCATCCTAATCATTATCTGCTTCGCCAGACTGTACTAGGACTTTTACTAGGTTATCTATATTGTGGATTTTGCTAGATTGTATTATTATGTACTTGCAGTGTATCTATGTGATTGATACCCTCTTTCCTCATTCTAGGCTGAGAAGCAACTGGGCTCCAATTGGATTCTCATGCGAGCAGGCAATCCTGGGGTTCCATCCACTGGTGAATGGCTAAATGATGTTTTGGCTCCTGGGGGTAGAGTTGGCATTGATCCTGTGAGTAATTCGCACCTTTTGAAGGGTGTTCTACATTTGTTGTTCTAATGAAGCTTTACTGTCACTATTCTTTGTGTAGTTTTACTTCAAAGTATATGATTTAAAACCTTTCCAATCCAATATTAAGATGTTAAGTCTTATGAACAATGTTGAAAGCATAGCTCATTAAATTGCAGTTACCCTTTTCAATTGGTAAGCTAAATACTTTCCTTTTAAATTCTTTTGCTCATATTTTTTCTCCTTTGCTTGGCTTTCTGTATATATAATTTAATCAAAATTCTTTATTTTTCTTTTTAATTTAGTCATATAGCAGATCCTTCTTTTCATTTATCCTGTGCCTGATTCAACATTCACTTCCACATCATGAAGGATGCAGTTTCTTTTTACTTTGGATGCTGCCGAAGAAATTAAGGACGTGATTTCTCAGAAAAATCATGAGCTGGTCTACTTGAGCAATATAAATCTCGTGGATGAAATATGGAAAGAATCTAGGCCAAAGCCTCCAAATAAACCGGTTAGAGTACATGACCTGAAGTATGCTGGTTTAGATGTAGCAGCAAAATTGTCATCTTTGAGGTCAGAACTTGCCAGTGCTGGTTCATCAGCAATTATCATATCCATGCTTGATGAAATTGCATGGTTGTTGAACCTGGTAAATTATATTTCAACGTGATCCTCTCTAACTTGATGCACTGATATTTATTTGGCGTAAAATCAGATATCATCATAAACACTATTCAAAATCCTTTTCCAGCTGCTCGGGCTCATTCTAGATTTACATGGTTATTTTAAGGAGCATTTGGTTCTATTTTCACTGTACAAAAGATGAGATGTATACTGTAACGTATATGATATCCCTGTTGTTATTACTATACAGTAACTGCTCTTTTCTGTTTTAATTTTTTTGTTTAGTGCACAGCACACATTTTAAAACTACAAAATTTCCTTTTCAAAAAAAACTTCAACAATTTCTTTGTCCATTCCTTTTCATTTTATGTACCAAATTGTTTTCTTTATTCCAATCATTCTCTTTGTTTTAACCAATAAGAGTAAGATTTTATGTCATATTTTACAGCGAGGAAGTGAGGTTCCACATTCACCTGTCATGTATGCATATTTGATAGTGGAGATCGACAGAGCAAAACTATTTATAGATCATTCAAAAGTCACAGAAGAGGTGAGTGATCACTTGAAGAAGGCTGGCATAGAGTTGAGGCAATATGATTCAATTCTATCTGAAATTGAAAGGTAATTTTTGGGAGTCCGGCTATTTAGGGAGGCTGTGATTTTTGCATCTTTTAATGGAAATATCTGGCAGAATTTTTTGCAAAAAGGCTGAAGTGGCTTCTAAATTGAACATCACATTCAAACGTAGCATATTTTTCCTTTTCAGTTTGGCAGCAAAAGGCGCTTCCCTTTGGTTGGATACTTCGTCTGTGAATGCTGCTATTGTAAATACCTACAATGCTGCTTGTGATAAGTATTATCATATCCAAGGGACTAAACAGAAGCCGAGGACTGATGGATCCAGTGAGAACTTGAATGGACCCACTGCAGTGCGCAAATTCTCCCCTGTATCTCTGGCAAAGGCCATAAAAAATGAATCAGAGTTAGAAGGGATGAGGAACTGTCATTTAAGGTTACCATATATTACCATGCTGATAATAAATGTCAGTATTTTTGCATGTTGATGTTTGGTTTCCATGGTTGGATGATCTTCTGATAATTAGTATTGTTATACACATCACTTAAATGATACGTAACCGTTTTGATTTCTATGTTTTCGCAGTTGAATCTTTAGTTATTTCAATTTTCCTCTCTTTCATCTTCTCACACACATCCATTCGTTGATTTAAAGAATTTAGGATGTACAGAATGACCGGTATAAATCAAATTGAAACAGTCAATTTCAAAAATTGAAATCACGGAAAATTTATGTATCTTTGAGGACCCAAAGAGTAATTTGCTATTATATTCATTTGAGCTATCCTCTGTTGGATACTCCCAATTGTATGTGAAGTTTTAATATAAAAAGTTGCAAATATAAATGATATTTAGCATGTAACTAATTGGGCTATTCTTTTGTCCAGGGATGCTGCTGCCCTTACTGAGTTCTGGGACTGGTTAGAGAAAGAAATTAGTGAAGATAGGGCTTTAACCGAAGTAGAGGTTTCTGACAAACTTCTTGAGTTTCGCTCAAAACAAGCTGGTTTCTTGGATACAAGCTTTGAGACCATAAGTGGTATGTCAACAGCTTCCTCATTCCTTATATTTTTATTCATTTGGATGCTTGTAGAAAAGTATAAAGTCATACACCAGCTATGTCTCCATGTATGCAGAATCCAATATTATGATTGTATTTTTGTTTCTTTGACTGAATCAGATAGGTTTGTACAGTGTCCTCCTATTATTTTCACATGTGCTTCTGGTGACCTTGTACTACATATAAACAAACTATTATTTTGGCTCCTCATGGCAGTGAGCTGTAATCTGTTTAGTTCTTGCACAATTTTGACATGCCTTTCAAGACCTTAATTGTTGCAATTTTATTATTCCCCAGCTTCTGGTGCAAATGGTGCTGTCATACATTACAAACCAGAACCAGAAAATTGTAGCATTGTGGATGCCAATAAACTATTCTTGCTGGACAGCGGAGCTCAATATGTTGATGGCACAACTGACATAACAAGAACAGTTCATTTTGGCAAGCCTACAGCAAGAGAAAGGGAATGCTTCACCCGAGTATTACAGGTACCATTGTTAATAGCCTGTATGTTTTGCTTGGGTTTATTTGAGCACTTTGACCAAAAGACTGCTCATCACCATTCACTTGGTTAATGTGTTAGTTGTGAGAGGGCATGCTTTTAATCGATTAAGTACATATATAATGGCAAAAATTAAGATTTAACTTTGAAAATCCTACTATAAAGAATGGGGGCATCCTGAGGATCTGTTTTGTCCTGATAATGTCCAATTGTAGGGTCATATAGCTCTTGATTTGTCAGTATTCCCTGAAAATACCCCTGGTTTTGTGCTGGATGCATTTGCCCGTTCATTTCTTTGGAAAGCTGGACTTGACTACAGGCATGGTATATTCTGACTTCAAGAAACGCAAAGGGAAGGGGGGGGGAAATTGATGTGATAATTCATTGACTTCCGGGCTTAATTTTTGTTTATTTAGGTACTGGGCATGGCGTGGGTGCTGCATTGAATGTTCATGAGGGGCCACAAAGTATCAGTTATCGTTATGGAAATTTGACCTCTTTACAGGAAGGCATGGTTGTTAGCAATGAGCCTGGCTATTATGAGGACTATTCCTTTGGCATTCGGATTGAGGTTATATCCTCTTGGCCTCTTTCTAGCTCCAAGATTTTTTTTTTGGATATATGGTTACTTATGTTAGACATTGTTTATGCATCTTGTTTGACTCTTTATTTAAACAGTATTCAATTCTCAAAAAGTTGGAGTGTGAAAACAATTAAGTAGGTATCAGACGCAAGAGTGAAAGTCATTGAAATCTGTGAAAGCTTGGATTTTAAACCTTGCACGACTGTCATAGGAGGCTTGCAGTGAATGAACTTAGTCGTTACTTGATGCAAGATTTTCATCTTGATCTGTATTTTTAGCGCCATTAAAAGGCAGCAAACTATGATGCCCTCTTACTCGCACCGAATGTGCACATTTTGTTGCTGTTTTTCTCTGTTGAAATGTTAAAATGACGTGCCTGAACTCTGATGCTTTTGTATTCTGCTCACTATTCTTGGGTGTTGATGAGGCTCTTTTAGCTTGCAGAATCTACTTTACGTGAGAGTCATGGAGACACCAAACCGTTATGGAGGGATTCAATATCTGGGATTTGAGAAACTCACATTCGTGCCTATTCAGGTAAGCTGCTTGTCTATTTTGTACTGCTCTTTTTTGGTGTACAATTGTAGTCTCCTTCCTGAAGCGTTGCTTTCAAATTAATTTCAGTTTCTTTCCATACACTTGTGATTAACCCCGTGACATTTTGCAGATTAAGTTGGTTGACTTATCTCTGCTATCAGCTGCAGAGGTTGATTGGCTTAACAGCTACCATTCGCAGGTCTGGGAAAAGGTAATTTAATTAGCTCTTTTAGATGTATCATTTAACTAGCCTTCTTTCTTCTTTTTGACCTTCTTGGGTAGTACTACCTCCGATCCTAATTATAAGAGCTAGTTGACTTTTTTTGGAAAGATTAAGGAAGCTAAATAAGTTACTTAATCATTTTATATGTTGTGTTTTCTTAGATTATATATTTAATTTATTAGTCAAACTATTTAGTTTGAAGAAAAAAAATAAAAATACTCGAGCCTAATTTAATTAAACTTCCCTTAATCTCTCCAAAAAAGTCAACTAAATTCTTATAATTGTGACCGAAAGATATCATTCGGTAGCAATATTAAACATTGGATCATGTTGTAGCTGAAATTATGTCCTACGCTGAAGGTATCACCATTGCTGGATGGTTCTGCTCGCCAATGGCTTTGGAACAACACTCGGCCTGTGGTCCTCAATAAAATCTGATTTTGTCTTTCACATTCTAAGTGCTGTATCTCTCTTATAAAAGTGGTATAGATATTAAATAATAGTTTATTATTGCAGTATCTATGCAATTAAATTGCTTAAATTCATTGCAAAATAAGGCTTTTCATCGTTATTTTACGCAAAGTTGAGTTGCTAAAATGGAAACCGTATGCCCTGAAAAACCAACCTTTAGGCCAACATACGAAGCAAGCCCAATAAAGAAGAAACAGCCCAATGAGGCCATGAGTCTTGACTAAGCCCATCACCCCACATGAGATACCCGGCCAAATCGCCTACGGAGAGAAGATCTAGGCACCCACGGCCACGATTATGGTAATGGCCGCATCCCCTGATCCGGAAAGATAGGAACGAACAAACAAAACGAAGGGGATAAAATGGAGGGGGACCTCTTAGGAAGTGACGATGTCTTCATTGACATTCTCTCCTATTGTATCACTGAATTCTCACTCTTTTCTTAACATTTTCTCTGTGTGTTTATCCAAGAAGCCATTAATAAAATTATCTCCTTTGCTCTTCACCATTTATCGCTGTAACTCCTTTTATTGTTGGTGACCTTATACATAAGATCCTAACTAACCTAAATTAGGTCAAACAAAAACTGGATGAAACCTTAATCAGCATGCACTGTGTAATAAATAATAAGAGTTTGAAATTCCGTTTACTGGAAAAAATAAAAAACACAAAACTGATCAAATACAAGTGTTTATCAAGCTGAACAACGCGCAAACTGTCCTAGGTATTTAAATATTAATAGTAAGTGGGGAATGAAATTTAAAAAAAAAATAATGATAGGTTCTAAATAGCTGAAATTTGATTAGTGTTTCAGCAGATTCCATCCCTCCAACACGAATGACTTTGTTAAGATTCAAATATAATTAAAGGTGGGGACCAATTCGTCAAACCGTCAAACGGGTTTTTACGCATCTTTTTCTTTCTTCCTTTGTCGAATGATTTTCCTCCTTTCAGGAAGTCCGATGATAAATTATTGATGTTGATTCCATGGCCTTTACAGCAACAAAATATAAGAAAAATACCACTCATGAGTAATACTCAACGGTCTTTAATATAATATAAGACATATTTATCTAATTTGATTTGATTACAAATATTAATTTATATGATACGCTTCTTCAAAGATCTGTAATTTTCTTACCTTCTTATTTTCTCTACCTGGGGACTTGTGTAATTTTTGTTTATGACAATATGTGTGTAAGAATCTTCTTATTCTCATGCAACATAAAAAGTGTAAACCCACACATTTTTAATAACGTTTAAATGATTAGAAATGAGTATAATTTACCTAGAAACTTTCAAATGGTTATCTCCCTCATCTGATTTTTTTTTTTTTAAAAAATAGTTTATGTTATAAGGTAATTAAACATATTTCGTATACATTATATGAAGTGAAGTCTTAAATAACTATGTCTCTCAGGAAAAAAAAATAGTAATATACACGTTTCATTCTTACAACTCATTTGACTTGCAATAAATTTCATTTCATAAATTTTCTATTTTTGATAAAATGAGATATTGATATTGATTAGTGATTAGAGTATTGGGCATGCAATGAATCATATTTTATATAGTATAACTTGATCAATAATATTTTTCCTATTAACAAAAGGCACCCCGAAGTTCAGGTAATTGTGCTAGCATGCCCCGATTTTTGAAAAGTGAGATCCCGACCCCTTTTCCCTCCGCGGACATTTCCCTCTCTGTTTTTGGCCGACGCAGTCTATGGTTCCTCACACTCAAGACAACACAGACACCAATGCAAATGCAAGACATTTTTGGATCAGTTCGCCGATCACTGGTGTTTCGTGCTACGCCGGAGAACGAAGAAGTTTCACTAGGAGGAACCCTAGTTGATAAGATCAATTCTTGCGTTCGCAAGTCCAGAGTCTTCTCTAAACCTTCTCCCGCGTCTCCGCCAATGCCACCCCTCACAAAGGAATCTTCACCGATGATCCGATGGCGCAAGGGCGAGTTGATCGGATGCGGTGCCTTTGGCCGAGTTTACATGGGCATGAATCTTGATTCTGGAGAGCTTCTAGCAGTTAAACAGGTAAGTTCTTCTCTTCACCCCCATTTCGATTGGGTGTTAATTTCGGCTGTGCGAATTTTGTCATCCAGTTATTTTCGTTTTGATCTTGGAATGCAATCAATTTTCTTTTGTCTTTATTTCTTGAGATTTTAGTTAAGTTTTAATGTTGTAGTTGGAGTTTAGCTCTTTCTATCTTGTTCTCTAATTCGATTTGAATTTGAGGAGCGACTCTTGGGATTTTTGCATCCTTTTCTCTAGTATTTAGGTCAACTTTTTCCTCTTTGTGTTTACCTTTAGTTTTAATGCAAAACAAAATGATATTCAATAAAACAAATTAAGTTACAGGTCTAAGACCATAACGGGAGCCATGATCTTCTTAATAGTCTTATAAAATTGAGGGGGATCGACTAAAAGAACATTACAATTAGAAAAGAAACTAAGAAGGTGAGAAATATCCTTCCAAATGATGTTGCTCCTAAATGACGCTGTGTTTACTTTTGCCTATATTATATCACAAAGGAAGGCATTTATTTTGGTTTTTTGTTTCGTCTGATTTCATAGGTTCTGATCGCGGCTAGCAGTGCTTCGAAGGAGAAGGCACAGGTTCAAATTTATTTTTCCAGTTTATTTGTTAGTATTTTAGCTATTTGCTACATTGAACTCATCCCAGTGATTATGGTATCTTGCGTGCTTCTCTGTCTGATCAATTTAGATATTTATGTCTCTCTCTCTTTTATAACATGTACCTATGTCTCTGCGCAGGGACTTATTATTGCATTAATTTAGGAGATTAAATGCCAGTGAATTGATCGTTAGTCTTTGATAAACGGCTTCGATAATTAGAAGGAATAATTGAAAAATTATAGTTTTTGGATTTTGATTGAATGTCTTGCATATCTAAAGTGTTCCTTATATAAGGCTTTAATTTTAACCAAAAAAAATTGCTGAAATACCGAAGGCATGGGAAAATTTTCAAAATGACAAAACTTGTCACATATCTTCCTTTTGAAGATGCCTTTTTATCAAAATGCTGGACGCAACAGACATTGTTTTTTCTTCATTCTCACCCTTTGCATGATTCGTCTTGATTGAATGACATTATGATGTTATTTGACTGACATTTGGTATTGTGGGTACCATTTTAATACAATTAACAGGCTCACATAAAGGAGCTTGAGGAAGAAGTTAAGCTTCTTAAAGATCTTTCTCATCCCAATATTGTTGTGAGTACGATGTTTTAGTAGTGAATGACATGAACAAAGCGAATTAGTTTAAAGAAACTCTCTTACAAATACATGTTATTTTTCGCTTGTAGAGATATTTGGGTACAGTTAGGGAGGAGGACACCTTAAATATTCTTCTGGAGTTTGTACCAGGTGGATCCATATCATCACTTTTGGGGAAGTTTGGAGCTTTCCCTGAGGCTGTAAGTTTAGCTATTTAATGCATGTACTACGTAATTCTATCAAACATTATATAATCATTATTTCATAGAGCAGGTTATTAGAACTTTCACGAAGCAGTTACTGCTGGGACTTGAGTACTTGCACAAAAATGGAATCATGCACAGGGACATTAAGGTGGTTATTCTTCAATTTCATTTATATGCATTTAGGACTTAATCTTTTTAAGTGATTGATATTGAAGTATAAATTATTTTCAGGGGGCAAATATCCTTGTTGATAATAAAGGGTGCATAAAACTTGCAGATTTTGGGGCGTCCAAACAGGTCGTTGAGCTGGTATGGTCAATCTTATCTGTTACTCTACTATTATGTATTCTGTCTGTATGCTGTGAAGGCCCTTCCCCTTGAACATTGGTCTAAGACGTGCATTGCTCCAGGCTACCATTTCCGGTGCCAAGTCTATGAAGGGCACTCCATATTGGATGGCTCCTGAAGTTATTCTCCAGACTGGGCATAGCTTGTAAGGAAATTAGCCTTCCTAATATTTTTATGACAAGCTGCTCTATTTTCTACGCCCTTGTAAATGAATTTCTCGCTCTTTTCTTAATCTCCCTTGCTCCTCCCCTTCTCAACTAAACCTTGCTGCTTTTAGGGTCTACAAATAAACAACCATTGGCATTGGATTGAACTATAGAATCAAATATCTCTGCCACTCTCTTAAAACAGGGATTAACTTGTTAATTTTAAAATTTCTTTTTCTCATAAGGAAATAGGATTCTTTGTTTTAGGTACAGAAAAGGATAACTGTAATTGTTGTTTCCTGGTAATATGCAATATGAAGCAGAGCTGTCATGTTAAGCACAGTAAGTTGCCTAAAAGTGGTTGCACTTATTAGTTATCAACAAATTTTTGGTAAAAGTTTCTACCTTTGGAAGCTATATCGGGGTAACCTTTTGGGCCTTGCCTCTTTTCCATTATCTTAACTTTTAAAATATTCACATTTGTAGAAATTCCTTGTATAATTCTGCATGCTTTGAAATTCTTAAGAAATGGATTTATATGATTGTTTTTTCAGCTCGGCTGATATATGGAGCGTTGGCTGTACTGTGATTGAAATGGCCACTGGAAAACCTCCTTGGAGCCAGCAGTACCAAGAGGTAACTTTAAATATTACTTCTATTTTGTTTTGAGGTGATCTATGACCTTCTAATAAAAGATTGGACCTTCAGGTTGCCGCTCTCTTCCATATAGGAACAACAAAGTCTCATCCACCGATTCCGGACCATCTCTCTGTTGGAGCAAAAGATTTTCTATTAAAATGTTTGCAGAAGTATGTTGTTTAAAACTTTATCTTCCTTACTTTTGTCTTGTTAGTTTCAGTTCAGAATTACAAGTGTTTTAGATTTCTTAAACCTGATTCTTAAAATTCTTATCTATTAAATTATATTCAGGAAATAGGGTATGTGAAGCTACACATTATGGAGTTCTTATTTTTGGGCTTCATAATTTATTCTCATTTGTCAAGGAAAGATTTTAAATTCAAATTTTGATAGAGTAAATGGAACTATATATGTGTTTAGATTACAAGTGTTACCACTTACCTATTATCTTTATGTAGGGAACCAGTGTTAAGGCCATCAGCATCAGAACTGCTGCAGGTGATCCTAAATTCCTAATATCATTTCTTTGATGCGCAGACAAGGGCTACGGCAGCTTGAGTGGTCATTCTAGTGTTTTGAATTCTTGTGACAGTATTCTGCCATTGATGATTGTGTTTCCCCTAATATCAAGTTTTCTAATTGATGCAGCATCCTTTTGTTACTGGTGAACAATTGGGTTCATTTCCTGGGTCATATACCGCAATGGTTTGTATATTCGAATTGATATTTAAGATGCGGTTGTGTTTGTTTATGATAACTCAATTTTGAGCGCCTATAACTTTTGTTTTCAGCAGGAAAAATTTGAAGCTTCTTCAACATCTTGGTCCTCAAACATCGAAACTACGTAAGTATTGAGATCTTATATTTGACAGTTGCTTTTTTGTGATGCTAACAAAATCTTAATCGGCTGTTCTGAGTTTTGACTACATTTTCATAATTTGTGCAATCTTTGCAGCTCAACTGTACATCCTGAGGAAGAAAATAAAGAATATTGGGGAATGGGCAATGATGACGACATGTGTGAGATTGATGACAAAGATGAGTTATCTGAGGGGGCTGTTAAATTTAGATCCTCGATGTCAGAAAATATTATGGTGATTGCACTTTGGTCCTTCTGCATTGTTGTATCCATAAGAAAATAAAGACTTTTCAGGAATTATCTTTTCTAATATGCAGAGTTTCAACCCAATGTCTGATCCCTCTGATGATTGGTGTTGCAAATTTGTTGCGAGTCCAGAACGGGATTGTAGTGGAGTTAGTATTACCGCTGACGAAATGTTCAAGCCTTCTGACCACCTGGAGGCTTCCCATGAGGAACACAGAGATTTTTCCTTTTCAGGTGAACCATCAGTGTCTGAGGATGATGATGAGCTCACGGAGTCAAAAATACAAGCTTTTTTGGATGAGAAGGTATTAGTCCATCTGCGATCATGTTTTTCATTAATCTTTATTTCACACTAAATTGTCATAAATCGATGCCTTATGGCAGGCTCTAGGACTGAAAAAACTGCAGACACCTTTATATGAAGAGTTCTACAACAGTTTAAATACATCTTGTTCTCCCAATGCGGTTGAAAAAACAAATGATGAAACTACTTCAAAGTTCTTGAAATTACCTCCGAAAAGCAGGTCCCCGAGTCGGGCACCAATTGGCACCCCGTCAAAAGCAGTTGACCATACCGAACGTCCTGGGAGTACTGGCAGGTCCTCCCCAACTGTAGGGAATGCACCTGATCATAATTCACAGAACATACCATCACCGCCCATCGATGAATGGAAAGGATTGCTAGTTGATTCCCAGCAGGAGCCTTGTAGCCCAAGGTTGTTAATCGTCTAATAATTTGTTTTGCCTGTCTTCAAATGTTTGGAGTAATCTGAAAGTTTGATGTTCTGCTCGCAGTTTAAGCTTTTCTGAGAGAGAGAGGAAGTGGAAAGAAGAACTTGATCAGGAACTCGAGAGAAAGCGCGGTTAGAACTTGTTCTCTCTCTTTATTTTTATTTTTTTGATACTCTTGAACTTGTTCTCTTTATTTTTATAGTTTTGCACAAACCTGTTTTGTCCCTACCTCGTACGGGACGCCCAATTTTGAGTTTCGACTCTATATGGACTATACACACACATATTTTTACATGGGATACGTGGGTAACTTTGCAGAAATGATGCGTCATGCTGGCATAGGTGGGAAAACATCATCACCAAAGGATCGAGCCTTAAACCGGCAGAGAGAACGGACAAGATTTGCATCACCCAGCAAATGAAGACTGCCAAGATTGTTCACCCTTCCGCTTGGCCCCCTTATTAGCCGCTGGGATTGCAAACACGAGTTTCACTGCAGGGTGTTAATATTTTTTCTTTATACCCGAGTCGGTCGTTTTGCCAGTGACACATTGTATTGTTCAATGTGGTGCCATCCAGCCTCATAAAGCTTCAATGCCATGTTCTTCCCAAGTGTTGTGAGAAAATCATTCTTTTTTTCCTTTTGGGTTGTGAGAAATGGTTGCACGTCTTAAGTATGTGTGCCCCGATTGTATTATGAATTAAAAAATAATCAGTATTGTGTGGCTTCAGATTACTTATGGAATGAGTTGCCACTACGCTTCTTTGCTTTCCTTGTTTAATCATTTTTCAAATTTTCAAGGATCATTAACAGGAGTATTTCGGGTTAATTATGGTATTCGCAAGAAAAGCAAATTTACTAATCATCGTAACAAGGGCAATTGACATTAAATTCACAAGTAGTCTTGGTAAAAAAAGAATGTCGAAGAGAAGAAAATTTATTAACATAACAAGAGAAAAGGATACACACCGCCAATTACCAAACATAAAAGGAAAGAATATGTAGAACTATGGACATGAAGATTTCCTTCACTTAGGCACGAAATAAAACCAGGGCAGGTAAACATGATCAAATTCTTCGAGCCGGGAATTGCACTGTTGAAGGGGGGCGCTGTTTCAGTCCAATCACTAGCCCGTCACTTTGCTGTACGCTTGCACTTCTCTTGCTCTTCAATGGAGAAAGTGAAGCTAATCTGGTCGCCAGCCTAGATGGAGAGAAAGATCGACGCAATTTGGATACAGCTGATCTCTTGGGAGAAGTCTTTTTCATGACACTCAGGGGTCTGGTGGGTGAAGAAATCGACAAAACTGGTTGGCTTTTAATCTTCACTTGGAATTTGGATGGAGGGCTTTTGTTCTGGGCATGGAACCTGGACGGTGGACTTCTAACCTTGACTTGGAATTTAGATGGTGGGCTTTTGTTCTTGGATTGGAATTTAGAAGCAGAAGGTGGGGACTTAATCAAGAACTTGTGTGGAGCTCCTCTGTTTCTTGATATAACCGGAGATCTTGTCTTACAAAACTTATGCTGCTGGGAAGAAGGAGTAGACAGGAACAAAGGGTTGGGGAATAGTACAGTCTTCTTAGCCCAAGGCTTGTTCCTCGGTGACACCCTGTTTGCCATATACCTGTTATTTTCTTTATCAAGTTCTCTAACTTTCTGGGGAGAAATCTTAAAATTGATTCTTGAACGAGCCCTTCTAAGTGAAGGAGAAGTTGGTTCTGATCGAGCCGATTCTAGCTTGGTTTGCTTCTCTCTCTTCCTTCTAGCTTTGAGTTGGGTGTTTTCTGGGTGTTGCACTTTCTGGTTTGTCCGTTGTGGTGGTACTGGAGTCTTGGGGTCTTCTGTATCAGTTTTCCTAGCAACTGCTGAAACAATGTCTCTGGCAAATTGACTTGCCTGTAGAATTTCTCCAAGAGTTTCACCCACAAGCATTGCTGGCAATGACATTCGCTTCCATTCACCTGCATTTATGAATGGTCCTTCAATTATTGGCTTCAAACCCCAAAGAATGAAGGATAAAAATAAGAGAATTTGGTTTTGGGCTAAGAATTGGGTTAGTCAGAGACCTCCTGTATTTGCTGGAAACTTTCCTTTTGGAGATCTGGAACGGGCGCCATTCATGATCCTTCAAAATGGCGAGAACACAGATCACAATTTTAACTAATGACTGGAATTAAAAAAAAAAAAATTAACTTAGTCATCATCATAACAGTCTAAAGACAAACCTGAGTGATTCTTGCTTGCACCTCAGACTGGTTCTTAGATAGCCTCTGGTACTGCGAGGGCTGAGATTCACCCCTGACACCACCTTCGTCCCACCGGCCACAGTACACTGAAGTTCCTGGAGCCGAGCCATGCACTGATCCATCTTCAAACATCCACAAATATGAAATTAATTTCAAGTTTTCTGTGATTGTGATCTGCAATCGGAATATTGAATTTCATGAGGGAATGTGTAGGCTACCTTGTTTAATGTTTCTCTGATGAGGAGAGGATTGAGTGCGGCCAACATATTCTTGGACTTTGGTGGGGTTCTCGCGACCATCTCTGCGCTATCCGAAGGAAACACGAGGGTCGATCTCGAATTTTCAATCTCAAACTCCGACCCCAAACCTTTTTCTCTCCAGCAAAGTACCCAACCAAAGATTGGGAATGTATTTTTGTTCTCTTCTCTCTATCTCTCTCTATAACTGACACGAACCCAAAACCTTTTTTCCTTCAGTTCGGCACCGAAGTCGAAAGTCAAAACATGTTTCAGTGGGTTCCAACGGTCGAGTCCATCATCGCGCAACAAGCGTAACGGCTATATTGAACCCCCTTTTATCAAAAGGGAGATATTAATGAGAATAAAATAATTAAATCGCCGTTTCAATTTTACGTCTTTTTCAGTTTTTTGCCAATTATCTTGCTCTGTCTTTAGAGGACCCTTGAACGACTAATTTATGCTTGGACCACCCATTTCACAAAGGTCTAACTTCAAATTACTACGGAGGTAAAAAGAATTCAAGTTACTGTTATTATTATTATTATCATTTGAAAAATTTTAGTGTACTTTTTATAGTTTTGTTTATGATTCTTAGCTAAATTTTTTAAAAGATCTTAAATGTTTACTATCTTTTGATTAAAAATATAAATTTATATGAAAAAAATTACATACTTATTCATTTTTAATAAAAAGACATAAAAAAATGCAAGATTAGCGTTAATAAAATAATAAAATATCATGCAAGACAATACGGCCTTTTTTATATATAAATACACTTCAAACCAATTGTGCTTATAGAAAAGTAACATCCCAAAGAATGTTTAGATTTGGGTCTGGGTAAATGAATTGTGCTTATAGAAGAGTAACATCCCGAACCTATAGCGCATATAAGGATGTTTGGATTCGGGTTTGAACCAATTGTGCTTTTTAAGATTCTTAGAATTGATAGAAAAGTAAAGGTAATACAAACAAATAGACATCTAATTTTCTCATCACGCCTTATGAGCCTATCTGTCCAGTTGATTGGGAAGATGATCCTATCTGAACCGTTGATTAGAAAGATGAGAAAAAAGTATGAGTGATAACTTGATGACGTGACTCATTTTTTACTTTTCAGATTGATTGGACAATTTAGAGATTATGAGGAATGATAAGAGAAACAACTGGACAAATACTGAAATGTACTAGTGTTGTTGAACTTAAAAAAGAGCATTATCTACGTTGTTGACACAGACTTTAATGAACGTTCCAGCATCTCATCGGACTAGGCTTTCCTCGGATGCCTGTTTGTGTCCGCTGCGTCCTTTTCCATGAAACTGTGCCGTTTTGACACAAAAACAGTGAGCTGTTGACTTTTTTTTTTTAAAAAAAAATATATATATATTTATTTATTTCAGGATACCGGTACCAATTTTTTTTTTCCATGATACTAACTGGTACTGAAAAAATACTTCATGATCCTGAAATTTTTTTTAAGACGTTTTAAAAATATTTTAGGTAGTAACTGATGTAAAAAAGATCTTACAGATCTTAACCCAGATCAATTAATATTTCATGATCTTAAAAAATTATATTAGGATCTTGAAAAAATATTTTAGGGTACTTACGAAGTATATTTTTTCAAGATCCTAATATAGTTTTTTAAGATTATGAAGTCTGTTTTTTTGACATTGCTAAGATCGAAAGATCTCTTTAATACCCCTTATTTTTAAAACATCCTAAATTTTTCGAGGATTTTTAAAACATCCTAAGATAATTTTTCAGTATCAATACCCTGGAATATTTATTAAAAAAAAAAAAAAAAAAAAAAAAAAGGCACAGCTCCTATTTTGTGCGGACGTTAAACAGACATCGGAGGAAAGCCTGGTCCCTTCTCATCAGCATATTATTTGCCTCGCGGATGATAACATGAATTTTCTTAGCCTGAAACTTCTAACATGGATTAATTATTCAAAAAAAAAGGTTTATTAGACAAAAATCGTCCAGAAACTGCCATTTGGTCACTTGGCTGTGTCATACCCATTCAAACAGCTGAGTTACATGTTCCCTCAAATATGAAGCAGCTAAACTAGTAATCACACTGTTACAAAAGAAATCTGTATATGTTTCAAGAACGTGCTCTTTGCCCCTTCTTTTATGAAGAGAAAGGGAGACAAGGGTCATTCCAGATAACAGGCCGAGATGGCAACAAATGGAACAAGTTTCTGCTATATTTGACAAACAAACCAACCTCAATCAATCTCATTGCATTTCAGAGGAAGGCCGAGATGGCAACAGTGATGATTTTCTGCTATTTCTCAAGCTTCTCAGCTTCAGAGGACTCCACACAAAAGATTTTCGTTGCAGAGCAACCACCGCGGGATTTCTGACCGCCCCTATGGGACTGCCCATGAACTTGCTACTGCTCCTCATGATACTTGGTGTTGTCTCAACTGATGCTCTCATTTCTGGCAATGGAGCAAACAACCTTGAATACCGAGCTTTCCTCTGGCTTCTTATCGATGAGTGCTGACCACTGGTGAATCCACAGGCAGAGCCACGAAGTGGAGTTGTCAAGTTCGAACTAGCATCAGGGCGGAATGTAGCGATTGAGACCCGCCTCCTGGGCTGAAAAACTTGACTTGTTGATGGTGCCGCCGCCTGTGGTCTCACAGCAATGGACGCCCTTCTCGGCTTCACAAGGTCTTCTGCGTTTCTCATCATTATGCTCTTTCTGGCAGTGTTTTCCTTTCCATTTTTCTTTGGGGGCATAGGAGATGGTTGCGGTAAGATATTTGTCATAATCCTCCGCAGTGGTATCCTCAACTTCGAAGGATTCAGTGGCGGCTTTTTCTCTGCTAGAGGTTTCCGAGTTGGTGCTTCTTTCATGGGTGCGAGTCTTGAGGTTTGAGCTGAAATTGCAATCGTTCTGCTTTCTTGCTTCAATCTGGTTTTTCTCTCCTCTGCTATCTGGTTCTCAAGGTCCCGAACCTGTCAAATTACGACAACAGAGTTGATGGTAAATTTCAATGTCCTAAATAGATAGCGGTGATAGGAATGAACAAGGGAAAATTATATAATGTCGCCTCCACACTCAAGTCATGACTTACCTTTTCCTGAAGATTCCTACACATATGTTCTCTGGCAGCAAGCCTTAGTTGTAAGGCATGCAGGCTATCCTGTAATTTCTTTGTTTCCTTCTCATCGTGCTTAAGCTTTTCTGCCTGTTAATGAAATTTCAAATTTTAGATTCCAAAAATCATGTTTTATTCCTTGTGTGAAAAATAATTGCACCCAGCATACCATCTGCTTGTACTTAAACAGCTCAGTAAGGTCCACTTGCTTGCGAGCTGGGCCACTTTCAATTCCTCGGACACGGGTGGCAAAATTCAGTGAGCAAAGTGTCTCTCCTAGGTCTGCCGCACTTGGACTTATCTGGACAAACATCAGAGTTTTACAATCCCCTCCTGCATTTCAATCCCAGTTCAATATCACAAATAATAAAGAATGCACACGCAAAGAATCCAACATCAATTGAATACTTTGCCTTTTGATCCAAGAAATTTATCAGCAATATAAAGCATGGGATTCAGATGTCAACCCCAACCAGAAAATAAGCTATTTCCAAATGAGCATAACGCTGAATTGAAACCTCACCTAGTGAGCTCTGCAGCATATGTGTGAGTTTTGAGTTCCTGTCTCAAGCAAAAGAATACAAATATCAATAAAATAACAAAGCATTCAACGCGAATGTGTCTAAGAGAGGAAATGGCAATTGCCTGTAAGGGATGTGAGCTGATTTGGATGCAAGTGCAGAAACAACATCACCGAGTGCTGATAGAGACTTATTTATAAATTGAGATTCCTTCAATCTCTCTCCTTCAGCTTCAGTTTTAGCCACACGTTCGCTCCCTGCTAAGTCTACCAGCCAGAGGTGACTTCTTGTTCTCTGGCCATTGATAAGATTCTCCCCCATAACAGTAACTCGTAACAAGCTGCATAGAAACCACTTCTGGATCAAAAATTATGAACAAGTATGCAACCGCACATCAATCATCAATCATTGGTAGAAATAACGTTTCCGGTGCCAACTATAAATCTGTAACAGTAATGGAAGAGCTCTGCTATTTATTTGACTACAGTATAATCTTTTGGGTGAAGAAATTTTTTGAAAATGAAGTACTTAGTAAAATCAAGATATACCAATGAGAACGACTGCTAAGCTCATTAGCATTGGTTGAGCCAACAGATCTAGTCCTGTTTCCAGACTTGAGCATTTCCCACACGTCCTCTATTCCATAAACACTAGCTTCAACTAGTCCTGGAACTTCTTGAGTTCCATCTGCTGCTTGCTTAATCTCCAACCTTCATTTAATCAAGTAAAGTTGAGAACATGTTCTCCTCTGCTAAATCTATCTAGGACTGAAAATATTTATAAATAATGGTTGCACCAATACACTTGCTATTCAAGTCAGTGGAAATCCCCTAAAATTTGATTAAACGTCTATATGCTCAAAAAAACAAATGATAGAGCTAAGTAGACGTAAAATACTAGAATGAATGCTCACTTCTTGGTAGGTTGATCAGAATTTTCCACCAAGAGGTCCCTTATCTTCTCATTGTAAACTTCCAGCATACTAACAACCAATTTATATTTCATTACGCTACGTCTCTCTTCGGATATACGAAATAATTCGTCCAGTGTTCTGTAGTTTACTCCCCTATGTTCCGGTGTTCCTTCCATGGTAAAGGTCTTACCAGTTCCAGTTTGGCCGTAGGCAAAAATGCAAACGTTAAACCCATCCAACACTGATGTAACAATAGGTTTTGTTTGTGCAAAAACAGCCTCTGCATGATGAATAATAAATCCACAATAAAGCGTTTACCAAAATGAAAGAATTTTCTTCACTGCAAAATAACATACAAAAACAAAACTAAATGTTCAGGTACCTTGATTATCATCAGGTCGAAAGACACAGTCAAATCTAAATTGCTTTTTAGAAGAATCAGAGCAAATGACTTGAAGCTCATTGTCGGTAGATGATTCAAAATTGATGACAGATGCATGTCCATTAGCAGTTTCACTTCCATTTAGAGGTCTGCATCTGCAGAAAACTCGGATGTTTCCCTTCATTTCAATCACTTCATTGTAAAGCCGTCTCCGCTCTGCGAACTCCTCAAGGTACTTTCTTTTCAGTAGTTCGTACTCAGTGCCTAGTACCAGACAAAAGGAAGAAAATAAATTTTAACTAACAGAAAAGAGATAGGTGGATAGGTCGTTTAAATTTTGGGTTTACTCAAGAACTTTACCTAGACTCTGAACAGAATTTACTACAAGGCCTGGAAAGGAATCAGTTGTGAGTTTCACATGATCAAATAGGGCTACATGTTGGTTCTTCAACTCCTGATGCGTCAAGAATAAAAACCAGGTAAATCAATCGGAAAAAGAGTTTCCTACGTTTAAAGAAAATCCTATCTTTCTTTTATGGTAGCAAATAAGAAAAATACAAGAAAAAACGTATCATTTAATACCCACAAAGAGAGGGAGGAAAAGGGAGGGAGCATAAGAAGAACTGAGGAGCCACAGATTCATAAGTAAAAAAAATCAAAAGAAACTGTGAAAAACGAATTAAACTTCCAAATTACCTGAATTTTGGAACTCAAATCAAGTATTTTCTTCAATATTGGAAGTGTATGACCCTTATCTGGAGAAATTTCATTTGTCCCATTGGACAGACTATTTTCATCCAAGCAGACAGAATGCTCTTTCACTTGTGGTGAAATATTGCCTAACAACAATTCCAGAAATCAATGAACAACGCATATAAACATCTCGTTTTTCTATCAATGAGAGCGAAAAGGGATTCTATTGAGATGAAATAAGGAATGGGAGAAGAAATAAAGACACGAAACGGGATCATGAAGACTAGCTCTATCTACTATATTCTGGGCCCAGACAAAACGAATGATCCGACAATCAATATTATCTTTCAAATCATTCTTTGTTACAAAACTTTAAGAAATCAAACAAAACAAAATCTAGAGAATACGGAGTGGATGCGAGATCTGGAGGGATGAAAACCTGAAACGCGATTAGATGACTTCAAATTGCAGTCAATCACAAATTGATTAAACTTCTCAGTAAGTATTTCCATAGTTAATTCTGCAAGAAGTACAAGACCCGTTAAATTTCCTCAGATATTTGCCAAGAAACAGTGTCACGGGAGATCTCTCACTTCAGTAATCTCTAATATTGTACAAGAAAAGCAGGGAAGAAAGTATGGGTACCGTCCATCGGATCGGTAACGGATATAATCGAGAAGAAAGATGAGAACTGCCACACAGAAAAGGAAAATTAAGACGAGCTATCACCAGGAAGAGAGAGAGCGAGAGGGGAGCCTAGGAAATTTCAAATTTGAACTCAGGGTATCGGCCGATTAGTGGGCCCAGCACAACGGGAGGATTTGCTTTGTCGCGAGGGGCTCGTATCCCTTCATTTTTTTTTCAAACGCATCAAAATATTTTAATCAAACTCAAAAATATTTTAATTACTATATTAAGAATATAAATATAAATCTTACTATATTTTCTTACCATCAATTTTACTATATTTTAAATACTAAATTATAACAAATTTATAATATCACAATTCTATGGCCAAAAGGGAAATCAAGATTCATACACAGAACAAGCATTGTCGTAAAAAGGCTTAAAATTGTTGTTCCAACCTTAGTTAAGATGAAGCGAGTTTGGTTAACAAAAATTAAGGCCCATGTAACTCAAATAAAACAGGGCACAAATTTTCAGACGATGTGCCATTTGGTTCAGCATGTTTACATTTTTGGGAAAATTTCCTCAATGGGCAAAATGAACCAAAAAAAAAAAAGTATTAAAAAAGGCCTAAAGAAAAGAGTCTTTTCGATATTATTTCAGAAAATGTTGTACTGATATAGTTGTTAATGTGTACTGATATAGTTGTTAACGTGTACTGATATAGTTGTTAGGATATTGTTGTTAACATCTACTGATTTAATTATTAATGTTATACTGATATAGTTATTAACGTTTATGAAATAATACCAGAAAAGGCCCTAAGGCTTTTTTTGACATATAACTTTTTCTTGGGTATTTTTTGACCATTTTTTGGTTAATTGGGTCTGCAGTACTTTCCCTAGATTTTTCTTGTTAAAAAATAAAATAAAAAAAGAATGTTTAGATTTTGCCTAGAAAAAATTAATTACCCTGACGCTTTGCAGAAATCTTAGCCGGCTTCTAAAATTTTGGTACGCTAAATAAACTTGCCAACGCAAAACCAAAAAACAAGCCTGATATCCTTTCTAAATGATATTACACGCGTGATGACCATATCATAAATTCGGACCTACCCCTTCCCAGACAAATATAGAAGGGATGGGATAAAATGCATATCTTCGTGTATGTTTCAATGAACAGAGAAGTAAAGCTCTTATATGCGGCTGATAACTGCCATGCCCTTATCTCAATTTACAGGATGGCTTATTGATGCGCCACGGCCCCAATGTTAAAACCAATCAACATGCTGGCTTGAAGTTTTCGGTTGCTTCTTCGGCCTCTGGTATCTGTTATTCTCATATTTGGCTTTCGTTATAAGTGAGTAGAGCAATTCTGCCTCAGTTGACGTATCGTAAAAGGGTGTATTCAGTATGCTGCAACATCAATCAAAGTAGTTAGCGTGTCGATGTTACGTAAGATAAATGGAAGAATTAGACAAGCTCCAATCCTTCAAGAACATAGTGCGCAAAACAGGAGAGTTGACTTCCTAAATTGTTTCCCAGCCTACTCTGAAAACTTTTGAGGGACACCTAAGATTAGTTCAATTGTACCTGTCAAGTAGCTCCTCCAAGATAATTCTCTGTGATGGGGTAACATAATGAATGCAGCTTCTTGGGCATTGACCAACAGCAAGTTGAACCTGGTAATCTTCACCATGACCTAAAATAGTTTCCCAGGATGAAGGCATTAAACAAGATCATGAATTTATGGGTGGGGGGAATCTGCATAACATGTTTTAAATGTATAAACATTGAAACATGATCACAAATGTATGACGGAACAATATCTGCATAGCATTGTTTTGACACAGACATCGAAATATGGAAGACGTTCTTATCCATTCTTCACATTTATTCTTATTTAATTTAAGTTGTGGAGTTACACGAGCAAACCTTGAGAAGCTGCGCGTGCAGTTCCAGTTGAAGAGACATGTGTGAAAGCATGAGGCGCTCTGTTCACACATGAACTTGAACATGCTGCAGAATATATGGTTGTCATTGTGACGAGAAAATAAAGGCATGCAAGATACTTTAGTTTCTACAAATGTCATAGTCCACATTCCACGAGCCTAAGGCGGAGATAGCTGAAAAGCGTGTTAAGCTTGTCAATTAAGAAGAATCTTTTCAACAACAAAAAATTGCCCAGCAATTAAGAAGAATCATTTGCACAAATTAGAGTCGTCACCTTAATTCTATTACTGATAGACTTTCCTAATTTCCAATCAAGAAAAGTAGCATATGCTATAAATATTGGTACCTTTCCCGACACAAAGCACCTCGTTAACAAAAATATCAACAGCTTCACATTCTGGTTTGTCAAATGGATCTAAGCATTCCCTACAAGTGCAGCTTGTCAGCGTTGCATTAAGAATACATAACAGTAGCAATGGTGAAGGACCAAGGGGTTAAAATCAGGGAAACTCCAAGAACTTTGAACAATTCCAGAGTGTAGTCACAAGGTCAGCACAATCAACTAAAAAAAATACACGGGCAAAAGAACAATGACATAGACACACGGCCAGCACTTAGTATTGAAATTTGAAAGTTTTACCTTTCAATTATCTCTGACCGGCTGTAACTGGATAGGATCTGCACAAAGCACCAAGTTAGAAAACTTATTAATTTAATTAGAGTGCCAATTTACAGGGCACTGAAAGGAGAAGCAGACTTGAAATATTGATCAGAAGTCCCATACTGAAGAGAGAGAAATGGCAGCACCTCGTATGCCTGTATTACAAGGCGAATCATAGTATCTGAATTTGTTCCATCTTTAATTACATCGGGATGGAACTGCTTCACCTGAATAAGAAATATTTTTAATGGATCAGGTTTCAGTGCTCGTTTACACAGAGTCGTCATTCACAAAAATAACTGTAAGGTGAGTGTTAGTCGTCCAAAGTGCCTATACGAAAGCTGAGAAAGAAATAAGGAAGGGGCTGAAGGATTTCCGTCTAATTTGGATAATTCATGTTATGAGTTAGTGCACAATAAGTAAAGAAGAAACATTTGGCGGCGGTACCTTGGCTCGAAAAGCAGCTTTCAATTCGAGAGCAGAGCAATCGGGGTGTACTCCGAGGACAGAGTAAGCCGAATTAACGGAGAGAGGAGTATCGTCATGTGCCGGCTCTCTGCAATTCACTCTAAATCTAGAACAACCTAGACTTGGGTGCTTTACAGTGAATGGACGAAAACTCTGACGAATGGGATTAGTAAGGGTTTTTTGAAATGGAAGAGTCGTCGTCGTGGGGCTTAAGCCGCTCGAGCAGCACCACTCCATTCTGGCATGCCTAAGCTTGTGGCCACAATGGCGCCTGCTATTTAGCGTAAACTAGCTTCGCCTAAATTCGATGTTCGCTTTTTCTCCTATCTTTGTCTGGAGAAGACTTGGTTGGTTAATACTGGTACTTCAGTTATTTATTGGGAAAAATACAATAAAATATCAAAATAAATATTTTTAAGATCTTCATTTTGTTCTTATTAATTGATTTATTATTTTTAAAATTAATGAAAAATATCAGGTGGATAAATTTAAATTAGTAGATGTATTAACATGCATATTGGTAAAAAAAAACAGGTATGTTATAACTATAAATAAGAACTAACACGTAACATACTATTGTAAAAAAAAAATATTAAAAAAAAAATCAAGTTAATAATTTAAATTTTGATGCTAGAATAAGTATGATTAACCTAAAAATTTCTTATCCAATAAAAAAAAAATTATTAAATTTTAATAACAGCTTGATTAAGAATATTTTAAAAGTAAAAAAGATAGTAATAAAAACATGAGATGGCTGGCTTGTGAAGAAACGTAGGAGGAAAAGTATATATTGACCCACTATGTATACTAGCAGAGGTAATTTGTTTGAATTGAGACAGGAGAGGTACACCTTTGATTATGTGGCATTAGGCATACATAGTATACAAAAAGATATACTAATAGTCTATATTTTATGAAACCCTGGATAAGCTTAAGCTGAGAAGCAATTCAGGGAGGCGACCGTGCGTGGTAATTCTTTCTCAGACGGAGGATGCCATGTTTTCCATTTCTTTTTCCTTCTTTACACACACTAGCCTCCTTTTCTGCAGCAGCTGGGCTCTGCAAGTTGCCACAAGTTTAAGATAAAAATCATCTCGCCTATTATATAACTATAATTTGAGTTTGAATTATTCACTCAAATACATCATTTGGAGATTAGAAATAAAGTATAAGATGCTTACAGGTGGTTGCATGGGAGGTGGGTCATAACTTGGAGGGGCCTCATTGAGGTTGATGAGAGGAGGGAGAAAAGAAGGGAAGGACATGGTGACATGGGTTAAGGTGTCAGGGCTGATAGGGCGCCTCTCTGCTAGTGGCTTAACCAGGGAGGATGGGGTTGGGACCACTGTATGATCATTTGGCCATATGAAGCTCCCCTGAGGCTGCCATATTCTGAATCCACTTTTCAACCTTTCAATTTTTGCTGCCCTTTCCTCGCCACCTTCCCTCCTCTTTACATCCTCATCTGATCCCTCTTCCCTCTCTTTTGTTTCTCCCCCATCTCCCTCCACTGCAACTAGCACTGTTGTTTCTGCTGCCAATAACGCTGGAGGCATCACTGATTCTGATGTTGGCTCCTCTCTTGATTTTAACATCATCATCTGTTCCTGCATCATCACGTTCTTTCTTCGTAAGACCGCTAAATGACTATATATTAGAATGACCAAACATGAGTAACATTAAAATATATTTAGCACACCCACATATATGGAACTTGTTTGAGCTTATATGCTCGCGGCAGCACTGCTGCAACATTTGAGGGCTCTAATGAATTAAATTGTCAAAGAAAGGAGGCAGGCCTTTTTATTGTCCAATAATGGGGTAGAGGTTCAAATTCTACAAAGCTTCATCCCAAGTCCACTTATCAAATACACAATCCATATATATATATATATATATATATATATATATATATATATATATACAGGGACTGCATATTAAAGAATTAAAAATATATACCGGCCAAAAAAATTAAAATATACAAGGACTTCACATTAAAAAAATCTAACTTAATTAAATATCAAGACTCAAAACTTGCTCGATCTAGCTAACAATATCCAGCAATATGAGGTTTTGAGAAAATTAAAACAAGCTTAGTTTCAGGGGGAGGGGGGGCTATGCTACAAACATCAATTACCTCCATATCAATTAAAGCTACGGAAATTTCTTTCAGCTGTTCCTCAATTTTAGACTTCTTATTAATCAACCCTGTATACATCTCCTGCAATATAACGATTATATAAATAGTCATTATAACATGGTTCAACAAGTGATGGGAACCTTCCATTCCAAAACTAAACACACAAGCACGCTTTAGATTCAACTTTTTATGAATATCACCTGCATTGTAGCCAAGGAGCCACCTCTTTCCAAGTTGGAATTATCTGACAAACAAGAATCAGTCGTAGTCATAATAGCCAATTGCTCCTCTCTCTTCTGGGAAATCAATTGCTGCATTTCACTATTTGAAATAAACACAAATTAAAGGAGAAGGCATATTAATTAATATGTGAGTAATATCTGCGAATAAAGTTGAATCCGAAGTATATAACATAGCCAGGGAACATGACTACATACTCGCATCACAACCAACATGAAATGATCAAATAATTAAGAAATAGGGCTTACTGTTTAATTTTAGACATTTCTTCCTTTATCTCTCGAAGTTGCTTAGCACAAATGGGATCCTGGGAAGGGTTATCCCCAGGTTTCCATCCAGGGGGTGGGGTCCAATAGGGATCTTGAACCCCTGCTTCCTGTCTCACTTCAACTAGATCGGCACGCTCCAACCAATATTCCATCGCTCCTTCAGCATTGTGTCGTCGTCGAAATCTCTCAGTTCCGCCGGGAGCCACTTTTCCGGCCATGTGCTTTAGCAAATGATCTAGTAACCCTGTATCGCCTATCAGCTTTCGAGCCTCTGATCTCAACGTTGGCCTCAATAGTGGTTTTTCAAAAACTGCTCCTTTAGCTTTCATCACCTTTAACACGTTCTCTTCTGCTAACTTATACCTTCAAATACACAAGGTACTATTATAAATTGCAGCCACTGTGTATAATTACAAAGAAGCTTCAGAATGATCGAACCACCATTTAAGTTACAGAATTATTATTTATTAACATTTTTGGAATATTACCATCAGCTAAATAATAATAATCAAATATTTCTTACCTTTTTTTTTTGCTCAGAAAAATATTTCTTACCTCTCGGCAGACCATCTGTCAATTGAAACTTTATGCTTCTTTTTGCTGTATACTACCAGTTGATTCTGTCTGCCATGCTGTGCTTTCTTCAATCTTTGAACCTCGCTACATTCATTTTGATTTCTCTTACTTTTACGAGTCACATTCGACACTTCCTTTGTAAGCTCATTTTCTTCACATTTCTTTCTCTTTCTGTCAGTCATTTCGTTTTGTTCCTTTACATCCAACCCAGTGTCTTTCAAAGATCCTGATAAAGATTCTAAATTGTTTTTCTCATGCTGGCCTAAGAATCGAACTGATCGACGCTTACCCCACTGAATCATCCCGGAATACTTGAGCTGAGACCAGCACGAACCCTTCTTGGAAACAAGATCCGTTTCCTCATCAATGAACAATGTGCTTTTACCCGTTTGATCTTCTTCAGTGGTTTTAATCCAGAAACTCCGTGAGTTTCCTCTTTCTGCTAACTCCTCTGTCGAGACTCTCCTGTATAGCGCATCACTAGCAAATCCTGATGATTCCATCGCATACTTTTCGTCGAGTGGAGGAATCGTCTTTTTTTCTGATTTCCCAAGGTCTGCGTCTTTGAACTGCGTGCGAAGAGACTGCATGCTAGGGTACCTAACCGACACTTGTAGCTCGCTCATGTCACTGAGCTGATTCCACTCGTCCAGAAAAGTAAACGACGTAAAGATTTGATTTATATATATATATATATAGTAGAACATTTACAGATAGAGATAACGAGGTAAGAAGTCATACCATGACAACACGGACAAACTTCAAATGATCTGGGCATTTAAGTGGAAGCTTGGAATGATCGATTTCATAAAATCGGCCCACCGTTAAACACTCATGAGCCCCTAAAATAAAGGACAGAGTGATAGAATCAACATATACGTGTCATCAGGGAATGGATGAAAGAGCAAGCTAAGCAAATGGGTGTAAAAACAGAAGAGATCGAGGATCAAAGACTAGCAAAAGGTGATAAGAAAAAGAGAAGGGTGCACGATTTCGCTCCTACCTTGGGTACTGGCTGGTACAGAGGTGAGTGGAGATAGCAGAATATGTTTGTCCAAACATTGGTTTTGTCTGCCATCGACGTCGCCCTGATCCTTCTTTTTCAAGTACACTCTTTTCTGCAAAAGTATCCCATAATCTTATTCAATTAACTGTTTCTAGTTGGCTATAATATGATCAATTGTCTTAAATGCACTGTTCTCTCGGTATAATAATTCATTTTTAATTTTAATTATGACAAAAAATACTACAACATATCATTATCAATATGACATTTTTCTCTTTTCACCAAAAAAAAAAAATATATACAATTTTCTCAAGGTGGCAAGAAGACAGGCATTATTCTACTAGCTAGAGGAAGATGGGGAGTGAGAAATAACAAACAAATTCATAATTCTAGAATAGAGAAGCGCAAGATAATGACACATGTAGGGAGGAAAAGAGAGAGGGAAACCATATCTTTAGCGGTACCGTCGTCCGATCGCTCCATCAACTGCAGAAATGCAAAGCATTTGTATTCAATTTGAATGAGAAAACAGAAAACGCCAAAAATTATTTTGATACTATACAACTTTAATTTCAAAATGAGTAATATAAGCTTCGCTACATATAAACATAGCAAGTATCTCCTCCATACAAGCATGGCTGAATATACATAAGCATAGTATATATAATCACAATTACAGAGTGTACGTACAAGGACCTGAGCCATATCAGAAGGAAAAGTTCACAACTGGATAAAAACAAAATAAAACCCCAAAAGAAAAAAGAAATAGCAAAACTACAACTCCAGGTTTGGGAAACAGTGAAAGCATGAATAAAAAGCATTAGTTCTTGATATGGTATTGTATTAAATATTGCGGCTCTGCAAGAAAAAGCTACATGATCATACATAGTAATGGCAGCAGACCTGAACTCGGAGAAGACAAAACATGGCAGATCTTGGGTTAGAATGCGAGAGACAAACGGTGCTAAGAAATTAATGTAAAGTTGAAGGTTCGCAGTGTTTGACTAGCCATCAACAATCTGTTTGCCTCTACACAGGGTGTGATCGATTCCTAAAACTAGCAAGAAAACTACTGCAGAAATCTGTAAATGTAGTACTTTTAAGTTTCAGGTATAATGTCTTCCATCTCTGATTCTCATACCAAATGCAAATGCATAACATTAAATATGTCCGAAACAACAAATTTATGATTAAATAAAATTAAGATTAACTAGCATTGAATTGCTCATTTCTCTCCATAAGTCTACTGAGCTACTACCAATTTATTCTCTGCAGGGATAGCTGAATCTGAGCTCAAAACAGATTCTTTTTCATGCTCTGGTGTATGTTTCCCGAGAATGAAAGCAAGAAACTTATCAAAAAGAAAGTGTGGAGTAAATCCGTTATGCGCGGAACAAGTGGAGCAGTGAAAGCATTTTAATATCGAAAAACAGAGAACTTGATGTATATACCTGAAAATGGTTGGAAAAAATGATCGAGTATGGAGATAAACCTGTAAATGATAGCACAAGAATCAGTTTACAGGTTAAAGCAACTCAGGATTAAACAATGCAAGCAAGATGATTTCATGTCGATGGGCTCTTCATATCATTGTGGTGCACGAGAAAGACCTGATAGTTGAATCAGCCCTGAAAACAGGATCTTTTTCAAGCCCTATGTTTGTTTACCGAGAAGAAAAGGCGAGACAATTCCAGGAAAGAAAATGGGGAGCAAATCTGTTATGGCAGAGCAAATGGAGTAGCGAAAGCTTTCCTCTGCACTCACGTAGTGAAGACTGAAGAGAGAGAGGAGGGATCAAATAATCAGGTTGCCGCTCACGTGCCATATCGTTGGCGGTTCAATGATTCTCTGCGGTAGAGTGTTGTGGAATCCTGTATAAACAAGGTTCTAACCAGTATATTAATGACAAGTGGATACATTACTTGGTGACCATTTGAGTTGTCATGTTCTGATTGGTGAAAGAACTACACACTCCCTTGAGGAGGAGGAGGATATAATTTGTGGATCTTTTCTGTTTGTTACATTTTTCTGCTCGTGTAACGAATCTCCAAAACCAAAAGGATGTCATCTCTATTCTCTTTTGACCAAAAAAAAAATCTCTATCCCTCACGCGTTGAGTTGAGGACTTGAGGTCCTTCCTTGCAAATTATATAATTATAATATATTTATAAATTACAAATAGTGTTAAATTATACAGAAATATGTTAAAATTTAAACTTGCAAGATAATATTTTATTCTTAAATAATGAACTTTTGTATAATTTTAAAGTTATACAAATAATTTGTTGGTCGAAAAAATTTAACACAGACTGGCATATATTGTTAAGTTGCATACAGCATACTATTTCACTCATAAAAGAGTGATAGAATTTATTTATACAGTTATTCAAAATTTTATAATATTTTTTATATTTATGATTCACATAAAGTTCAAAAAAATTATAAGTAAAATGAAGCTTAAAAACATGTCATTATTGAATTATCACCATTTCAGGCATTTTGAAATGAAATATATTTATATGAAAATATACTAGTACTAACATAGTAATACTAGACTTTCACAAATCAAACAGTATTACCCTTCCCCATCAAAAGAGGGGTGAATTGAATGATTAATAAAAAGCTCAAATTTGAGATAATTAAAATAAGTCATTATAATAAATCTAATGATCCCCATAATAATGTGGGAGCAGAGAAGGGAGAACACTGTATAGACTTTTAAGGGAAAAAGATGGCTTTCTATGGCTGGCTGCGATACTTTGCTCTTTCCTTTAAAAGTGATACTACTTCGGTCCTAATTATATGAACACTTTTATAAAGGAACACTTTTATAATGTAATTTACACTATAAAAGTGTTTCTATAATTAAGACCTGAAAGAATACTTTTTAGGCCAGACAAGCAAAATAAGTGATATGTGCTCTTTATCACGGTTCACGGACCATTAGGAGATACTCGTGCCTTCAAGAATTGCCTCCTAGCTTCATCAGCATGGATAAAAATCTTCCAGCTACCAATTGTATCGACTTTTATTGTGGAAGGCATTGAGATATATAGTTATGTAACAATTTGTGAGTATTTAAATTGAACATTTGAACCAATGTGAGTTGGCATAAATGGTAAGGGATCCAGGATTAGGCGCTTGGGTGTGGGTTGATCCTCTGCCAAATCGTTGGACTCGCTTTGGTAAGCGATCTCGTAAGTCCCCATGAAGTCTTCATGTAGAGTCTTAGCGTTTGCAGTGGGGCGATGTCGAACCCCTCCTAAACTTTCTTATATCAAAAAAAAAAATAAAAAAAAATTGAACACTTGAAGAAATATTAGGATCTGCAATTTTTTATTGAAATTCTGAAAAGTTAGGATTCATCGTCTTTTTGCCAATAATAAGTATACATTAAAATGTACTTTTAATGTACGTAGGCGTTTTAATTTATCACATTTTAAAGAATTCCTCACTTTTTATATTGATTTTTATAAATTCACTTTTACAACAACTCTTATATCTTTGTAATTCTTTAAGGGTTAAACATCCACAAATATGTTATCAGGTGTATTCAGCACTTTAAAATATTTTGTAGTATAACACATTGAAGTATTGTTTTAGGTATATTCAATATTACTCCCTCTAGTCCTAATTATAGAACAACATTTAAGAGTTGATTTTGGTCCTAATTATGAGACAACTTTCTAATTTTTGTCAATTTCTTCCTAAAATACCCCTATTGATACTTTCTTAATAATAATTAAACACAATGATAATTTAATAATGTACCTATATATTCTATAAAATAAGTAATACTTACAATTCATTAATATCACATACACCTCAATTCTATCTACTAACTCTGTGTGTGTCTCTCTCTCTTCACGTAACATGCCTGCGCGCATATGTGTATATATAGATATATACGTATATGTACATGTATGAGTGTGTGTATACAACACACACACATATATATATGGGATGATAAACACACTCACACAACACACATTTTTATTAGGGAAAAAAAGCCTATACCTCATCAATTTACAGATATTCTTTAGACTGTGTGAGAGCTCGAAGAAGTCGACGATGCCAGACTTGGAGAAGTCGTGTGAGATCGGAGAGGTACAAGCGTATGGGGCTATTGATTCATCAATAATATTTTCTTGAAGTCATTTTAAATTTTAAATAAGGGCATTTTAGAAAAATAAATATAATTAATTAATTAAACTATTATCCTTAATCTCTCCAAAATTTAGTAAATACGTTGTATAATTAGGACCGGAGGGAGTATGAAGTATTTTCAGTGTCTTATTGCTAAATACATAAAAAAATAAATATTTTAGGGTGCTATATACCTATAAAAGAAAATATTTCAAAATGCTAGGTAGGAGACGCAAATAAATAAATAAAATTTTAAAAAAATCATGATGCCAGTTGTCGATTGGAAATTACTTGAGATGACCATATATTCTTCTTTATATGAAAATTAACCCTTTTATTAAAGGAAATACGAGTATCACCTATTATGCATCTGAATTCTACCCATCATCAATATTGTGACATAAAAAAAAAGAACCAAAATCTTTTAAAAAATAAATTGAAACGTTGGAAGTTGGAACCCAAATCCCGAATGTGAGGTCCCCCACCTGAGAGGTGTGGTGGTGGAGGAACGGAGGCGCAGCAAGAAGCAGAGCGACAAGCCGCAGAGAAGGCGTCGCAGCTTTTTACCCACTGCTCTCGTAATTAAGGCGTACTCGTTTTAAACTCACTGGTTGGCTCAGCCTTGGTCGTCCAAAGTGTCTCCCCCAAAATCTGAGCAACCAACTATTTACACATAAGCAAAGAATTTGCAAATTAAAGCAGCTTCGAATCGGAGAGCAGAGCAATGGGGTCGTACTCTGAGGGCAGTGTTTTTCTTTTTTCTTTTTCTTTCAAGAGAGGAGTATCGTCATCATCTGCACGCTCTCGCCCTAACAAACACAACAGTAGCTCTCTCTCTCTCTCTCTCTCTCTGTCGCGCACACACACTGTCATAATGGATTATCAAAGAAATAGAGATATCCATGTTCATGGATGATGAATATATATCCTATTCTTTTGATTTTTTCTTTTTTCTTCGCTCAAGATTTGTAGTTGTTTAGGTATTTCCATTTATAAATCACAGTTTTCATTATTCTTGATATTAATGATTAAAATGAAATTAAAACCCAACACGAGGCTTCCCTAAGTTCATTCTAGGATCCTCAATCTCTATGTTCCAATGCATATCAGAGAAATTAGCATCTCTGGCTCTTCTTCTCCACTTGAGTATGTTTTTTTCCATTCTCTGGCTAAGCCCACAATATGATTGCAGCTCTTGTGGCATTTCCTCATATACGTCCCACCACAACCGGTGAGCTGAGTCACTCGCAAACACACGACGATCCTCTATGTCCCAATTACAATCATAATCCTTATAACACATCCATGGCTTCACCCCCAAATAATGCATCCCGTACACTTCATCTTCTTTGATCTCCCTTGTATCCTTCAGACGATTTAGCCTGCTTGGCAGCCTGTGCCACCATGTGAACACCTCGTTCACAAAGCCTTGGTCACCTTTATTATAAGACCCTGTTCGTGAAACTCTCCTCATTAACTCCTTAAACATGCACTTGGATGGCTCTATTATCATCAACCCAGAATTGAAGAACACGACGTCCTTAGGCGCGGCTGATAACTGAGGGTAGGCGAAGAAATCATCCATGTTTTTAAGGACTAGGAAGTCAGAGTCTATGAAGATGATTTTGTCGTACTCTGTGAGCTGCCATATCCGAAGCTTACTGTAGTTCCACTCATTATAGGAACCTTTCTGGGCAAACGGATTTTTGATGCGTTGAATGCGCTTGATCTTCCATCCTGCGGCTTCAAGGCCTTTCATGGAGTTGGGACTGATTGAATTGTCTGCGAGGAGGATGAGGTCTCTGGTGTACTTATAGAACTGAATGACGCTCTCTGGAGTTTGAAGAATGCTTTGCGCTAAAGCAATTGCTCCACACACATAAGCTTCTGAGGAGTGAAGCACTGTGACGTAGGCCAGTTTTGGCCTTGGATCTTGCTTCAACACCTTCAATTCTGACAGATAAGCTCTCCACACCTCTTTCCCTGTCAATTATTCCCGGAAATAAATAAATTCTCAGTAAAAAATGGTAATAGATTACTGGATCGTTAGTCATTATTGCCTTGTAATATGAAGATAGTAAGAAATCAATTACCTTCCTTATTAGTCAATATACTGTTTTTGATGCTAATGAATGAGTTTGGAAAAGCAATATACAATGAATCTAAAACATACCCGATTGTGCATAAGCAGGAGCAATCTGGCATGATCCAGGAGGCATTAGAGTTTTCTGCTTAAGCCTTGTTAATTCAGGCCTGTAAACCCAATACTCACCTTGATGCATCAAAAGATCATCACATCTGAAAATCTCAATCATGGGACCACAATTACCTATGAACACGACATACACTTTTCTGAGATTATCGCCTTCAAACTGCATCCACCCACCTTCCACTACCAAACTAGCCACCACCAAATTCACTTGTAACCTAAACAAGTCCCTAAGCCCTCTCTTCTCTGCTCTGTCGCTATTCCCACATGGAACTCTGGCCACCACCACATTCACGTCCTGGTAATTTTCCAACGTTGGCATAGGCATATCTGGGCACTTTGGGACACCCCAATTATGATCTTCATCGATCCACTCGGGAAAAAAATATTGCCATTTCATATTCTCATCAACACGATCAAATTTGACAGATACCGTTTGTGATACTCGTGGATACAATTTATGCAATTTCTCGTTCAGAGTAGCATGCTCTGTTTCATCTATATTAACCAGACCCACCTTCATCTTTTTGGTATTAACATCTCTTGCTACGACATCAAACCAGGCGAGTTCGGTGCTCTGTTCCTGAAGTAATGCTCTTTGGGATTTCAACGGAGGTGTGTAGAGTAGCAGCGGGGGAGAGACAAGCAAGAGACAGAAGATAAAAGCTTTTTGGTGGAAAGACAAACGACAAAGGGGAGGCTTAGAAGCCATTTGGTTCGGCCTCTCACTATTTTTGTGAAAGTTAGTGAATGACATTAATTTGATTTATATTCGATGAAATGGAAAACGGCTGATTTGCGTGTGGGGTGTACCTAGGTATCATTTTATTGTCACCTGATTAGATGCATGAATTTGATTAAGATCATTGGACCTCATTTTGTTTGCCCTTTTTAAAAAAAAATATATTTGGCAAGCTTAAACTTGAAACTCAAAATACACACCACATAAGATAAAAAAAAAAACTTAATTCATCCCTAACATGTGTGATGTCAAACATAAATTGAGTTCTATATCTTGATACATCTGTGGAATTACCCTTAACTACATATCATCAGCATGTACCTTTTTAGCTAAAATATCTACACATTCAATGGTCTTCCTTAGGACAAAACAATATGCCAATTCTCATATATAAGTTGACGTGTGGCTTCAATTTCAGCTTTGAACAGATGATCCAACGTGCTATCCCTCAACAAAATATTTAACACCTCCAATGAATCAAAGAAAACCTGTATTTTTTGAAACTTGTAAAGTTGACAAACCTCAAGCCTTGCCTTAATAGTCAATACCTTGGCGCCTGCAACCAGAAAGGTCCCAATACTCTTCATAAAACCTGTGACCCATCTTCCATTGTCATCTCTAATTGAACTGCCAACTGCTGCCTGGTTATGATCTTTTACTGACGCATCCATATCCAGACGGACATATCTTAGTGTTGGCTTCTCTTAATGGGTACCTGTCTGTGTTGTGCCAAAAAATAATTGATGTTTCAGTCTTCCCTGCCATAGCTTCTTCCAGTAGATGGTGTTGACATTGATAGACCATCTCCTTTGGAGTTGTTGTTTTGGCGTCAAACAATTGAATACATCTTGCCTTCCATAATAGTCAGCAGACATGTGTGAATATTCTAGTCCATGTCCACTTTCTAAAGCAAGCCTTCCCTGGATTTCTTGTTGCATTCCATCGAAACCAGTCTTGTAAATCATGTGGGGAAAAAAAAACATTAGGATTAATAAATTCCCTCCACACATTTTTTGCTCTCTCACAATCTCTCAATATATGCAATATTATTTCCTCACATTGACAGCCTAAACAACACTCATTTGTATTTGAAATGCCAATTCTCACTCTCATGGAATTTGTCATAAATCTCTCATGGGTTACTTGCCAAAGGAAAAATTATATTTTTTCAGGCACTTGCCAGTGCCAAAATCTCCACAATCCCGAGGACAACTCATTGACCTCCGGTTTAGATAAGAATTTGTATGCTGATTTTACTGTGAAGGTTCCATCAGGTGAATCACGCCAGATGTCTATATCCGATTGGGAACCAGCAGGGAGCTATAGCATAACCATCTTTCTTATAACCTAGTCAGGTAAATGTTCCCTCCACCTTTGGACATCCCGAACGCCACTTGGAGTAATAAAATTAACAATCATTTCCTCCAGGTTAATTCGATCTAGATTTGAAACAACATATTCAATCAAAGATCTATCAAGAGGCGTCCAAATGTCCCACCAAAATTTAGTGGTTCTGCCATCTTTTTTTTTTTTTGCCTACTCTTTGTAAAAACTTCTCTCATACATTAGTGATAGCTTGTCAGATAAGAGAATTATACTTTGTCAGATAAGAGAATTATACTTCTTTTTCACTCTGGGTACGCAATCATCACCACATTCATATTTTGCTCTTAGACACTGGACCCATAAGGCATTCAGTTTGGTAATCAGTCCCCAACACAATTTCATAATAAAAGCCTTATTTTGAAGTTCTAAATTCTTAATTCTCAAACCACTTACCTTTTTTGCTTCTCAAGATTTTTTGCCATGCTATCAAATGCATTTCTTGGATTTTCATCTTGGCACCATAAGAAACTTCTACTTATTTTTTCTATTTCTTGAATTACCCCCCTTGGCAGAAGAGAAGATCGCATTTGGTATGAGGATAATGCTGAAATAACAGCCTTGATGAGCACTGACCTGCCATAGTTAGGTATTTACCCTTTCAGGAAGATAACCGAGATTTAACCTTCTATGTAATAAGCCTAAATGTCTCCTTAGTTACCCTAGAGTATATCAACGAAACTCCTAAGTAAAGTCCCAAAAGCCTTATTTTGTTTGCCATTTTTAGTTTATTACTGTCGTAATGAAGGGCCTATTTAGTCAGGAATCCCATTGTAGCTGTACGATGTTACTAATAGTTATTGCATTACTATAAATCCTTGGTCATGACCATATGTAACACCCCAATTTCTAACAATTATCTTAATATAAAATTTAAATGATTTTATGAATGAATCCTGAAATTTCGAATTAAACAACCTTGGGGAGTGTTACCGCCGCACTTGTATCTTGGGACAAGTGTAAGGCTACTTATTACAATAATGAAAATTCAAACTCAATTAAATGTGACTTATTTAAGAAAATAAAAATAAAGACAAAATAAAACTAGCTAGGGGAGGCCTTGAACGTTCTTCCTCACTACTCACTGCTAGCCCCAACTCTTGGTACCTGCTTCACTGAAACTTTGCTCCCCCGAAGGATCATCGCAGCTCATGAACACAAACATCAACAATTGCTGGTAATCCTAATAAAACACAATTTAAATAGCACAAATATATATATATTAACCAAAGTAAATATATCATCATGCGGTAATCTCATCAAACATTAATCATTATCTTTTTTTTTCTTAGATTTAATTTAGACCCGGGAAACCCTGCCAGTCTATTTAGTTAAGTGGGAAGAGAACCATGGTAGACCCGGATATCCTGCCAGTCTACCCTGTGACCCGGGAAACCCTGCCAGTCACAAATCATCAAATTGGCCATAAAAACATTTCGTCCTAGTGTGCACACCTCTTCCCAAGGTTGCTACTAGTGTCCCGGAAACCTGCTAGACACCACTTTGGGAAGAACGGATATAATCGGTTCACATCAAATAATATATCGGAGGCATAAAGCCTAATTGTGTTCATCACCTTGGGAGTACCATCCCAAAGCTATCCTCCAACCATTTAAGTTATTTTAAGTACACATATAATTAATCCCAAATTATTTCTAATATGTGTTTGATACACTTGTATTGTAATCAACACAACATACAATTGTTGTGTTGATACAACCAACAACCAACAACATGCATATATATATATATATATATATATATATATATATATATATATATATATATATATAACACAAAATGGATTTTCAAATTAAAGTATAAAGTAAATTCTCACAAGTTTCTAAAAGGTTGTCATAAGAAATTCTCATGACTATCATGGCTTTATTCATTATCCATTTTTAAACTCATGGCTCTACCCATTGTCCATTTTTAAACCCATGACTCTACTCATTATTCTTTTTTAAACTCATGACTCTACTCATTATCACTCTTTAAACTCATGATCATAATATATTATAATTGATAAAATCTAGAAACCCAGAGGTTCAATCACGAAAAGCATGGGACGTAGAAGGTGTATATATATAATTCTCAACACAAAGGCCGAGGCATCCAAGGCAAAAGAAAGAAAACAAAAATAGAACACGTCCGATATGCTCAAGTCATGCGAAATTGGGTACTATCAATTAATGAAAGGATTATATGATTCAAGCACAAAGATCGAGGCGAAGCAATAAAACAATTGTCAAGTGTATTCAATTCATACTTCAGGCATTTGAGAAACTGATTGCAAAGTTACTCACAGAATAGATTACATATAATATATTTCATGTATAAGAACCCTATCAAAATTTATATATAACTAACCTAAGACTCATAGGGATTAGGATTACCTATCAAGATATAAAATCAACCTAAACTCATGGGAATTAGGATTACCTATCAAGATCTAAAATTAACCTAAACTCATGGGAATTAGAATTACCTATCAAGATCTAAAATTAACCTAAACTCATGGGAATTAGAATTACCTATCAAGATTCATGTAAAATTTACCTAAGACTCATGGGATTAGGATTGTCATGTTCATGGGAAATTCCCACATCTACTCATAAAAACATATTAGTGGTTTAGGATTGTCATGTTTTTAGGGGAAATTCCCACGATCTACTCATAAAAACATATTAGTGGTTTAGGATTAAAGGAATACAATCCTATGAACAAATGATTTTTATTGATATGGGGATTAAATTACCTGGTCTCCGTTTTGCTAACCTCCTAGGAGAGTAATTGATGAAAGACTATGAGAAAAAATAATGAGTATTTTTCTAGGTTAGGTTTGAATTTAACCTATATTTATAATTTAAATTTTAGGGTTTTAGCTTCGGGTTTTACGCCCTTTAATTATTCCTAATTAATAAATTAACAATACAACCATTATAAATTTTTAGATTTTGCTATATATTATTATATCATTATCATTATTATTATTATATAAATCTATTACTTTTACTATTATATTTATTATTTAAATGTATTATTATTCATAATAATCTGGGGTATTACACCATAACATACAAAAGTAAAGTTTTTTACTATCTCCGGTCCTAATTATAAGACATAATTAACTTTTTTTAAAGAGATTAAAGAAGCTAAATAAGTTATTTAATCATTTCATATGTTATGTTTTCTTAGATTATATATTAGTTTATTAGTCAAACTATTTAGTTTGAAGAAAAAAAATAAAAATAAAAATACTCTAAGCTAATTTAATTAGCTTTCATAATCTCTTTTAAAAAGTCAACTATGTCTTATAATTAGGATCGGAGGGAATAATAGATATTTAAACTGGGTCTTTAATTCTTCAAATGATTTGTCATCCGATAAAATTAAGAGAAAGGGGGTAACATTTTTTTTTTGTTGAATCGAGGCTAACGTTTATTAATTTATAGATATTTAAAATAGTCAAAATACTGCTGTTCAATGCCGAATTAATTAATTACTGCCATCCTAAATATAGGAGTTTATAGTGCTACAAAAGTGGATCTATCTTTCATCAATTGAGGAATTCGAACTAAAGAAACGTGCTATGACATCATATTTCAGTGCGTAACTTGCTAACTAATCCGCTATACAATCACCTTCTGGAAAAGTATGATGAATCCCAAAATTATAATCCAATCTCAAGATAATAATCCGGATTGCGAATATTTTTACTTTTAATATTGATGATGGTCAAGGGTGATTTTCATTTTCACTCAATGAAATCCATGGCAACCCATTTTCATTATTGCTTCAAATCAAATGGCTACCATTGCGAATTTGTAAAATCTCCCTGAATCACAGATTCTAGACCATTTCTTAAAATTGTTGCTTTGTTTATTTCTCTGTTTTCCTAAATTTTACAATTCAATCTTTCCTAACATACTTTGTTCCTGAGTATGGCTTTTGGTGTCTTTCCCAGTATACCACTGAAGAATTCGAATGTCGTGAAACATCAGAGGCTGGCTTGGGGTCTGAGCTTATCCTTAATATTCTTGTCTACCTGATTTTTTATCAATACCTGGCCACTAATATATTCGGTGGGTCAATTTGTAACCCACTCCACAATTCTCTTGTCCTTGAAGGAAAGCTCTGCTGATTATTCCCAGATGGCCCTACACAGATGGTAAAGCTTTGGTTTTAATTTAAATGAAACATGCATATTCTTTGGTAAGTTGTGTGAGTATCTGAAAGAGAAAGAAAAGAATGGTACTTTTGGGAAGAAATCAAGATTTTTGTAATTTCTTGCTATTATCATCATCTGTCCACAGCATAACAGAGAAACAACCCAAAGTATTTTGAGACCGTTCTCTGGAAACAGCCCTCAGAATCACATACAGATGACATTCGACTTCAAAGGTATGGGTATGAGAACCGAGGCTTATAAATCACTAGAATTGGATGCATATGAGAGCTGTTACACCTCAAACGCTCCGCGAGTTTTACAGAACTTGTCCTCTGTTTTGGAGAGATGGATTCAGTGGAACGAGAAACATCGGAGATCAACGAAGAGGGAGAGCATCACCATGTTTCACGGGACGAAGGCACCAAACATGAGCGTGAGACAGTACATGGAGAGGATTTACAAGTACGCAAGGTGCAGCCCTTGTTGTTTTGTGATAGCACAGATATACATGGACAGGTATTTTGAAAGAAAGGGTGGCTATCTCACGTCCCTCAATGTCCATCGCCTCCTCATCACCACCGTTATGGTGGCAGCCAAATTTGTAGATGACGGGTAAGTTGTACAGATATTGCAGAAACTGGAGAAGAGGATGGGTGGTTAGTAATTTATTGATTGATTGAATGAATGAAAGCAGGTGTTACAGCAATGGGCACTATGCGAGAGTGGGAGGAGTGAGCACGGCAGAGATGAACAGAATGGAGTTGGAGTTGTTGTTCAGTCTGGATTTTAGGCTCTTCGTTACCACTGAACTCTTCTGCAGCTACTGTGAGCGCCTTCTCGCCCTATCACCGAGAAAGGAACACTCTAAGGCAAGTATTGGAGATTCAATTCCGCAGCGCAGTGTTTTAGATTGATGTATCAAACTTACAGACATGTATAAAATTAAGTCGTTGCAGGACTACATTTTAAAGTCATCCTTGATCTAGTTAAATCAAGCTATTAATCTTGTCTCCTTTAATTGTGGTAAGTGATCTACAGGAAGAGGATTCTCTCTTCATCCATTTTCTCATTTTCCCTCATTAGCCCATCTGGGCCATTAATTGAGGAGATGAGAGAAAGGTTAAAGTGGTATTGTGATTGATTGGATGAATATGATTTAGAGATAATGAGAAAGAGATTATGAGAGAAATCCTACCCGTGATCCACATGACTTTAATTCTTAAAATAAAAACACTTCATTGGGATTAATTTTTGAGTAAAGAACAAAATATAGTTAATCATTTTTTTGAAGTTTTAACAACATCAAATTTCACTTCTTAACATCCCTTAAATTAGTTAACTTTAATTAAAAGGGTTAAGGTGCAAAAATGTTTAATTATCCAGCACCAGCCCCCCTAATTCCTTGAGAGCAGATGGTGATGCTCGCATCAACTTGAATTTCAGGGAGCTAACAATGTAGGCCTATATGCTTTCCTCACCTTCTTCTTCCTTTCCTCCTTCCCACTCTCAACCGGACAAGGAATAGAGGGACTGCTCATCACCATCCCCTTCTGGTCAGATAAAAGTTGACCCACAGATAGAGATGACTGCCCTTTCATTCAAATCGATTACCCCATCCGCACACTGATGCGACCATATGTATAAAAGAGAGATGAGGAATTGAAGACAGAGGGAGGAGTAAGGAGTCAGGAGGGTGAGGAGGTGAGATGGTGAGTTTTTTTTTTTTTTTTTTTTTTTTAAAAAACCATCATTAAAAAACAATCATGGCCCAAAGTAACGGACATATACCATTATCGGAGGTGTATTTTTACTCTCTTTTTTAAAAGGTCACAAGAAAAAAAAATTATGATGCTAAATGCTATTTCAAAAAATATATAAACATGTTTACACCAACATAATTGAAGTCAATTCTAGAAATCAAGTTAATTTACCCAAAATCACATCAATGTTACCGATATTCCCCCCTCTAACTCACCTCCTTCCAAATGTTTTATCACCAATGTGAGTTGGCATAGATGGTAAGGGATCCAGGATTAGGCCCTTGGATCGTGGGTTCGATCCCTTCACATTGGGACTCTTTTGGTAGCGATTTTGTAAATCCCAAGAAGTCTTTCATGAATGCTGCGTCGCTCTTGCAGCGCAGTGACCATGTCCGAACCCCTCCAAAACTTTCTACGTATCAAAAAAAAAAAAGTCTTCCAGAAAATCGGATAAATACTGGCATACTGCAACGTGCATCTCAAATCATATATTTATTTTTTTGCCACCGCCTCATAAATCATTCAATTTTGCTAATTTTCAAAAAAATAAATAAATAAGCAAAACATTTTAACACGCCTCAGCTGCGTATTATTAGTTTGCATGACGTGAAAGCCTCGAACTAGCAAAAACCAATAAACATGGCAAAAAAGCTTAAACGTATAATTTTTCTAACTGCAACCTTAACCTTTTTTTTTTTTGGTCAAGATCTGCAACCTTAACCTGAAGAATCAAAATTAAAGGAAAAAAAATTATATAATCAGAACAATCAAAAAAGAACTAATAGAGACGGCATAAACACAGCCAAATAGGAAGCTGGCTAAGTATGCCAGGAACCTCAGTATGAAGATTGGCTCGCTCGCTACAAAATGTCTTCAACCAGATGCATTCTTCCTAGCAGAATAGACACGATATGCTGCCAGCCCAACGACAATAACGGCAGCTCCAACTGCAATTTTGAGATAATAAATATATAAATGTATAATGTATATCAAAAACATAACATAAAACATAGCTCTTCCCAAACAATAATTGAAGCAACATTCTAAACAGAATGCCCAATTAATTCGAGGCAGAGCCCTCAAATAGAAATGAACTACTACAAAGCTGAAAAACCTAGAATCCCAAACAAATTTAGACTCCCTTCTATTGTATTTCAGATAAGGCTTGTTGATTTAACTTGTATTCCAGATCAAGCAACCCAAGAAACCAGATGTAATGAGTAAGTGATTCAAACATACCAGAAACACACATAAGAGAACGATTTATAAGTCGGTGGTACTGCTTGCGACTTCTCCCAGCATCAGTTTCTGGAATGCTCAAATGTGGCTGCTCTGCAGCAGTTACAATTCGGCGAAACACATTATTGAAATCACCTAACTTTACACTGATTGGTATAGGAGCTTCGACTCCCATATCCTGACTAACCTACAAACACAAACAAAAGCAAGTAAATAATGTAATTTCAACTGGTCTAAGAAAGAGATGTAGATTGAAACGATCACAGCAGCCACTACATTGCTAGTACATATGGGGCAGAAATAATTCTAAACCGCAAAGATTGCTGACTCCAGCTATATATTTCATCCGTCAGTCGTCATCCTCACAAAATATTATCAAACATCAGGAATAAAAAATATACAAAAACTAGCACGTTGTTTACAGGTCTAGGAATATCATATCCCCAACTCCAATCTCTTGATCTCCCCATCAAAAGATGACATACATTAAACATCTGGGTAGATTTCCTCAAAAGCATAGATGCAGACTACAGCTTACTATATATGAGCTTGCTCAATTATGCACACGACCATGAAAATGGTTAAGTCATTTGAACATACCCTAGTTGACTCTTGGATGGCCATTGAAAATGAATCCAGATCGTCCTTGGCAGCAACAATGAGGCAAGGCACCTCAAAGCCAGTATCCTCACCATGACCAGCAATATCTACAAGGAGTTCAGACGCTGTCTTCCATGAGGACTCATCAGACCTGGAATGAAACTTAGGCCAGCATTACTGTCTATAAAAGAATGGTCTTACACCAGATGATCATCATTGCATAATTTCAGCTTAGTTAAAAAAATGCAGAGGAAATTAGCTTATCTTGAAACTGTTCAAACAAAGATCATTTAAATACACAATTCATTGTATTGAAAAAGTATATTGTTCAATACCATGTACTTATCCAACGGTGATGTTAAGTATCATAAAATATTTAGTAATGGGTCATTTGAGGAAAAAATCAAGATCCTTTCTCCAAAAAGATCGAAATAATGGCCAACTAGTATTCATATTAGTAATCTAATTATCTATCATGTCAATGGTCACCTGTCATGAACAAAAACAGCTATGTCACAAGCAGCCAAAGACTCCTTGTTGACCAACAGCTTCCGAACCCCATCTTCAGGAATCTCTCTTAGTATAAGATATTTTTTGTTCCCCTGGAAAAAGAAATTGGAAATATAATGATTTACTAAGCCTACTTATTCACCTGAACTCTTCAAGACAAAACAATATTTAAAAGCATCACCAGTTAAACAGTAAATTTGATATATAAAGATAATAATATGCATTTAGGGACCTAATTGTAATGTGAACCTAGGAACCTAAGTGTAAATTAGATAAGTAGTAGGGTAATTAGTCATCAACCCATTAGTTAGGACTTGAGGGAGGCTATAGGTTATAAATAGACTACTCCTCCATTTTGTAAGAGGAGATCAGTTTTGTTATGAGTATGAATACATTGTGAGAGAGTCATAGTTAGCTCTCTTCTTCTCTTCTAATCCCTTTATTGTGTCTCTTCTACTCTATTTCTCAATTCTTGTTCAATAAGCATATCAGTGGTATCAGAGCAGTCCTTCCTTGGCTGTCTCTTGTTGCTGGTTCTCTTCTCATCACCTTCTGCTCTGTCTGATTCTGAAGAAAACGAAGAAAAAAAAGAAAGAAGAGAAAGCTGTTCTGTCCTATTCTAATCACTCTCTGTTCTGATTTGAGAAACGAAGAAAAAGAAAGTTTGGCTCTGTTTTCATCAAATCTTGTTCTGTGTTGAGACGCAGAGGACAAACAATAGTGGTTCTGCACTGTTTGCTCTACTACCATCATTGCTGCTGGTTCATCTTTTTTGAGTTCAGACGTGGTTGAGCATCAAGAACTCATCAAGAAAGCTTCAAGAATCCATCAAGAAACATTGGCTGGGTTTTGCTGCTGATTCTGTTCTGATCTAATTTGGGTTTTGGTTGGTTCTCGGCATTCTGATTCCAGACTCGACCAGCATCAGTTTTTCGCCATTCTGTCATATGATTCTGGTTCATTATTGCTGATCTTGAAAGCAGTCTGGTTCAGGTTAGATACAGGTTCTTCTTTTCTGGTATCCTTCGGTTTCTTGGTTCAGGTATTATCATCTTCAAGTCTGGGTTTCTGCATCTCTGTTTCACTTCTGGATTTTGTAGCCCTCTGTTTTGCTTTCTTGGGTTCAGAATCTCTTGGCAACAGTCTTGGTTCTTTTTTCTGGGTTGGTTTAAGGTTTGATCAGCCTTAAAAAAAAAAAAAGTGGTGGGTGGTTCTGATTGCGTCTGGTTCAGTCCTGCTCTCTCTGTTTCGGTATTCTTGGTTCTGTCTCATCATTACTGGTTCTGTTTTTCTGTCATGATGGGTTCTGGTTTCTGTGTTCTGTTATCTTTTTGTTGGTCTTGATCAAGAAACATGGCTTCCTCTTCATTCTAAACTTTCCATCGTAGTCCGCTGTGGCCTCGGCAGCGTGGCAATGTGAAGGAGTATAATGAAGTCTTTGATGACGATGTCACAAGATCACAGCTCCAGCTCTATATGCCAGTAAGAGTACCTTGTTGAAGCATATGTGAATGGATTGAAGGATGAAATCTGTGACTCATTCGAATTCTTTCAACCAAGAACCATGGGTGGGGCTCGTGCTTTTGCGCAAATTGAAGAATGGCATCTGCAGAGGCTAGCCAAGAAAGCAAAGGTAAGAAAAGAATTGGAAAATCCAGAAAAAGCTTGTTCGACCAACACCCAAGAAGGCCCAGTCAAGCACACAGCAGCTAACAAGACAAGGTTCATGAAGCAGACCAAGGTCTTAAATTCTCTGTTCTTGAGGAAGAAACAGAAAGCGAAGTTGCTGCTGGAATCACGGAAGATGCGACGGAGGAGACCAAAAATGCTAGGTTGCCGTTGAGTCCTCTTCCTTCTTCTCCGGAAGTGATGGTTCAGGAGACATTGTCACAGGTCGCCGCTGTCCTTGCAAGTCGAGAGAGAGAGTTGTGATTTAGCAGCAAAGACAAACGCAGGAGTTGTGTGGCAATTGCTGGTAATTTCAGAACCAAAGTGCCTTGGCTTAACTTCCACGGGAATGAATAAAGTAGAGTTTGAAAAGTCAAATCTCTTCTGCGCAGGTTCAAAATTCAGTGGCTGTCAGATATTTTGAAGATGCATGTGAGTTTTTCATGCTCAATGGCCAAATGGGCTTTGACTGTTGCAGTAAAGGCAAGGGCCCAATGTTTCACCCATGCATCAATTTCAAATGGCCTCCTTTTGTTCAAATGTGCCCCATTCCTACACTTTGTCTGATACGGTTTTGGTTCAGGGGAGAGCTTATTAAAATGCTTTTTGGTTCAGCCTTGCACCCATTATTTCCATTTGGTTGAGAATCCAACAAGTGATTCGTACCTGTGTACAGCAGTGTTCAAGACAAATTTCTACACATTTTCAAGCAGCAGTTTTTTTTTTCAAAGATCAGTAAAAGATTTTCCGCATTAGAAGCTTATAAGGCTTGTGTTTTGGTTGTTTCAGTTTTGTATTTTTAAGGGTCAGTTTTGTGTCAATCATCCTTGAGGGCAAGGATGTTTTGGGGAGGGGGTATTGATATATAAAGATAATAATATGCATTTAGAGACCTAATTGTAATGTGAACCAAGGGACCTAAGTGTAAATTAGATAAGTAGTAGAATAATTAGTCATTCACCCACTAGTTAGGACTTGAGGGAGGCTATAGTTTATAAATAGCCTACTCCTCCATTTTGTAAGAGGAGATCAGTTTTGTTATGAGTGTGAATACATTGTGAGAGAGCCATAGTTAGCTCTCTTCTTCTCTTCTAATCCCTTTCTTGTGTATCTTCTACTCTATTTCTCAATTCTTGTTCAATAAGCATATCAAAATTGTCATGATCATTTGCTACAAACCATTTTATAGAAAGATGTTAACCAAAAGCAAATCATTGACAACTCATCCAGAAACAAATTAGAAATATAAATAATTTATGGTGCCACAACCACAAGCATGGCAAGAGTTAAAATCTAAATGACAACATGCACGAGTGAAGAGAAGCCATTTACCATGTAAGTGTCAACAACATTCACTGCATAACGATCCTCAGTAGTTGGATTGTAAATATCAGAATATGGCCTGCATTGTCAATTCAGCAACAGTAAGATTATAATATGCTCGATTATTAAAGTTCACAGGAATTGCCTTTGAAATAAAAATACCTTCCAATAAAGGAATTCAACAAAGCAGATTTGCCAGCCTTCCTAGGCCCAAAAACAAAGCACTGCAAAATGTTTCTGTCTAACTTTTGCTTCTTGCGATCATGGCGCCGCTTCTTTGTCAAACGAATAGCAGATGATGGATCCCCAGTGTAGCCAATATATATCAGATTCTCAACACTAAACCTCGGATTCAAACGTGTCATAAGCGCCCACTGTCCCAAAAAAAATAAAATAAATAAATAATACCCTCGTCAAAATAGGTGGAAATAAAATGATCAAGTACGTTGCAACTAATGATAGAAACGAATAAAATAAAAACATGCATATATACATGGAGAAAGATTTATAGCAACTAATGTGGGTCCTGTAGACCTGTACATCGACCGAAATCTGAGAAATGAATCACACTATTCAATACTCATTAATACTGCGGCTTGACAGTGTTTTTATATGACATACAGATATATAGATTTTGATTCCCTTATATCAGTTTCAATTGTAAGAAAAGACAAACCCTCAGACCAGCCGAGAGTTATACTACAATTGGAAAGAAGACAAGGGGGAGTCCAGATAAAATGGGAGATCTGCACACCTCTGAAAAAAATGCATCAAGTGAAAGCCCTCCAAATGCATTTTTCTCTGCTGCATCCTCATATGGTGTTCCAGTCCAAGGACTACAATATACCCCAAAGGAAAAAAAGCCAAAATAAATTAAGCAAGCAACATTGCATGAGTCATTATTTGATATTAGGATTTGGATTCTCAAATGGCATACACATATCAAAGTGTTAACAAAGAATAAACAACCAAATACTAATAGCAGTTGACAAGCATAAGTCCAAGGGGAGCACAAGTACTGAGAAACTTATAACACAAAATCGCCCCAGCCTAAGTGCAATTTCAAGCATCAGGAAACACATACTCTCTCCGATCCTAAATATAAGATCCTTTTAAATAATTCATGGAATCCAAAAAAGATAGTTAGGATGGTTATTTGTAATAAATATGCAAAAAAATTGTGTCATTGTCTAAAAATAATCTTACCATTTAATGATTAGAATTAAATGAATAGAGATAAAACTCCAATAAATAGAGATATTACGGGAAAGAAACATTAATATAGGAGACAAGAGGGGATTAGACCTTATACTTAGGACCAGAGGAAGTGCTTCTTCCTATAATTCTACCTAAACCTAAAGTAGCATAAGCATCATACAGTCACGAGATATGATATAAATGTAAGGCTCCCTAAAGCTGCAGAACATTAGTCAATTAAGCACTAAAAGAATACCACATAATAAGAACTGATGAGCGGTTTACCATCAATGAGCACTAAAAGAATTCCACATAATGAGCACTGTTGAGCAGTTCACCACCAGAGGCCGATAAATCATTATAGAGAAACAGTTAAGACAATAGAATGAAATTCAACTAAAGGAATTGGTGTTGCTTATCATCACAATAGAGAGCATTGGATTGTGCATGAAAAAGTAAACCAAATCACCTTTCTGGGGCGGTTGAAAATAATTCTTCAATCTCTCGAGGCTTAAGTACCCCATCCTGTAGGATAAAAGGTGGCGGTCAAATTTAAAGCATAGTTAGGTACACTACCCCTCGTAAATGCCACATCAAAGTGAAACTTTAGAGAAGATTGATGACCACTTGACGAGTTGAGAGCAACAAAATAAATGGATAGGAAAAGAATTATTCAAGATTGTGTGCACAAATGACATACACCATCCCCATCAAATGCATCAAAGATTCCCTTCAAAAAATCGATTGCCTCATTTGTCAGCTCCACACTCTGCAGACATCATTTCAGCCAGTCTAGATCAGGCATTATATATATACATATGAATTCAGCAAATGATGGCTGTAGATATAAGTTTGCACAATCTGAAATAGTTACAGGATTAGAGATTTTCCAACTCCAACCAAATCAGATATTATCTGTGCACTTTAAATAGAAATAATCTAGACTCAATTAAACAGGACTATTTGAAATAGTTGTACAATTCCATTTCCACAATACTATAGTCCATTTTTCCTTGTTATTTGTAAGTAAGAAGCATCAAGCACAAACTCAAGAAAAGATTATTCGAGTCAAAATAAATAAGCAAGACAACATAAAGTTTCATTATCATGACCAATGCCCAACAGCACAGTCACAATCTACTGCAAGAAGATATACCTGATCAGGAGCCTGTTTCAAGGGTGGAATCAGCTCATCAGCAAGCTTGATATCATCATTATATCCAAATTTCCTGAGAACAGTCCACGTTGTCTCAAGCCGCCCTTTTTCTATAAAAAGGGCATGAAGAAATAGGAAACCTGTCAACGTAAGACCTCGTTCATTCACACCTTCAGCTATTTTTTCTTCTACTACCTTCTTAACACCCACAATTTCAGATGGTTGCAAGGGAGCATTGAAACATTTAACCTGTTTATAATTTGTTAGATGTTTCACAAATCTCACAGGCAAATTGTCTCGCCAAGACATAATAGAAAAAAGTTTTTATCCTTCATCACAGAGCCACAATATAACACCACAACATTCAATCATAGCCAAGCTTCCAATTCAATATTTTAAGAAGAATTATTAAATTCTGAAACCTGAAAATCATTTAGCTCAGCATCACTAAGGGCACCATCTCTGTCATGGTCACATAGGATGAAAATTCGCTTCAAGGCCCGTACACATCGAGGCTTTAGAGTTTGTGATTCCTGATCAAATAATGGAGCCGTTGGATGAAGAACGGCCTTCTGAGCATAGTAGAAAACTTCAGGTACCTATCAGAAAAGATAACTATATCAACAACAGTGTTCCAACTCACCAAACTAATAATGATATTGATGCATTAAACAGATAATTTATTAGCACCTTAATGATATGATTCCAATATGAGATAAAAATTTACAACGGCATAATTCATAGATACCTGGATATGCCTGAGTGCTGAACACTCAATGCAAGTTTCAATTTCCCGAAACTGTTGCATTATTGGTGACATCACTTGTTCCAAGCTGACTTGCTGATTATCATCTCTCAAATCAAGCTTACAACCAACCACTATAACTGGGACTTTCACCTGCTCATTAGAATCGCCTTATTCTCAGTCATGAATACAGTTCCAAATGTCATATTTTAGAAAAACAGGAACAGTTAAAACCTCCAATTTACGGAGATGTGGGAGCCAAAATGTACTCAGTCTATCAAGTGTCTCAGGCCTGTCACATGCGTAGGTAAGTACAACTGCATCGGCCTGTTTCAACTCTTCAGCAACTCTATTACTATCCTCAGCACTGGAATAATGACGACAGAAACTTAATACAGGTGCAGACAAAAATAAACAAAACTAACAAAAACAATAGCATTATCTCTTCTAAGTTCAAAGAGATGAAATCTTTGAATTGATCAAGCTATACAAATGACAAAGCAAGTGATCGCCTTACCCTAAGCGACATAAAAGCAAACACTGTCACTTTTTTCACAGAGTAAATGGCAAGACAAAAATAAAGTCAAAACAATCCCTTTATCGACTTGGACGTTAAACAGTCAACAACAAACACGAATTAAAGGAATAAATTTGATGCAGATTATATCCCTTGACAAGGGAATCGAAGATCAACCATATCTGAATTAGTCAAAATCACCAAAACTCAGGCTGCCACTTCAAAATCCATTTATCCTTAATCAAATGGTATTACAGAGCTGAAAAGTCTACATTTTGTGGTTTGAGAATCTGAAAATTATATCTTTCGTTATCTTTCCAAACCATTCTATGGATTGTTCATTAGTTTTCTTGTTCAATTCAGAATTCAGGATAAAACAGAAGGACTTCTCTTTGAAACATCCACAAAACAAAGAGCTGTCTTATAGTGATTAGATTCTATATCATAACTGAAAAACTGTTTGGCCCAGGTTAATGAAGACTGCATTGGAAGATATTCCTCATTGTATTATAAGTTGTCCCTAAAACCGAAAAGAATTCTAACAGAAATACGGATAATCAAAATTTCAGAATTCATACCGGGAAGGTGTATCAATGATTGTGATGGGTACGCGATCAGGATACAGGTCTTCGGGCAACCTCGTTGGAGGCAACAACGGGGGCACATTTGGTGGAAAAGTTTCAGCCGCAGCAGTAATAATCAGGCTTGATTTTCCGGTGCCCCGGTCTCCAGCAACAACAATTCGAACTCCACTCCGGCCACATGGATTCACTGTTTCCGCAAAAGCTCTTGCCATCCGTGCTATTAGCGAAACCCTAAAACCTCATTTTCAAATACAGACTGAGCGCATGGACAAATTTTTGCGACAAGGGCATAAACATAAAAAATAATAATAATAACTTTCATGTATGCAGATAAAGTTTATGGCGTTTGTTTTACGCAATGGCCAGATGAAAAGAAGAAAACGGCGAACAAGTAAAGCCTTGCAAGCTAGGGTGCAGAAAATGAAAATTACAATTGAAGTGAGTACAGCCAGAAAGCTTGGACCGAACAGAAATTACGTTGGCGTGAAAGTTAAGCGAGCCTGACTGATGGTGATGAGCCAAAAGAGTATGAACAGCTTCTTGTGAGCAATAAGAGGGGAGCAAGAACCCTAGCTGAAGCCCCTGTTGTTGATGTCGGGTTCTTATCAGGAAAGAGAAAGCCCAGAAGGTGCGTTGTCTCCGGAAATTCCCCAGAACTTTGGATTCACATTAAATGCTTATAATTATAAGTTTATTAGGTGCTTATACCTCTAATTAGAGGTATAAACATATTTTTTTTTATTTTTTAAATTTTTTTATATATTGTGTTTATTTAGATTTAAATTATATCTTTTTTTTGAGATTTTTTTTTGAGTTTTCCAAATTAATTAATTTTCATAATACTTATTGTTCTGAGAAAAATGCAGAACCAAAATTAATTAATTTGAGAACCTGGGTGCGAAAAAAAAACTCGAAAAGCGATATAATTTAAATCTAAATAAATACAATATATAAAAAAAATTAAAAAAAAAAAAAAAAAATATCTTATACCTCTAATTAGAAGTATAAGACCTAATAAAACTTATAATTATAAGCATGTAATGTGGATTCCATAACTTTTCCTTCGCAGAGAAAATTCACCCAGAACGTGTCATAAAAGAAATGTCAAATAATCTACTAGGACCTTTTTATATATATATATATATAAATATTTTAAGAAAGGGTCACGCTCATCACCACCATCGAATGTGAAATATCTCTTCATTCTAAATAGTCACAATTATAATAGGTAGTTGATCTTTTTTTAGGGATTAAGGAAGTTATAAATTACTTAATCATTTCATATGTTATATTTTTTTAGATTATATATTAGTTCATTAATCAAATTATTAAGTTTGAAGAAAAAAATAAAAATATTCTAAAAAATAATTTAATTAACTTCCTTAATCTCTCTAAAAAAATCAATTAACTCTTATAATTAGGACCTAAGGAGTAATACTAATGTTAGGTAACGTCTAACCAACTCTAGAATCGAACCCGAGAGTATTTGAGGGTTTTCCCAGTTAAACCTAATGTAAATAATCTACTAGTAAATTATAAAGTCTAAAATCTAATAGATAGGTGCGATGGACAAACGAAAAAACAAATGGAGTCGGGTGCCATCACAGGAGATGTGGGCTTTTCTTTCCCTCTACCGTGTACATTATTTCTTAGGGTTAGAGGGCTATTTTGCCCTGAATTTTGTCACAAAAAGTCAATTTGAAGCTATTCAGGGGACAATTTTGTACCAGAGTTATTCAATTTGGAGCAATTTTATCCTGAATATTATCTCAATTAAGTTTAACTGTTAATTTATCATATATATTGAGTTTGTAATACACATGTCATTCATGTCTTTTTTGTTTTGGATCTACGTGCAAATTTATCTTCGAAGTTTTCACTAAAGAATAATGTTGGTTTGAAAGTTTTAGATTGTAGCAATTATGTTATTCATGTTAAGTTTATCAATTAGTTAACCAAATATGTTTATTTAGCAAATTCATATGTCATTCACTTCATTTTTTTGAAAGTTATATTTAAAAATAAGTAATTCCTTTTTAAAAAAAAAAACAAATCACATCCTATCCAAAGGATTATAGATCATCAAAGAGATTAGAACATCTTGTACAGTGAAGAGATGATTAAAAGGCTACTTGCCTATCTAGACGTCATTGGGGTATGGCGACAGAGAGTTTTTTATGGCTTTGTTCTCAATAATACTCCTTAATTTGTTATGCATCTATTGATTAAATCTTTCTCTTCACTACTCTCTTGACAAATGTGGGCTCTTCCTCAATATTGTTCACGTTACTAGTTCAACATATTCGATAACCTATAGTCAAACTTAATATAGTTATTTGTTAGAGCACCATTGTTACGACTTGAAAAACTTGTGAGCTAACATTGCTTCTAAGTGAAAAATTTCGGACTAAATTTGCACCTTAACAAAAATAACAGGTGTTATGGACCAATATATTGGGCCAGGCAGGTTCCCGGCCCAGTAGGGGAACCCACAGTGAAACCCCCATTTTCTACCCAGGTAAATGGTCCGCCACTACTCCATCGTGCCTGATATGTGCAGGACCGTACACGTAGTGGAGTAGAGACCTGGAGAACGTGGGAAGTGCATAATGGCTGAGGGATGGAAGCATTTGCATGGGAATGAAACCCTAGGTAACCCCTATAAATAGAGGATTACCCACCAGGCGCACTCTGAACTCTCTCTCTTTCCATTGCTTATTATTCAGTCACACTGCACACACACCACCCCCTGGGCGAAATGCCTTACCTGTGTTGCATTGTGATCTGAGATCTCTCGGCGATATTTTCCTCATAGATATTATCGAGCTAGTGCCTTTCATTGACACTCGATCAGTGGAAGACTCATCGATCCAACATAAATCATTCCCAGCTCATTAGAGCTGGACATCTGTGTTCTACTACAGAACATTGGCGCCGACCGTGGGGACCGTAAACTTTGATTCCCAGACCAAACAAAAGTATCGTCGACCACTGAGCATGACCGCGAGCACCAGAAGCCGTTGTCAGGCACCTCGGCAAGGTCAACCACTAGATGAACCTCAACAGCGGTCACGACAGGAGCGCACAGTCCAGTACTCAGACTCGGTCGCCCCTGATCCCAATCATGCAACGGTGGTAACCGAAGGCGAAACGGAGGATACAACACACTCTCCGCATCCGAGTCTAATTGCCCAGCAGGGACAGCACCGGGTTCAACAATGTTTGAACCTTCATCCCCCGACACACGAACTCCAGGAGGAGCAACCCGACACTAGGGTGTTGAGCAGGACGATGGAGTTACTTTTCCAGCGAATGGAAAATATGGAAACTCGTCACCGACTACAGAGAGAGGACGATATCCGACTTATCCAGGAAAACCTGGACCGCCGCAATGCCATTTGGCGGCAGGAAGAGTAGAAGCGGATACGCCAGGAGTGGGTAGAGCAGGTCGGTCAAAAGGGGAAACAGGTGGAGACTGCAAGGCGAGATAATGCTGAAACAAGTCAGGTCATGACCTCGACCTCGGTTCATACCGAAGAAGAACGCAGCAAAGACTGTGAGGAAGAAAAGATAGTCGATCATGACTGAGATAAAGTCACCGAGGAAGAGCAACAAGAGATTTTGCTCCTAAAAGAACGAATAAGGGTATTAGAAGACCCTAACCGACCTTTTGCCCGAGATATTGGAAAACCTAGCCGGACTAGTGACATGACGGCCACCGGAATGGACAGGGACGTCCACAGGCTCGCTGGAGTCGGCCTATCTCAAGCAAAAGGGACGGCTCCCCCGTCATTCAGCATTCCTAAGATGATCCAAGAAGGACATTGTGGAGATAGCATTCTACACCAGTTTTCGAACGAAATTATGGCGGCTAACTACCCCAAAGCCTTGGACTCGCGGGAATTGCCAAAGTACAATGGAGCGCAGGACCCGTTGAACCACGTGAATAATTTCAAAATGGAGATCAGGGTGAAGGGGATCACCGGTCCCGTAATCCTCGATTATTCGAGGGACCTCCAAGGGGCTGCTCAAACTTGGTTTCATTCTCTGCCATTGGAATCTATCCAGGACATGAAGACCATGGAATGTAGGTTCCTGCTCAATTTTGCGACTAGCAGGAAACAGCCAAAGACCGAGTTCCAGCTGGATCAGGTCAAACGATCGCCGCCGAAACCTTGCGAAGTACTTGGATCGGTTCAATGCCACGGCCCTCTAGGTGCCTGGGCTAAAAGAGGAGGTACATTTGCACTGCGTGATAGCTGGTCTTAATAGTGCATCCCGGCTCAAAAAGTCGGTTATGAAGAACCGTCCTCAAACTTTTGCCGATTTTCGGATCGGTCAAAAACGTACCTGGAATTAGAGCAAAAGGAATTGATGAGCCAAGGGCCAAGGGAAAGGGGAAAGAGCTCACCTCCCAAGGGCAAAGAGCAACACAACGGTCGAAAGCCGGAGTCCCGTGGCTGTGATAGAGAAAGCAGGTAAAGAGGAAGCAGACTCGAAGGAAGGTTCGACAAGTATACGCCGTTAAAGGTGTCGCAGGCCGAAATTTGGAAAGAGGTGTCGGCAACCGAGATGAAGAAGGTTGAGCGACCCCGGCCAATCCGAAGAGACGCCACTCTGGATAAGTCTCGTTACTACGAGTTTCATGATCAGCACGGTCACACGACGGACAGCTGCTGGGACTTACGTGATGCCATAGAAAAATTTATCCGCGAAGGCAAGCTCCGTCGGTTTGTAATCCAATCGCAGGGATGGCTAAACAAAAAGCGCCAAGGGGGCCGGAGTAAAAGCCCGCCCCGGAGAAGAGAAGGCGAGATCCAAAAAAGAAAGACCCAGACAGCGATGATGACTTTCCCGACTCCAAATATAATTGCAACGTGATTAGTGGAGGCTTCGGAGGCGGAGAGGACTCAGTAAGCAAGCGGAAGAAATATCTGAGGGAGATCCTCTCAATTCGAGACCGTCCAAGTTTTAAGAGGGACGATGCCAAGCCCGAGCCCCCTATCCTATGTTTTACTCTGGAAGACTTAGAAGATGTACCTCCAGGTCACTACGACGGATTGGTCATCACAGGAACAGTGCTTAATTGCTCCGTAAAGAAGATTTTCGTGGATAACGGGAGTGCTGTAGACATCATCCTGTGGGACGCGTTCAAAAGAATGTGGCTTGATCCCGAAGATTTGAAACCCTGCAGGACGACATTGACCGGGTTCAATGGCTGCGATACTAGCCCCAAAGGTTATATCAATTTAAAGTTCACATTGGGAACGAGAGAAGCCTTCAAATCCAAGCGAGTCAGATTCATTGTAGCTAATTTTCCTTCCCAATACAACATAATTCTAGGACGCCCTACAATCCACGATTGGGACATGTTGGTGTCTTCAAAGTACCAAAAGCTGAAGTTGGTTAATAGGAAGAACCAGATCGTCACGGTTAGGGGTGACCAAAAGGACTCCCAACAATGCTATTTCGACACGGTCAAAGAAAGTGAGACCGACCTAGCAACCCGGAAGGGAAGAAGTAAGGCGTCCAAGGTAGAGGATGCGGGGAAGACGGTTAACCTCGTGGAGCTAGATTTGCGAAAGGAGGAAAAGATGCAAAGGACAAAGCCGAACGGGGAGTTAAGGGACTTCGTCCTGGGACCTAATCCAGAGCAAATCACCAAGATTAGTAGTAGCTTATCCCCGGAGATCCGTACAAAGCTCGAAGCCTGCTTGCGGAACAATAGAGACATCTTCGCCTGGCAGCCATCCGAAATCCCAGGGGTAGATCCCAGCATATGTTGCCACAGATTGGCAATCAGCCCGGAGTCAAACCCGGTTGCCCAGAAAAAGCGGAATATCAAAGCAGATAGGAAGAAGGCCCTAGAATCGCATGTCAACGAATTACTGGAAGCCGGCTTCATACGAGAGGTACGTACACTACCAGGCATCCCGATGTAGTAATGGTAAAAAGCCCGGTGGCAAATGGCGGGTTTGCGTCGACTATAAAGACCTCAACAAGGTTTGTTCGAAAGATTCTTTTCCCATGCCAAGCATAGACCATCTGGTTGACAGCTCATCTGGGTTCAAGATGCTCTCCTTCATGGATGCATACTCAGGATATAACCAAATTCCCATGCATGAGGATGATCAAGAGAAGACAAATGGCGTTATCATCCGAAAAGGCCAACTACGTTATAATGTCATGCCTTTTGACCGAAGAATGCGGGGCCACTTATCGAGAGAATGATGAACCGGGTATTCGAAGATCAGTTGGGCAAAAATGTTGAGGTCTATATCGACGATATGATTGTCAAATCCTCCCAGGTGGGAGACCACGTCCAAGATCTACAACAAATGTTCGACAGGCTGAGAGAACATCGGTTGCGGCTCAACCCGGCGAAATGTGCCTTTGGGGTGCCGGCGGGAAAATTCTTAGGTTTCACCTTACGCATAGGGGAATCGAGGCCAACCCGGATAAATGTCGGGCCGTCTTAGACATGCAACCCCCAAGAAACAAGAAGGAGGTGCGGCGGTTAAGCGGGAGGTGGTGGCTCTAACAAGGTTTTTACCGAGGTCGGCCGAAAACTCTCTCCGTTCTTCAAATTATTAAAGAAGGAAACATCGGGTGAATGGAACACCGAATGCCAAGAAGCTTTTGCAAAGATCAAAGAATGTATATCTGCTTCACCAGTGCTGTCTCGTCCAAAGCCAGGGACGAACTTGATTTTGTATTTGGCATTGGGAGAAGAGGCCGTCAGTGCTGCATTAGTTAATGAAGAAGAGACGGGACAAAATCCGGTATACTTTGTGAGCCGAGCTCTACAAGGTTCCGAGATAAGATTTCAAAAACTGGAAAAAATGGCTTTCGCCCTGTTGGTGGCGGCAAGACGGTTACGCCCGTACTCCAGAGTTATACCGTGGTAGTGAGCACGAATCAACCAATCCGGCAAATTCTCCATAAGCGACTTGGCGGCCGAATGGCTAGGCAGGCGATAGAACCTGTCCAATCGACATAGTCTATGAAGCCCGTCATGCCATAAAATCCCAAGCTTTAGCTGACTTTGTGATGGAGTTTACTCCCGGGAAAAATCCGGATGAGGACGGCGACCATGAGAGCAACACAACTTGGAAGCTGTTTGTTGACGGATCGTCAAATAAGAAGGGAAGCGGGGCAGGAATCATTATCGAGAATCCATAAGGAATCTCCTGGGAACATTCCCTCCGTTTTGAGTTCACAACCTCAAATAACCAAGCGGAGTACGAGGTACTCATCGCTGGATTGATGCAGGCCAGGGAAAGCGGAGCCAAGAAAATCCATGTATCCACCGATTCCCAGTTGGTTGCATCTCAAATAGAAGGTAGTTACCAGGCTAAAGGCCCTTTAATGGTAAAATACCTGGGAAAGGTCAGACAATTGATGGCGGACTTTGATGACGTAACGGTGGTACATATCCCAAGAGGAGAAAACATCAGGGCAGATGTTATCAAAGGCGGCGAGTACCAAGAATCCGGAATCACCGCACGGTGGTTCAACAACCTTCCACAACCGAGAAATGTGTCATGATAATTTCGTGAAGGGTGGCCCAGCGGAAGCCGTCGGCCCAACGTAGATTTGCCGTCATCTCACAAAATAACAGTTAGAAAGGATTTGCGGTATAATGTAACCTGGGTCGTTTCTCTCAAGGAATTTGCGGTGGGTTTAAATCGGCAACGGAAAAAAACGAACAACAACAAAATTGGGGGTTTTTGATTTGAAACAGTTAAAACGAAAATAAACGAAACATATCCGAAATATGCGAAAACAGTTAAAACGAGATTGGAATAGAATAGATTAAACGATCAACCCAACGTTTAGATTCCGAAAACTTCCTTCATTGAACGAAATATAAACGAACTCGCGTTTGGCTCGACGAACCGAAATCTGCGTTCGTCCGAAATCCCTCGACTAGACGATCGTCTAGAATGCATGCGAACAGTGGCGTCTCACCGTGCAATCGCACAAAGAACACTCTAACCTAGTTCGAACTCGGTCCTTGGGATGAACCAAACCGAATATTAAATCTAATATTCGAACTATTTCCGAAATCGGATCCGATAAGATGAAAACGAAAAACGAGTAAAGTTACCGATTAAGTACGAGTTCTGCGGACGAATCATGGAATCCTCAACGTTGGGTTAACCACGAAGGTTTAGCCGAACATGGGAAAATCGAAGAACAGACGAAGAACGCGAAGAACACGAAGAACATTTCAGAGAATCTGAAAACCTCTATTTTGATCCACAAAACAGAATAAAAACGTGAATGATAAGTGTTTGTGGCTGCTGCCTTACTTAACCTAAGATGAAAAACGAAATGGGGCTCCGATCAATAATCCAGGCCCAAAGCAGAAAATAATACGAGAATGGGCTTTAGTCACAAATTCGAGCCCAAATAAAACATCTGACTTTGGCTTCAAAATCGACCGCCTTCTTGTCCGAATTTTCCCTTCATGTCTTCATAACAATTGTAGCTCTCTGAATCATCTGAAATATGAAACAAAAATGAGGCAAATCCGATGTCTGGTTCAAGAGTTATGGTAAGTTTAGTGAAGTAATGTAAAACTGGAATTTTATTAATAAAAATGGCTAAAATATAATCAAAGGCCCAAAGCCCAAATAAGTATAAAAGCCATTATTTATTAACTAAAAAGTCCTAAATTATTAATCAAGAGATAAAAAGAAGTGTATAAAATATTCAATTATCAAATTCCCCCACACTTATCTTTTTGCACTCCCGAGCAAAATTCAAAGAAAAAGACGTAAAGGAGAAACTCTTCTTTTCTACAAATTGCTAACAATGCGAGAAATTGAACAAGGGACACGAGCTTCATTAGAACCAATCAATCAAGACCCAAAATCCCTTCATCTCAAATTACAATTCCTGGTAATCTCAATCAATGATGCTAATCACAAATGATGGTCTCTCAAATGATGCGCTCAATCAATCAATCTCTCAAGTGTTTAAGGTAAATAAGTGTATCGCTCAAATTCTACTCAAGAAAATTGTTCTACCATAAGCTTGCTCAATTTCTACGTTTCCACTACTAATAACACATGCATGCACAAATCAAGAGAGCTTATTATTAAAGGTTGTAATGGGGTTAGGATGAAGGTAGGTAATAGTATGGAATGAGAGGCTAAGCACCCAAGAAATTAAAAAGAGCATTGATTAACCCAATTCTCTAAATATAAAAACTTTTATTTTACTCTTTTTTCTTCTTCTTCTGCTTTTCTTTTCTTTCTTTCTTTTTTTCTTTTGTCTTTCTTTTTTTTCTTTCTTTTCTTTTTCTGTTTTTTTTTTTGAACTATATACAAAATCACAATGACAAAACCAAACATCTCCCCCCACACTGAAACTGTTGCACTCCTGAGCAACCCCCACACTTAAACACAAAACCAAGGTGAAACCAATGCTCAATAAATCTCCAAGGTGCGGAATAAAATGGTTTTACGCTTAGGCTTGTAATGTGGCTTAGAAAAGAATGAGTCGAAAAGGCACAAATGGGCTAGCAAAGGAAACATAATGCAAGGGAAAGCTATTTGGCCAAAGTGGGGAAAATAAAAGAAAGAAAATAAGCTTCTATCATATTTATGCATGTAAGTGAAAAATGTAGTTTCAACAAGAAAAGGAGCAAGTTCTAGAGAACACAAATCGGGAGAGCGAGATGCACACATGAAAGAAAGAATGAGAAAAGATGAATTCCATTCAAGCGGACCCAAAACCTCACAAGGTCGGTACCAACTTAGGCAATCAATAACATCAAATCAACTACCAAGATATGTAATCGAAGAGTCAAGAATCACGAGACCAAACGAATGATCCATTAAAACCAAAATGTCCTAGTTCATAATATATAGCAATCATAGAAAGATAGACTGTATTTATTTTCGAAAAGCAAATTGCAAATATGAAAACAAATAAAAGAGAAAGAGGGAGAGGAAAGAAGAATACTCCCCGAGGGTTTAAGGAGGATAAGTGGCATCAATGGGGATAATCTCTCGCTTCCTCGGTCATTCTTTGGGATCCTCATGGAATTGCTTGAGGCGATGCCCATTGACCTTAAAGGTTCTCCCTGTGGGTGGATCACATAGCTCAACAAAGACCAAATAGAAATATGTTAGTGATCTCAAAAGGGCCGTCCCGTTTAGATCGAAGCTTACCAGGCATAAACTTCGGACGTGAGTTAAACGGAAGAACTTTCGGCCCACGAAAATTCTTTCCTCGAATATGCTTATCATGGAATGCCTTAGTCTTTTCCTTGTACAAACGCGAACTCTCATAGGCATCCAATCTAAGTTCATCCAACTCTTGCAACTGCGGCTTAGTTCCATGCCGGACTTAGCCAAATCCATGTTACACTGCTTAATGGCCCAATAGGCTTGATATTCCAACTCAACCGGAAGATGACATGCATTTCCAAAGACAAACCGATAAGGAGACATCCCAATCGGAGTCTTGTAGGCGGTGCGATATGCCCACAAAGCATCCTCTAATCGCTTACTCCAATCTTTTCGGGTAGAGTTAACGGTCTTGAAGGATTTGCTTAATCTCTCTATTTGAGACTTCGACTTGACCATTGGTCGAGGATGGTATCTTGTGGAGACCTTGTGAAGCACTCCATACTTGCGTAACAAGGCACCCATGCTTCGGTTGCAAAAATGGGAACCACAGTCACGATAATAGCTCTAGGAATGCCAAACACTGCGAGAAAATGTTAGACCTAACAAAATCCACCACCACGGAAGAATCATTAGTCCGAGGGGCTTTCGCCTCGACCCGTTTCGAGACATAATCAACGGCCCGGCGGGATGTAAGTATAACCATATGAAGCGGGAAATGGACCCATAAAATCAATACCCCAAACATCAAAGATCTCACAAAACAATATAGGGTTTTGGGGCATCTCATGCCTACGAAATACTCCTGCTCTCGACGGTTATCACATGACTTACAAAACAGATGGGAATCATGAAACAAGGAAGGCCAAAACAATCCACTATCTAACACTTTCCTAGCGTTCTTTGGGGTCCAAAGTGACCACCATGCGAAGCATGAGCAAAATGCAATATAGAGTGAAACTCATGATCGAGCACACATCTCCTAACTACTTGGTCACTACAAAATTTCCACGAGATAAGGGTCATCCCAAACATAGTATTTAGACTCACTCTTTAATTTGAAGGTTTGGGCCCTAGTAGAATCTTCGGGCAAAACACCCATTACCAAGTAGTTAACCGGATCGGCATACCATGGAAGCTTACCTTGTAGCTACAGAAGCTGCTCATCAGGAAAATCATCCAGAATAGAAGAGGGGTGATGAAGACCTTTTTATCATTAGCCTTGGGGTCCACAATCAACAATAAACCAAGGATTGCGTATAGGCAAACCTAGGATCGTTCTCTCTTTTCGAGGAGCTTTTTATTGAATCCTAAGTAATCTAGATGTCATGCAAATGAAATAAAAACAAGGGGGGATTGGGTTTTGATGGAATTAGAATAGAAATTGAAGACAAAATGAAAAGGAGAGATTAATCAAATGAAAAACGATCAACTCAGAATTGGGATTCCAAGACCTTCCATCATTTGGACAAAGAAATAGAATAACGGAACACCGTGATTGATTCTAAACAAACCGAAATCTCTGCATTTGTCCAAAAGCTCCTCGACTAGACAATCGCCTAGCATATGATCGAACATGTGGCGAGCTCATTTGTGCAATCGTACAACGTTCTACGTAACCTGTCCGACCTAAGTCCTTGGGATTTCAATCGGATATTAAATCTAACATCCAATCTGTTTCTAAACTCGAATCCGATTAAAGTAAACGAAACAAGTCGAGTTATTGATTGAAGCATAAGTCCTCCGGATGACACCATGGAATCCTCAACTCATGGTCGATCACAAAAACTTAGCCAAGCATGGCTATGTAAGATGAAAATGTAGAAATAAAGATGTTAATCATGACCACGAAGAACATGAACAAGTTAATCATGAACATGAAGAACACAAAGAACAATTAAAGAAAATGAAAGCTTCTATTCCAATATAAAAGTAAATATCAAAAACATAATGAACGAATAAAGGAAAAAGATGAAGAACATAAAATCAAAATAAAATAATTAAAAGGAAAGATTAAAACTAAGCCATACCAAGTAGGAGGCAAGAAATTAAAGACAAGAATTAAAGACAATACATGAAACTAATAAAGCAAAACTAAGCCATCCCAAGTAGGAGGCAAGAAATAAAAGAAGGAACTTAGAATGGGAGAGATCTTGGTCTCTTCAAGGTGTATTTTGCTCTTGAAAACATCCATGTATTTATAGGAAAATTGGAAGAACTATTGAGACACAATTCTTGACTTTTGTGCTCCAAAAACGCGTCAACTTTCCAGCCTGTGTTACACCATGAAATCGGTGGAGTTGGACCAAGCTGTCTTCATACCAAATGTAGCCCTAGCTGTCAGCTGTCCAGTCGTTCAAACCGCACCGAATTTGGAGTTCTGTAGCACCAGTTATGGATCAAACACCGAACATTGTTCCGAGTCCAAAGTGCCAACGCCTTGTCTCGGATTCAAAGCCCATTTTGGATCTCTAAACATCTGATTTAGCTTTTTGGCTCTTCATAAGAGTTGTAGGTATATCTTTCAGCTTTCCTACAATATAAAGTTCAGATTTATTTGAGGTCTAGAACTCAAGATATTATTAAAATACGAAACAGTGTTCTTTACTCAATTGTAAAAGAGATGAGATTTAAGCTCAATTTTGATCCAAACTACAAATATGACCAAGATTAATGCAAATGAAGTCTAAAAACTCATTATGAAGATGAAATCACATATTTAACTAATTTTTCCATTAAAGCATGACAATGACAGAGTTTTTAGCTCCTTTTTGCATAAAAAATAATATTAATTTAAAGATTATCAAGGGGTGAGAGGAAGAATGGGTGATACGACTCAAGTGGTCAGCTACCCAGTTTTGTGCTCCGCTTCTGTCTCGAATCTCAACATCAAACTCTTGGAGCAATAGCATCCACCGGATGAGTCGTGGCTTAGCATCCGCCTTTTTCAAAAGAAATTTCGAGCGGCGTGGTCGGAGAAAACAATTACTCTACTAGCTAGCGGATATGACCTAAACTTATCAAAAGCAAATACAATAGCCAACAACTCCTTCTCGGTAGTGGTATAATTAGATCAGGCGGGATCCAAAGTCTTGGAGGCATATGCAATCACATGAGATGCCCTATCGACCCGCTGTGCCAAGATAACACCAACCGCATAGTTGGAAGCATCACACATCGCCAAAGGGGATCTTGCACCAATCGGGGCCGGATCACCTGGGGTTGTAGTCGAGCAACGCTTCAAATGATCGAAGGCCGCCTTGCAAGCATCATCAAATACAAAGTCGGTGTCCTTATGCGAAGGTTGGACAAGGGTCGGGCAGTCTTACTGAAATCCCTAATGAAATGCCGATAGAAACCTGCATGACCAAGAAAAGAACGAACTTCCCGCACAGATGCGGGGTAAGGCAAAGCAGTAATCACATCTATCTTAGCATGGTCTACCTCAATCCCTTTCCTAGACACTATGTGTCCTAAGACTATACCTGACTCAACCATAAAGTGACACTTTTCATAATTCAGCACAAGATTAGACTCAATGCACCTATGCAAAACTCTAGATAGATTAGCTAAGCATGCATCAAAATCAGACCCATATACAGTGAAATCATCCATAAAGACCTCCATGCGAGTCCTCTAGAAACTCAGAGAAAATACTCACCATACAACACTGAAAAGTACCAGGTGCGTTGCAGAGGCCAAAAGGCATCCTTCGGTAGGCATATGTTCCAAAGGGGCATGTGAAGGTCGTCTTCTCCTGATCCTCAGGAGAAATATGGATCTGGAAGTATCCGGAGTAGCCATCCGGGGAAGCGGTAATGAGACTTGCCGGCCAATCGCTCTAACATCCGATCAATGAAAGGTAAAGGGTAATGATCCTTGCGAGTGGCTTGGTTGAGTCTCCTATAGTCAATGCAAACTCTCCAACTATTCCCGAACTCGAGTAGGAATGAGCTCATTCTTCTGATTGGCCACCACAGTGACACCAGACTTCTTGGGAACCACTTGGACCGGGCTAACCCACTGGCTATCAGAAATGGGATAGATGATACCAGCTGTAGAAGCTTAGTAACCTCCTTCTTCACCACATCAAGGATAAGGGGATTAAGGCGTCTCTGGGGTTGCCTCACCGGCTTAGAGTCCTCTTCCAACGGAATCGATGCATGCACATGGAAGGGCCGATGCCAACTATGTCGCTAATGTCCACCCAATGGCTTTCTTGTTCGCCCTCAATAAGCTTAGCGAGCCTTCTTTCTTGATCGGGCCTAAGGTTATTTGCCACAATGACTGGCAACTGTTCATCCGCCTCCAGAAATGCATATTTCAAGTGATCTGAAAGTGATTTCAACTCAAGTTTGGGTGGTTGCTCAGTAGATGGGAGAAGCTTGGGTGGTTGTTGCAACAACTCGATGTCATCACACCGGAAATGCACGAAACCACATTCAAAGAAGCGGAAGAACTATGTCTACACATCAATGTTAACATCGAAATTCAAATTCATCAAAATCGAGTTAAGTTCATCAAAATCAAAATCGGGATGCACATCGGGATCGGGATGAAGCTCAAACTCGGAATCAATATCGAATCCACAAGTAATGCGGAATAATCACCCGACAAAGTCGAATCACCAAATAATGCAAAGCATTAACCAAATGAGTACAAACAGAGCACCATTCATTATCAACACATGCACAAATGGCGTAATCACTCTCGGATGAAAAATCGGGATAATCAAGACACCAATCGCAAGAACATCATCCACAAGATCATCAATCACATCAATACGAGAAAATAGAATGCTCTTCCCTAGGATGTCTCATGGCATCAAAGATATTAAAATTTACAGAAATATCACCAAACTCCATGGAAAGAGTACCGGAATACACATCTATCTTCGTCCTAGCTGTTTTCATGAAAGGCCTCCCTAGAATGATTGGTGACCTACTACTAGAAGACTCATCCCGCATATCTAAGATGTAAAAATCAGCGGGAATATCAATTCATTAACTTTGACTAATACATCTTCAACTAAACCGAAGGATGGGCATTACTCCTATTAGCTAATTGAACAATAACACCAGTTGGACGCAAGGGACCAAGACCAAGAGATCTATAAATAGATGCATGCATGACATTTATAGAAGCACCTAAATCTAGCATGCAATCATCAAATTTATAATTACCAATAAGGCAAGGGATAGAAAACGTCCCTGGATCTTTGCACTTGCGAGGCATGGTAGGTTTGGATGAGTCTTGATACATTCTCGTTCAAACTCACTCGTTCATTTCCCTTGATCGCCTCTTGTTGGTACATAACTCTTTCGAAACTTGGCATATTTAGGAATTTGTTTGACTGCATCTAAGAGAGGAATGTTGATCTCTACTCTTACGAACGTCTCAAGTATATCCTTCTCTTGTGCTTTTTCGCCAACTTCTTGGGTTTAAGCGCTTCTCTCGAGGGAAAGGAAGAGGAATGAGAATGTCTTCCTCTTCACCTTGCTGGATTGCCTTTTTATTTTTAGAGTCAATCTTCACATTTTCGACTCTCTCTCGATGTGGAAGTCACGTCTACAATTGGTTTAGGTTCCTCCAATTGCATGCCGGATCGAAGGGAGATAGCACTCACATTCCCTTTAGGATTAGGAATTGTTTGTGAAGGGAGAGTGTTGGATCCCCGAGGTTGAAGCCGGTTGATGATGTTGCCAACTGCCCAATTTGTGTTTGCAAAGTCGAATGGAAGTGTCGGTTTTACATTGAAACTGTATATTGGCGTGACAAATTGCTTCATCATATCCTCTAGTGAAGAACCACTACTACGGTAGTAGCTGCTTTGTTGTCTTTGCTGTGGAGGTGCACATATGGCCGGTCGAGGAGTGGTGCGGCAAAGGAGGTGCGAGTGTTGTTGGAAATTTTGCGGCATGTCTTGTCTCTGCTTGGTAATTCCCGAGTGCGATATTGGTTACTCTGGTTATGATTCGATTCGATTCGGTTCCAACCCGAAATTGGGGTGATTTCTCCAACCGGGATTGTAGGTATTGGAGAAGGCATTATTCTCGCTGGTATTGTGGCTTTCTGGAAAAACACCCACCTGCGGCTCGACGGGTCTTGAGAAGTAGGATCATGCAAGGTAGGACACGAGTCGATAGAATGATAAGGGTCGAACAAAACCCACGGGAGTACCCAATCGAGGAGGGGAAGATTGTCTTCTGCGGGTCACGCTAACCGCCTCGCAAGGGAAGTCGGATCATCAAGTCTATTCTCCAATCTCTCGAGAATCGTCGGACCGGAGGTGTTTGAATATGGTAAACAAGAGTACCATTGGCCCCGGTGCCAAATTGCGAGAATTAGCGACCATAGTAGATATCGGCTCTCGGGCATCTTCGGGTGTCTTGCTATCTAAGGCCCCACCACCGGACGCATCCACAAAACTTTTATCCATCGGTAACAAACCGGAATAGAAATATGTAATCGGGAGTTGGTCGAAATGCGGTGGTGTGGACGGCTTGCACACAACCGCTTGAATCTCTCCCAATACTCATACATGGTCTCCCCATTGATTTGTTTAACACTAGTGATCTCCTTCGAATAGCAATGGCTTTTGAGGAAGGAAAGAACCTCACTAGGAATAACTTCTCGCATATCATTCCAACTCCCAACGGATGTGGGTTGCAAATTGTATAGCCAATGCTTAGCCACGCCATCTAGGGAAAATGGAAAAGCTCTCGGCTTAATGTGGTCCTCATCAATTGCTTGAGGTTTCATCGTCTTTGCATACCACATGGAACTCCTTGAGATGCCTGTGAGGACATTCACCAAAGACCATGAAACTTGGGCAACAAATGGATAAGACCAGATTTTAATTCAAAGTTAGCGGCAAGTTCGGGATATTGAATACACAAATTCGATTGCCCACATCGGGGTAGCTAATTCTTTCAAAGTGGGACGAGCTACTTGCTCTTACGCCATAATTTATGAGTTAGCAAAATTGCTACTAGAATCAGTGAAAACAACAAGACTAGCAGAAGTACTATCAGAGTCAAGATCAACAGAATGGACACAATCAGACTCAGACTCAAGTTCAATGTCAAATTCAGAATCAATCCCACGACTAAGCCTAACAATTCTTCTAGCAGTGAGAATTGTTCTTTCAATTTCAGGATCAAGTGGCAACAAGTCTTCTGGATCAATAGTACTCCTAGTACTCATGCAGCATAAACACAAACATAAGGCAGAAACACAAGGCAGAATTTGCAGAAAATCAGAATTACGAAAATGCCACTAAAAGTGGTAGAAAGTAGAAAACACTAAGATGACACAAAAACACAAAAACACAAAAACCTATGTTGGAATTTGACCAAAACAAGTCCAAAACAGCATCAAATGATTTTTAAAATTTATGGGACTTGGACAGAGAAACTCCTAGACCACTGGAGAACCCAAAAATGAAATAAAAAAACTTCAAAAAAATGAAAAAGTGGTCTAAACGATGGAATTTTGGAAATCTGAGCATACCACACAAGAAATCAAAGATTTCTGGCGTGCCCATCAATATTGGCCATTTTCTATCGCCTGTAAAAATTTCAGCTCATTCGGAGATACTCCAGAAAAATTGACCTAGTAGAAATCACAAAATAGAAACTTAAAACAGCGAAAATGTGGTCTAAACGTTGGAATTTGGGGAAAATAGGACAGACCTCACTCTTAAAAGAGTGACTCTTGTTTAAAATGCCCAATTCCTTATGAATAAGACCTGATTTGAGTGATCTGGGTCAAAAAAAAAATTCTGTCCAGCCACCCGAACCACCGAAAACTATCGTTGCTTAACGAAACCGATGCAAATTCCCCGGCAGCGGCGCCATATTTTGACAGAGATTTGCCGTCATCTCACAAAATAACCAGATTAGAAAGGATTTGCAGTATAATGTAACCTGGGTCGTTTCTCTCAAGGAATTTGCAGTGGGTTTAAATCAGCAACAGCAAAACAGAACAACAACAAAATTGGGGGTTTTTGATTTGAAACAGATTAAAACGAAAATAAACTGAAACATATCTGAAATATGCAGAAACAGATTAAAACGAGATTGGAATAGAATAGATTAAACGATCAACCCAACGTTTAGATTCCAGAAACTTCCTTCATTGAACGAAATATAAACGAACTCGCGTTTGGCTCTGGACGAACCGAAATCTCTGCGTTCGTCCAGAAATCCCTCGACTAGACGATCGTCTAGAATCTGTCTGAACAGTGGCGTCTCACTTTGTGCAATCGCACAAAGAACACTCTAACCTAGTTCGAACTCGATCCTTGGATGAACCAAACCGAATATTAAATCTAATATTCGAACTATTTCAAATCGGATCCGATAAGATGAAAACGAAAACGAGTAAAGTTACCGATTAAGTACGAGTTCTCTGGGACGAATCATGGAATCCTCAACGTTGGGTTAACCACGAAGGTTTAGCCGAACATGGCTGGGAAAATCGAAGAACAGACGAAGAACGCGAAGAACACGAAGAACATTTCAGAGAATCTGAAAACCTCTATTTTGATCCACAAAACAGAATAAAAACGTGAATGATAAGTGTTTGTGGCTGCTGCCTTACTTAACCTAAGATGAAAAACGAAATGGGGCTCCAATCAATAATCCAGGCCCAAAACAGAAAATAATACAGAATGGGCTTTAGTCACAAATTCGAGCCCAAATAAAACATCTGACTTTGGCTTCAAAATCGACCGCCTTCTTGTCCGAATTTTCCCTTCATGTCTTCATAACAATTGTAGCTCTCTGAATCATCTGAAATATGAAACAAAAATGAGGCAAATCCGATGTCTGGTTCAAGAGTTATGGTAAGATTAGTGAAGCAATGTAAAACTGGAATTTTATTAATAAAAATGGCTAAAATATAATCAAAGGCCCAAAGCCCAAATAAGTATAAAAACCATTATTTATTAACTAAAAAGTCCTAAATTATTAATCAAGAGATAAAAAAAAGTGTATAAAATATTCAATTATCAATCGCCAACTACCTGGAGAGAGGAATCCTTCCAGAAGATGTTGCGAATGCCAGGCAAGTAATAAAAACGTCAGCTTCATTTACCATGATAGACGACGAGTTGTACCGAAAGGGCATTCATTCCCCATTGTTGAAATGTCTCGATTCGGCTAAGGCCGAATACGTGCTATCCGAGATACATTAGGGAATAAATGGACACCACATTGGTGCCAGGGCATTAGCGCGGAAGGCGGTTAGGGCCGGAAACTTTTGGCCCACTATGGCCGAGGATTCCAAGGAACACGTACACCGATGTAACAGTTGCTAGAAGCATGCCAACATCATTATACCCCCTATCTGAGTTAACGGGTATTTCGGCTCCTTGGCCGTTCTATAAATGGGGTATGGATCTGTTGGGCCCGTTTAAGAGAGCCCCGGACGATTAACGGCGGCTTATTGTGGCGGTGGATTATTTTACCAAGTGGATAGAAGCCGAGCCACTGGCAACAATTACTTCGGCGCGAGTACGGAAGTTTCTCAATCAGAACATCATATCACGGTTTGGAATACCTGCCGAGATCGTAACAGACAACGAAACCCAGTTCATTGATAAAGGTTTTCGCGAAATGGTGGCCAACCTCCGTATTCGGCACCATTTTGCCTCGGTTGAGCATCCGCAGTCTAATGGGCAAGCTGAATCGTCCAACAAGGTCATCTTGGACGGGTTGAAGAAGAGAATGGAGGATGCCGAATCAGATTGGGTGGAGCAACTATATCCAGTCCTATGGGGGCACCGCACCACCATTCAATCGAACCCAGACCCCATTCAGGCTAACATATGGATGCGAGGCAATGATCCCGGTCGAGATCGGTGAACCATCGTGGCGGAGAATCAGGGCTCTACACGAAGAAGAGGAAAATAACCGATGTATCGCTGTAGAACTGGATCTGCTAGACGAGGTCAGAATAAAGGCGCATTGTCAGGAATTGGCTACTAAACAACTCATCGCCAATCGGTATAACAAGAAGGTTGTACCCCAAACTTTTGCCAAAGGAGATCTCATCCTCCGCCGCGCTGATATAGGGAACAAGAACGCCGGCCAAGGTAAACTCGCCGCAAATTGGGAAGGCCCATACCGAGTAACGGAAGACTTAGGCAAAGGATCCTACAAGCTGGAAACGCTGAAGGAGAAACCCATAAAGCGGACATGGAATGCTGATAAACTCAAGACCTATTACAGTTAGCGTGTTTCCTGTTTTACTTCATCTGATGCCTTCTTATGGAAGTAATGTACTGGTAGCTGTTAAAGCAAACTTTTCAATGAATTTAGGGTTGTGAGACCCGTTTCCAACAATGCTGACTGTACTATGATTGCCAAAGCCAGGCGCGCACTAAAACATGCAGGAATCAGAGGCATTCTAGCCTGGTTCCAAAGACCATGTTCCAATTAAAACATGCAGGAATCCGAGGTATGTAAACCCTTCTCCAAAGACCATGTTCCAATTACAACATGTAGGAATCAGAGGCATTCTAGCCCGGTTCCAAAGACCATGTTCCAATTAAAATATGAAGGAGTCCGAGGTATATAAACCCGTCTCCAAAGACCGTGTTCCAATTAAAACATGTAGGAATCAGAGGCATTCTAGCCCAGTTCCAAAGACCATGTTCCAATTAAAACATGCAGGAGTCCGAGGTATATAAACATGTCTCCAAAGACCATGTTCCAATTACAACATGTAGGAATCAGAGGCATTCTAGCCCGGTTCCAAAAATCATGTTCCCATTACAACATGTAGGAATCAGAGGCATTCTAGCCCGGTTCCAAAGACCATGTTCCAATTAAAACATGTAGGAGTCCGAGGCATTCTAGCCCGTTTCCAAAGACCATGTTCCAATTAAAACATGTAGGAGTCCGAGGTATATAAACCTGTCTCCAAAAACCATGTTCCAATTAAAACATGTAGGAGTCCGAGGTATATAAGCCCGTCTCCAAAGACCATGTTCCAATTACAACATGAAGGAATCAGCGGCGTTCTAGCCCGGTTCCAAAGACAGTGTTCCAATTAAAACGTGCGAGAATTGAAGGTATTGAAACCCGATTCCAATAAAACATAATTGGCGACAAGGTGCAAAGATATTCTGCTCAAGGTAAATTCATATAAGTAAACTTTAATAAACACTCATATAGTCACATTTACAAAGACAGCCGGGTCATGACCACGGCAGCAAAACAAAAGGCAAAGTACATGACTAAGACCCCGCTCAAACTTAAGAAGGCGGGGGTGGAACCTGCTCTCCTTCCCCGTCATCTTCATTGACATCTGGCGGAATCAGCTGTCCCTCCTCGTTGACATAAGACAGGAGATTCAGCCCGGACGTGTTGAGAGCAATGCCGGGATTGAGAGCGCGAATCTGCGCCACAACATTATTAAAGCAACCCACGACCGCGTCTGCACTTTCTGTAAGTTCTGACTTGGCCTCAGCGAGTTCACCCTCTTTCGCCTCAAGAAGAGCCTTATAGTGATCAACATCAGCATGCGCCTTATCCATAGCTATAACGTCACTGGCTCGAAGATCTTCCAGACGGTTGATATCTAGCTGGGCCAGAACCACTTTCGACTCGACCTTGGATAAGTCGGCCTGGGAGGCCGCCAGCTCTGCCATCGCAGCTTCTGCCTTGACAGTGAGGGATCGTATTTCCTCCGCCTGTTCATCCGATTTAGCTCGTAAGGACTGGAAATCCTGTTGTAGTTGGGAGTGCAACGCGGACAGGGCATTCAACTCAGCAGAGACTCGAGTCCTATCCTCGGTAATTCTTCTCGCCTCGGCATCTTGCTTCAAGGCCGCAACTTCTTTCTTCAAAGAAACTATCTGAGCGTAAGCCAGCCTGAATTTTACCTTCAGGATAGCGTAGGGTCGCAGTAAGGAGATGACTCTATAACCCTCCAATTCCATCACGGTCAGCCTTTGCTTGGCGGCCTCGGATAGCCCTGCAGCATCATGCATGAAAGCAGGAGCGCGGGTTATGTCAAACACTTCTTTTGTTAATCCTTTCTCCCACAGGATGCCCTCAAGGAGGTCGGTTACCATAAGTTGATCCAAAGATCCGGCTAGACCCGAGGGTGTTCACATGGGGGAAGACCCGGAAGGATTGGGCAAGTCTTCTATGGCCGGCATGTGGCGGAGCTCTATACTCGGGGCAGCCTGCTCCACCACGGTTTGCTTGCCTTTGGCCTTTTTACAGGAAGCATCTTTGTGGGCGTCTGGGAGTGCAGAGCGTTTTTGGGATACAGTCCCTGTTAAAGCAGTCCCGATTGAGGGAACGGGGAGAGCATTAGCAGGAGCTTCCTCTATGTTCCCAGAGCGATTCTTTAATACCTTCATGAACCCTGGCCTTCCCATAGCTCGACCTGCGAAGCAGAAAACAATATTAATACAAGATAAAATACAAAGAAGAAATCAACACACGCGAGCAATGTCATACTACTTGTCGGGCGCCGCCTAACTAGGGGCGTGGTTATCAACTCGGCCGGATCCATGGGATCCTGTAGAGTGCCGGCAATTTCCAAGAGTTTCACCAAGGTTTCTTCCTCGTCAGCAGAAAAACTTTTGGCTTGCGGAACATAATCGTCGGATCTAAGGGTATGATGATGCGTAGACCAATATAGAGGAAACCTCTCTTCGGTCTCCCTGTTGTCGATCCTACGCACAAACCAAGGTGCCTGGCCGGGAACGGCTTCAACTTTTATAAAAGCTAACTTTAAGTTTTTCCATGATTCTCGAAAAGGTCTAAAGAGCTTTCGATCGTGAATACTTCGAAGCGTCGTCCAGTCAAACCATTTCGTTGAAGCCGTGGTGGAGACGTTTGTTTCTAATGGGGCAAAGAAGGACATGAAGGTCGGAATGCTACAGACGAGATCTGAATCACTGCAGAAGATCTCGAAAGCAACTGCAAACGCCCAACCATTGGGATGAAGTTGTGAGGGAGCGAGGTGCAAGTGACTCAGCAGTTGGATTTGAAAATCGGTAAAGGGAAATTTCACTCCTAGGAGGGTGATCACATCCCGGTAAAGGAAAAAGAAGTGTGGATCTTTTTCCTGAACCCGGCGGGAATCTACTGATTCGCGTTTTAACGGCAATTGGACGGTATATCCCGCCCCGTCCCCAACCCCGAGTTGTAAAAGATCGTTGACGGTTAGGGAGCTCTTCACTTGTGTAACCACACTACTCACAGTGGGAGTCAAATCAGGTGAAACTTGAGACAAGGCAAAAGCACTGGACTCATCGGTCGGAGATTGGCCGGGTTGGTGTGATGAAGCCATTAATACCTAAGAATAAAATAAAAGGTAATGATCAGAGAATGACATGTACCTGGCGTAACAGAACTGCCCTGATGGATGGACAAAGACATTTGGTCGGGATAGAGGCCGCAGGGACTAGCCGAGGTAGTTAAAGAAACTAGGTTGTGTCGGCATTTATCTAACAATAAATCGGCATCCCGATGCCGTCCTACTCGGGCTAGTTTGATACTTTGGCGGCAACACTCATCGTAGGGGGTGGGACCCGGAGTTTGTTGTCCTGGGTTAGGAAGGCTCTCTTTGGAACAGAGACTTGTGGTTACAATGGAAATCGAAGGAGGAACGGTAAGGAACTCTAGGGTCGACATTGCTTTTCCTCTGTCAGAAGACAATTCCCAGAAGGAAACCTTCTTAGGTTCGAAGACTCTTGGCAAAGAAGGGTCACTATTGCTGCCTAAGGGAATGTCCTGGGATTTAATCCCTGCTTGTCTGGGTGAATCTTTGGTTTTGGAAACATATGGAAAGGCTCAGGCCATTCGTGACACCTAGAAAAGGGGAGCAGAAACTAAGAACCCACCCAACAGAGACCAGAAATACAGTAAAACCCAAAAGCACGATAGAAACCCAGAAGCGTAACAACCCGAAAAAGCGCTCAGAGAAAACCGCATACATGGTATGAGCCTCAAAATGAAGTCAAAAAGCAAGCAAGCACAGGGTAAATGATAATACCTGGTGAAAAGAAAAGATGCAGCAAGATTGACGGCGGAAGGCGCTAGCTTGGATGCAAAGTAAACTCCTGAAGCCGAAGAATAGTCGAAAATGTCAAGTAAGACTGAGCAGTTTTTGAAAAAGAAATATATATAGACGTTTGGAATTTGAAAAGCCAAGGGTCGCGACGTCGTTAATTTCTTCTAACGAAGTTAGAAACCCTAGGACAAGCGGCGGTCCAAGGGAATGTTTCGGGGGAAACGGCGTGAGCATTAAATGCGCACGAAAACCAAAGGCTGCAATAGCAGCCAATCCGCAAAGATGACGTTTGAGTACTAGAGAAATGTCAGAAAATGTGGCACGTGGATCTGACCCTATTGAAAGTTCTTGAGGGCGGTTAATTTTAACTTAGCCCGGATTGGAGGGCGCTTTTGCTCTAAAATCAATCCGTTCTTGAGGGCGGTTAATTTTAACTTAGCCCGGATTGGAGGGCGCTTTTGCTCTAAAATCAATCCGTTCTTGAGGGCGGTTAATTTTAACTTAGCCCGGATTGGAGGGCGCTTTTGCTCTAAAATCAATCCGTTCTTGAGGGCGGTTGATTTTAACTTAGCCCGGATTGGATGGCATTTTTGCTCTAAAATCAATCCGTTCTTGAGGGCGGTTCACTTTAACTTAGCCCATATCATATGGCGTTGTGAGAATGGAAGGCGGTTAATTCCATTCCAGCACTTTCAAAGTCATGCACTCAGGTTTCAAAAACAAAGAGCGAGCGATGCGCAAAAGACAAAAAGGGAGATCCAACAATGCACAGAAAATATTTTCCATTGATAAGTGAGTGGTTTACATCACGTTCATACAGGGAAATAAACTAAACCCTAGCCGCAAATATACGCAACACAAAAGCCTGAAACAAGAGGCTCGTAGCCATGTGGAGAAATGAAGGATGAAGAACTCTCTGCACCAAAGAGAACTCCCAAAAACACATGGGTGGAGACCTGTGTGGGATGTTTGGATACGGGGGACCTATTTGCCTATCATTGGCACATAAAACCCTAACCATGGCATACTCATGGCGTGACGGCTCCAAACACAGGCCAACCCACACAAGAATCTCCGCGTGTGTTCAACGGAGCATGCTGAGATCCCGGTGGAAACATTTCGCCAGGCAGGTGAAGATTGGCAAATACTCCCGGAACTCCAGACGCCCGTTGGAGGTTATGGGTGAAGATTGGCAAATACTCCCGGAACTCCAGACGCCCGTTGGAGATTATGGATGAAGATTAGCAAATACTCCCAAAATTTGCTGCTGATACAGACCGCAGCTGGTATAAGGATTGATGTTCGCTTCCTCTTCCCTACTTTTAGCCCACTCATCAAAGGAACCGTTTCAGGGCTAGAACCTGACCCCCCGGCATCAGTGATTCTGCCTGTCCAGAATGAAACTTCATCATGTGGAATGGAGCAAAAAGGACGAATATGCATAGGCTTATATAGAGAGGCCCGTCCGAACGGCATAACTATTTAATGCCTTGTTCATCCTAATCTCCATGAAAAGCGCAACCGTAAGGGGCAATCAATACCCTCTTTATGGAACAGCGCAAGCGCCGACGGTAATAAATGTTACAAAACGCAAAAGTGCAATGATGGCCACATCGGGGAAAGGCGCCACATTTAATGCGCACGAAACTCAAAGGGGATCGTTACCAAAAGGCAGTGAATGCATATCCCTATGAGGATCAAATCACGCCATCTGATATTTGCAAACCCTTTATGACAACCAATATTGGGGGCAATGCGTGGGAGGAACTCACGAACCGGATAAAACAGAGGCATAAAAACAACGAAGTCAATCTCGGTTATCATAAAAACCGCGAGAAATTTGCGGAAAGCCCAATCCACCACGAGAAGGCAACCTGCAACTCAGCGGACAAATGATGAGATGGCGAACGAAGGCGCGCCCCTGATGGCCAAGAACAAGTTCGGTCATGACCGATGTCATGGGCGGGTTTCAACCAAAGACCGTTCAACGGCACGAAGTCCGATCGCGGTAACATCGGACTAATGAAAGGTAGCCCATCATCTATGACGGAGAGCGACAAAACAGGACGAATAGGACGAGAACCCCGGAGGACTCTCTCCCCGCCCGAGCTCGAATGAGAAAAGACCGGTTTAATCTCGGCACGCCGGAAGCCCGCCATACCGAGCTTGGGGGCAACTGTTATGGACCAATATATTGGGCCAGGCAGGTTCCCGGCCCAGTAGGGGAACCCACAGTGAAACCCCCCTTTTCTACCCAGGTAAATGGGGAACCAGGTAAATGGTCTGCCACTACTCCATCGTGCCTGATATGTGCAAGACCGTACACGTAGTGGAGCAGAGACCTGGAGAACGTGGGAAGTGCATAATGGCTGAGGGATGGAAGCATTTGCATGGGAATGAAACCCTAGGTAACCCCTATAAATAGGGGATTACCCACCAGGTGCACTCTGAACTCTCTCTCTTTCCATTGCTTATTATTCAGTCACATTGCACACACACCACCCCCTGGGCGAAACGCCTGACCTGTGTTGCATTGTGATCTGACCTCTCTCGACGATATTTTCCTCATAGATATTATCGAGCTAGTGCCTTTCATTGACACTCGATCAGTGGAAGACTCATCGATCCAACATAAATCATTCTCAGCTCATTAGAGCTGGACATTTGTGTTCTACTACAGAACAACAGGGATAATACATGAACTTTTAACTCAATATGTTTGGTAACAAAAGGTCAACCTTAACTAAGATAATGATCAAGCAAAATTGCTCCATATTTAACACTTAAATGACAAAATAGCCCTTTAATTCTAATTTTTATGAATAATAAAGGAACGAGGGACATATTCATCGTCTCATTAGAAAAAAAAACAAATTACGACAAAGAGAGAATATCTTACATATGAATATATGATCATATAGGGTAACAGGCATTGGATGTGTATATTACTCATAAAAAAGCCGTTGCAAAATTGCTACAGTTTGCAAAACTAGTCTATATCACAGGAATTAATTAGCATTATGAGAATGGTTTTCCTATGTCCTTCCTGCAAAAGTACCCCATTTATTGTTACTTTTCAATAATTGTCAATCAATAGTGCATATTTGGATTAGTGGAAGGAGTTGCTTTTTCAACGTGATTTACGGTGTATGAAGTAAGTATATGAAATAAGTTTTGTTTCGGCTTGTATGAACGTGCTTTTGCACCACTAATTTAGAGATACATAATTTTACAAGCAAAGATGATTGATGGCGAGTGATTGTGTGAAGACAGGATGACTCCTATATAAAGATTGAGGGGGTTATTTTTGTCTAAAAAATAACATAAACAAGGATATTTTTGTCTCCAGACTTTGCAATGCCATATGATTGAAAACTCAATAGGGGGTGGGTTTGCAGCAATTACACTTCTATGGTATTTCAAATCCCAGATTATCCTGGATCCCTTGTAACAAACAATATATATTAGCCCAATCCTTGACCTTATCCCAACCCTATCCCCAGTAAAGCACTTCATTTGATCCTTATTATAAGGCACCAACTAAATTTTCTCACAAACCAATAAAAGTAGTTAAAGTCAATAAAGTTGTCCTAAAATCTAAGTAATTTTCAATATTACCCCTATTAATTGCACTAAACTCTAATATTATATTAATTATTACTCTCATCCACTACCTTTATTAATTAGGGGCAGACATAGAAAAAAAATAATCATTGCTCATTGGGAACAAGCAAGTGCCTTATAAAAAAGACCAAATAAACTTGTTAGTTGGTGCTTTATAATAAGAACCAGAGAGAGTACCAAACTGGGCCAATGTGTTAGCAAATCGGAAATGAACAATAATTACAAGGACAAAACTGAATAATGAATATTAATTACCTTATAAATAACTAATATTTTATATTTCAGATCAAACTATTTTTCTAAAAAGTGCAAGAAGAGTACACTAAGAACGTCACATCTGGAGCGATAAAAGTGAGCTTGGTCATATGGAATGTTTGGCATTAAATCTTAGGGAAAATCCCATATAAATACCAGTTGAATTTACAAAACCCTCAAAAGTCCACCGAATCTGTAAAAAGACTGAGAAGTGACAAAGACTTATGAGGGATATGCAAATTCAGGTGAAAAATCCACACTGTCCTTAAGTAACTTTATGAAGACACTGGAGAGAGAGAGAGTAAGGTCATTCCATTCTCATTCGAAATTATTTCTCATTCGACCGCCCTAGCATGTTCTTCATCTTCTTCATCGCGACGCTCGTTCTTCATCCTCTTCCTCGCGATGCCATGAATCCCTTAAGAAAAATTAGGTTTGATTTTCTGAAATTTTAATCATTTTGGATGTGGTAGTTGTTGGGGCTGGACTCGATCCATTGTTGGAAGATAAAAGAAGGAGAGATAAAGAAAAAGGCAAATAGTAAAACGAGCTCAAAAGGCTGAAAAATCCAGTAATGAATAGTAAATGCATTTGAGAAAGAAGGCGAACAATAAATATGGACTTTTAACAAAATTAGTAATGGGATTAACAAGTTTAGTAATGGCTTAACTTTCAACGACTATTTTCGTATAAACCGTCGAAAGTTAAGCAAAAAAAAAAAGTTACAACGACTTTTTTTTCTTAAAAACAGTAGTAGAAAGTACTTTTAACGACTGTTTTTTCAAAAACATTTAAGAAAAACAATCATTAAAAGTATTGTTTTTTATGACTTTTTTTGAAAAAACAGTCATTAAAAGTACTCTTTTTTACGACTTGTTTTTTTTTTTTTTTGTTAAAAGTACTTTTAATGACTGCTTTTAAGAAAAACAGTTGTTGTAACTCTTTTTTTGCTTAACTTTTAATGACGGTTTATACGAAAATAGTTGTTGAAAGTTAAGCCATTACTGAACTTGTTAATCCTATTACGAATTTTGTTAAAAGTCCATATTTACTATTCACCTTCTTCCTCAAATGCATTTACTGTTCATTATTGGATTTTTCAGCCTTTTGAGCTCGTTTTACTGTTCGCATTTTTCTTTATCTCTCATTCTTTTATCTTCCAACAATAGATCGAGTCCAGCCCCAACAACCATCACATCCAAAACGATTAAAATTTCAGAAAATCAAACCTGATTTTTCTTAAGGGATTCATGGCGTCGCGAGGAAGAGGATGAAGAACGAGCGTCGCGATGAAGACGATGAAGAATGCGCTAGGGCGGTCGAATGAGAAATGGATTTCGAATGAGAATGAAATGACTTTACTCTTTCCAGTGTCTTCATAAAGTTATTTAAGCAAGCGTGTGACTTTTTCACCGAATTTGATATCCCTCATGCGCCCTGTCACTTCTCATCTTTTACAAATTTGATGGGCTTTTGGGAGTTTTGCAAATTCAACTGGTATTTATATGAGATTTTCCTTAAATCCTATTTATTTTTAGAAGAAAATAAAAAATAAAAGCTCGCCCGAAAAAATTAAAAAAAGATCACGTTATCAACACGCACAAAAAAAACGGGACCCACATTATTGGGCCAGATAGGACACCTATGGGATATTTTTAGTCAACAGATTGAGATCCAATGACAGGAACAACAAGACATTTGGACTAAAGCGCGGCTGCGCCCGAGGTTTCCCAGTGGCAACTACCAAGTTCGATAGCTATTCCGTTCCGTAGATGAGCGGTACACCGCATGAGGGTCCGTTAATTAACGCCGTTAACAACAATGGACGGAGCATGGGACTCACGTTCGAAATAGTCCCCAGTCTCCATCCCATATAGAGTATACTACAGATCAATTTTTGGAACTCGCACCTAATTTCATTCATTGTTCCTCTCTCCTAACCAACCAGGTCTTTCCCACCAGGCTCCTTCCTTTGACACCTCTCTGATCTTCTCTCTCCTTTTCCAGTTCACCGCCTCCGGCCAACCCTAGCACCTGAATCCCGATTATGAGTGTTGATCTGGAATCGTTGGCGGAGGCGACCTCTGGTGCCATAGGATCACTCTTGAGCACGACCATCTTGTACCCGCTTGACACCTGTAAGACAAAGTACCAAGCCGAGGCTCGGGTTCATGGCCACCAAAAATACAGGTTTTTGATCTAACTCACCAGTCATCACTCCATCATTTCTTTGTTCGGTTCTATCTCTTTTTTGCTGGGCACTATTCGTGATCGTCTTTTCAAATCTACAGAGTGTCCTTGATTACAGTTCGTCCCCGATGAGTTGATAAAATTAACACACTTTTTTTTTTTGTTCTTTTTTTCATGGGAATCATTCGCATAGTAAAATATAGACGCCCGGTCTTGACATGTTAAATATCACTGCACATAGCTGGACTCTGAACATGATGGAACCATGGAATAAAAGTAGCTTCTTTGTTTGTCAACTCTTGTTTATTAATTCTCTTCTGACCAGAGGGTGATCCATTTCATTTGCATAATTGCCTTTCAAGCGCTTCGTTTTTTTAGTATTGAAGACCTCATTTTCCCTCGCCACCAATTAAGCAGTCCGTGATTGTTTCAGGCTAACGTAATCTTTCTCTTTCGGTGCTTGAAAGTACATCCTATCTAAACTTGTTCCTTCTACTTTTAATATCTCGATCAAATCAAATTTTCTAATGATTTAGCCTATGAAAAAAAAAAAAAACTGAGAAGTATACTACTTGTGCCCCAATGCCATGAAAATATCGTGTCCTTGTCATTGCAACTTGCTTTGTTAATCATGTAGATATATGAATCTTAATCCTAGCCTGTTGTGTAAGCTTGCAATCAGTTGACAGTATTTATCTTTTGGGCATAGTTAAGTTCATTCTACTTGCTTTGGATTTACAGGAACCTCTCTGATGTGTTATGGGAAGCAATATCTTCCCGCCAGGTGCTTTCACTTTATCAGGGTCTGGGAACAAAAAACCTTCAATCCTTCATTTCACAGTTTGTCTACTTCTATGGCTACAGCTACTTCAAAAGAATGTATCTGCGGAAGAGCGGTTCTAAACGCATTGGAACCAAAGCAAACTTGGTCATTGCTGCTGCTGCTGGGGCCTGCACTGCCATTGTGACTCAGGTGAGGCAAAATCATTGTAATCTTTTGCTTTTGGTATTTAACTAATCCAAGCGACCAAAGTCTGTCTTAACATTTTATTTGTCGTGATCGAATTTGAACTGTGGCGTCATTTGTGGCAAAAATCTTGAATTTGGTATCGTCATTTTTGTTAGGTTAAAATCATGATAGTATAGGAATAAGAAAAAACAACGACTGTAGTTCATTGTCTCACATATTTGTTGGTGTGATGTATTTTTTATTATTACTTGTTGGAATATGAAAAGCTAGGGAATGAATTTGTTGCATTTTGGGTTATAAACACGTGTTGTCATTGTACTTCAATTTCTGTGTAACACATGGGTGTCAATTGTATGTAGTTTCACACTTTAGTCAATTTTTCATGTTTCTTCTTTTATCATTCCTTCCATCAGAAATAAGATGTCTTATCAAATTAAAATAATTTAATACAAGAGTATCTCATTGATGACCGTGTAGCCCCTGGATACAGCCTCTTCAAGGATGCAGACGAGTGATTTTGGAAAATCTAAAGGTCTTTTGAAGACCCTTACAGAAGGCACTTGGAGTGATGCATTTGATGGTCTTGGCATTTCCTTACTGCTGACCTCAAACCCTGCAATTCAGGTATTCAATGTCAGGCTGTAAATTTAGGACGAGATGTATTCTGTAGTGGATTTGATCATTACCTGTTACATTATTTTCCATTTAGAATGCTTAATTTGTGAGTAGAAGCTTAATCTGGAGCTACTGTGTGGTGCAGTATACAGTTTTTGATCAGCTGAAACAACGCGCCCTGAAGAATCAACAAAACGGTGTAGACAGAGGATCATCTCCAACATCCCTTTCTGCATTTATGGCCTTTTTCTTGGGAGCTATTTCAAAGAGTGTTGCTACCGTCTTAACATATCCAGCTATCAGGTGTGTACTTGCTCCTTCCAACCTGTTTTTACTTGTGTACTTAATATCCAGGACCAATTTTGGGTCTTTCCTTGTTTAGGTGCAAGGTGATGATTCAAGCTGCAGACAATGAGGAAAAACCAGCCTCAAAATCACAGAAAAAGTCAGGGAAAACAATTTGTGGAGTTGTCTGTGCTATATGGCAAAGGGAGGGCTTACTGGGTTACTTCAAAGGATTGCATGCTCAAATCTTAAAGACTGTCTTGAGCTCAGCATTGCTTTTGATGATAAAGGAGAAGATCTCTGCCACTACTTGGGTACTTATACTTGCAATTAGAAGGTTACTGTTGCTCCCAAGGGGTAGAGTAAAAAACCAATAAAATGGGAATAAGTGAATGAAAATACTTAAAATCTTGTATGGATAGCGTAGTATAGTTAATTTCTCCGTGTCAGACGCCTGTTATGGTGTGTGAAAGCAATTTCATGTTTTAACTTGGTATGCGTAACAGATGAAGTGATGTCAAATAAATTTCATTTTGCAATGATACATGTGTGATTGCAAGGTGTATTTTTGTGGATATACGTACGATGCGGTTAATAAAATATTTGCTTCCTTGGATTTTCCCCCTTCATTTTTATATATTGCCCTTGCTAGAATTGAGTGCGGTGTAATATAGCTACTGTATCTCTCCAAGTTTCGATATCAACGATTGTCATGTGCTCCTTTTAACATGTTATATATGCGGCGCGCGCAAGGATCGCGAAAGAAGAATTCAGCCTCGTCTAGTCGTCTTCATGAGCATCATCATCGCTGGCGCAACAATTTTTTATTACCGCCATCCTAAGAGCCAATACAGGACGAGGCACAAACATGCCTGCATCTTCCCATAGCTTATAAGAATATGTTAACGTTAGTTAATATAGATATTAATAATGATTCAAGTTGTTCCCAGGGTCTATCTAATGTGATTATCCTTTAACATATTATTTTATATTTTTTTAAAAAAATATATTTTAAAGGGTATAAAATCTAAATGCTTGTTTGGTTCATAGAAGCAGAAGTAATGTAATAATAATTATATGAATTTGTTTAGTTCATCATTAAAGAAAAATGATATATATGCATAAAAACGTTTAGTTGGATTACATAAAAAAATGAGAATATATACTAGAATAATATAACAAAAGACAAAATTAATCATATCTACACACATATATATAATGTACACTTTGGGTTCAAAGTAATTTTTTTCAATTTGTGCAATGTATACATTGGGTTCATATAATGGTGGAAATTAAGAAAGGTTCATAGTAATTTTTTAATATTTAATGATAAATGATGGGAATATTATTAAATGGCATATTTTAAAATATTTGATGGTGGAATATAATTTTTTTAGTGGGGAATATCTTTTTATATAATGAATTAATATTTAAAATATTTAATAGTGGTAACTATTTAATATTTAATAGAAATTATAGGTGGGCACTTTGATCAAATTAAAAAATTATATTGGCAATAATGTCTTTTTCAGTCAATTAATTACAAGATATCTCTGTCCTTATTCATTAGTCCTAGTCGTGTAATTCTGAATCAAGATTATAAAATGTAATCATTTTTATATTACAAAAGAAGAACCAGACGCTATAATGAGTCTGTTACATTAGGATTATATGTAATTATCACCCATAGAATCAAACCAAACGACCTATAAATAAAAATAATCTCTCATCACTTTTTCATAAAAAGTTGATTTTAAAAAATTTAAATCCATTAGTTGAAAATTTTAAATAAGGACGATTGAAACTATATTTGGATGATGTAATTCTCATATCTCACCATGACCATAGTGATGAGCACAGAAACCGGGCCCATAAAATTATGGATTCGTGAACAAAAGCAAGGACCGGAAACCTCGTGTTTTCTTTTTTTTTTTTTGTTCCTTTTCAAAATCTGTTAAGGTGACCTGAAATTAACAATGGCCATCTTCTGAACGCAATGTGAATTACCAACGAATTAGAGATTGCAATTCGCAGAAACATTCCTGCACGGACGCATCAAATGTATGAAAAGCATCTTCCTGTTACTGGTCCTTCATCGCTTCCTCACTATTTCATGCCAGAGGATGCATGCCAACCTTAATTATTTTGGTCCTCAATTCGTTGAACTCTTCTTTTGAAGGATTGTGTTCACTACAAAACTTTGCTGAAAATCATAGTACCCATTTTCCAGACTGGATTCCTCTTTTCAATAAATTTCGTTATAGATGTCAGTATAGGCTTAGCTCCTTTATAATGATCACGCTTTGATGCCCTGCAATACACAAAGCAACATTGACTTCAGAACTCGACTCCATCAAATGGCAGAATTTCATAAGCTTTGGGCTACGCTCAAGTTTGAGATTCTCTGGCCATTCATTCACACTCTCAAAAATGCACTCCGCTGACTCACCATCCTTATACGAGCTAAATATCCACATATTTGAAAGAAATCGCTAACTTGCAAATTGACACGTTCAGACCGCTAATTTTGTGCTGTAAACAACAAAACGTAATGCCCCTTTCCCCTTCCATATCAAGTCTACTAAACTTAACATTTAGAGGGAAACTAGCACATTGCAAACCAAAACCAATTTAACGTATAATCCCAACATACAAATCTAAAGAGGAAAGAAGTAACAAGGTGGATAAATGCATTAATGCAAGTTACAGAATCTGCCAATATAAAGCGATTGACTAGGATTCTATTTAAACAAAATCTTTTCATAAATACCAGGCCCAAAAAGAAGGGGAAAATGATAATGAAGGCGGAGGTTATGATAGGAAATAACACGGATAAAGTAAAATTAATTTTAAATGAACTCTTTTCATGAACATCAGACTAAAAAATTATGCAATTAGGCCCTCGGTTTATTCCCTTTGAAAGGAAGAGAAGTCTTTCCACCCATGAATGGTCTGAGGACTTCTGGTATCTCAACACCATCCTCCTTCTGGTAGTTCTCTAGTATGCAGCAAATAGTCCTCTCAGTAGCGGTGAGAGTAGAGTTCAACAAGTGAACATATTGCTTACTCTGCTCATTGCTCTGTAACAGCAAAAAAAGATGCAACAGAACGACTGTTAAATCCCAACCTCACCTTTTGACCAACCAAATTTCATTGCTGCATCTCCTAGGTCTCATTTTCACAATTAAAAACCATAACCGCTTCCATTATTTCCAAAAACAAGTTGAATTGGAACACATTTACTTGTAATTATAATCTGAATGGATATTCAATGTTGAGATTTGCAACAAATTTTATGACTAGCAATGCAAGAACTTTTGGTATTAATTCAGTATAGAAATGAAGCATTTTATAGTGTTCGTTCAAAAGTTATTGAAGAAAGTGAATGCCATTACAATTTATGATGACATGGCATAACTGACCTTCTTCTGACCATATCGAATTTCTAATTTTCTGGCCTGATAATCAGTACAGTTTGAACAGGACACTAGCTCTCTATATGCTTGAGCTGCTGGGAACCACGCTTCTAGATCATACTTCTTTGCCGCAGCATCATTCAAAGCACCAGATACAATGGCAACTACTTGATAAGGAAGGTTTAACTGCAAACAATAATATTTAAACCAAGGGGGAGCATAATAAAGTTAATTTGCGCAGGACACAACCATTGCAGCAATTATCCAAGTAATAACATCTATACACAGGCAATCATATATTTATATGCACTTTATATTTTTCATTAATATCATGGTAGGATAAATTAAACAATACCCTTGACGAGCATCTTTAGCATGTCAACTGAAAAAAATGAGCATTCCCATCATATACAGTTGACTAGGATCAAGTAATCATTTCCAAATGAATATCAATATATATAATATAACAAATTATGATATTCACAAGTCATGTATAATATATATTTATTAAGCCAAGTGTGCACTCAATGAAGTAAACTAATAATATATATCATATTCCGGTTGCTTGATGAGGGAAAACACTTACAGCTTTGTAAAAATCCTCGGAGTTTTTTATCATTTCCTCGTGCATATCCCAAGAATCATTGCCATTTGGGCTAGTGAGGCAAAACTGCTCCACTTTCTCAAACTGGTGAACTCTAAATATTCCGAGAGTATCGCGACCATGAGATCCAGCTTCCTTACGGAAGCATGATGAAAATCCAGCATATCTGGCAAGAGCATATTTTTTAATCAGCAGTCCTTCAAGTTTAATCTGTTTCCCTCTAAAATATTACCTTATAGGAAGTTGAGAAGGGTGGATCCAATCATTCAAATGATATGCACATAATGGCTGCTCAGCAGTTGCAATAAGATATTTGTCTTCTCCTTCACCTGTAACCTGCATAACAACTCAGATATGACCCAAGGAAATTACTACATTTTACATTCGAAAAATCAAAAGTGTACCATATCGGCACTAAATTATCAACCACACTAACTAGTCATGATGATGGACCAGTGTCTACATCACCGAATTGCTGATGGACTAGACAAGAAAACTATTGGATCAACTTATCAATTTTACCTTGTATAGTTCTTCATCGAATTGGGCTAACTGAGCACACTTTGACATTGTATCTTTTCTCATGAAGAAAGGGGTTTGCAACGAAGTATATCCTCTTTTCTCCAAAAAATCAAGTCCAAAGTTAATTAAAGCTTGATTGAGACGAACACCATCTCCTTTGAGATAGAAACCTCTACCTCCAGCTATTTCAGCTCCTATTATGTATCAAGCAACATCACATGAAACAATAAGATATATTAAAAAGGAATAATAGCACCAGATATGCATGCAATTGTGAATTCATGGCCGGAAGGGTTCAAATGCAAATATGTTCTTCACAATACAAATACAGCATCAAATAATAGCAATTTAAACATTGGAATAACAAAGCCTGAACCAGAATTGCATGCCAATATGTTATATGGAACGGTAAAGTACATGAAAAGAGTCATTTGTAAAAGACATATCCCAAGCCAACAAAAAGATCACTGCTTGAGCACCCCGGATGAGTAAATTTATACCTTTCTTTGTATCTGCTATTTCAAGGAGCTCAACTAGATCCACGTGATTCTTCAGTTTAGGCTCCATCCTTTTCTCCCCCCATGATCTAATCACCGCATTGTTGGCCTAAGAAATATTATACACAAATGATGTTTGGATGCGTATGGGAAAGAATTAAAAAGAGACAAATTCAACTAAACGAAACAAGAAACCTCATTATTGCTGACTGGAACTGAATCATGCACAAGGTTTCCAATTGTTTCCAGCTTTGAGTACAGCTGTTTAAAGCTTTCCTGAACTTCAACCTCTTTATCTGCTATCTGTTTCTTTACCCCCTCCGATTCACTGATGAGCTTAGTCGCATCTTCACCTGCCTATCAAACAGAAAAGGGCAGAGAGGAACATAAACCATATTTAGTCAGCCAGATTTCAGCAGTTAGAAATGTCGATTGATGATAAGTTTTCAATAGATACGAGTTATGGGCTTCTAACTTCTCAGTAGAGACTATTAAGAATGACCTCCTGATTAATACATTTCAAGAGATTATGCATCTCTGTGAATGTGGATAGCTATGTAAGCAAACAAAGTCCCCAAAAAAGGTGCACATGCCACATTATATATCATGAGAACTTTTTATTATTCCTGGTTTCTTATCTACAAAGCCTACTAAAATAAAAAGTTCAGAGTCGCGGTGCAGAACTACTGAAATCAGAAAGGAGAAAAGAAATTGCATAAACTCACACGCTTGAGTTTAGAGACTTCCTTACTGATCCTGTTGACCTCTTTCCGGAGACTCTCCAGCTCAAATTGTCCTGAAAACCATAACGGGGGATTGAATTTTTTTTCCTATTTTCTAAAGCAAAGCATAGTGCTTGATGGCTGGAAATAGAGGTTAAGGGTTGAAGAAAGAAGATTACGCTTTCGCCATTCTTTGTCGAGATGGATGACTTCGTCGACTTGTTCGACCCTGGCGAAACGACGGCGCTGAGATTCGCGGATGAGTTCAGGGTTGTGACCTTTTTCTTCTCTGAAGAGATTAACGTCCAACATTTCTGCCAAAGCACTGGGATCTAGTTAGCGGCGGCGCTGCTGCTCTTTACGGAGTGAAAGGAAGCAGAGGAGAGGGTTAAGCAATTCAGAAGATCGAGTGGCAAGGATCGGTAAAGTGGAGAACGGATTTAATAAAGAAAAGCGGACCATAAGGAAACTTTTTTTTTAAAAAAAGTAATTTTTTATGATTATGGGATGAATTTTAATTAATCGGTTCCTCACAGAATTAAGGAATTCGATGAAAGAAAATAATTGTGAAAAACATAAAACGGTAAGCGAAGAGGGTTAACTATTACTCCGTACTATGTTCTAGGCCACCATTGTTTAGGAAACTGTTTTTATTTTAATTTTGATTCTTCACTATTTATGGTAATTATATTCTAGTTCTGTCATCAATTCTCATATACTATGAATGCATTTTATGCCTCTATTAATTTTCAAGTTAGATTGAGGCTTAATAATATCACCTCCATTCTCTTCCTTGCAAATACAATTTACTAGGTTGACAGTGAAATAAATAGATATTTTGTCATAGTTATGAAATTTTAGAGATTTAATACATAAAAATTAAATTTTAGGAACTAAATAATTTTTTTAAAAAAATATTATTATTTTTTTTTATAAGAAGTCAAAATACTATTATGAAATATAAGATCACAAGACAGTTAAAATATAGAAAAGGGAAAAGCTCAAATACAACTAGATAAGAAACAAAAGAAAAGAAGAGGGAGGGGAAGTGAAAAACTTATCGTCATAAAAGGATATATATCTTGTAGTATCCAATCCCCAACATTATATTGCCTTGAGACCACCCGCGGAAATTTCATTATTAAATTTAATTCAATTTGAAATCGAGGGCAAGCAGAGCGTGTGATTAATTAATATCTAAAACTCATTATTGTTAGATTTAAATGGAAAATTTGGACTCCTGCCACGCATACACACAGCATGTGCTCCTTGCAGCATCAAAAGAAGGAGACAAAAAGAAGGAAAGTCCTTTTTATTTTTTATGCCGAAAGAGGGATTACAAGTCTAAACTTGAGTCTAAACGCAATCCAGAAAACTATACAGGGACACTGTCACGGGAATTCCCCTTTGCGATTACAAGATAGACATCATTTATGTCTCTTAAATTACAAACTACAAAGTAGTACAGCACTTCTAATATCCAATGATCGTCATCCATCCAGTTTCCACACAAAGAATGGTTGCCTATTCAACAAAGAATATCTTAACCCGAGGATCTGCCCTGATCCCACAAGCAGTCACGCAAGTAAAGATCACGAGGACTTCAAAAATTGACTCTGCAAGAATTTCACCCCATACAATCAATCTTTCCACTCCAGCAACACAGCTGTGAGAGCTACAGAAGGCTTCATCCAGGGTGAAAAGCTGGTTCCTGCCACAATTTTGCTCACTCTATTCTTTCCACAAGAAAACTTCAACAGCACCGGCAAAGTCTGATGGAAGAGCCCTCCTCATTATAGGCTACAAGAGTTGCAGGGTGTCGCCCACTCAAAATTAAGGAAAGTCTGAATTCACTAGATTTATCCACAAGTTTGCGAGTGTCACGAAATACTGCTTCCCATTCCAGGTTACCATTTTCAAACCTGACAAAAATCACGAGGAAAATGAAAACCATGCTAAGATTGCCCAGATTGATTAATGATATAGATTCTTTCTTCATCATTTTTTAAATTAACAAAAGACACTCAGTAGGAGCATATAATGCAGAAAGACCCTAAACAACTAAGATCCTATGACACATTTCATTTCAGTTTGTTTGCCCGTCCCCATGTATTTCAGCGACTATGACCTGACAGGCTTACTCTAATCACCAGAGAAGATCAGTGAAGGTTCACTGCAACTGTATCTTTTTGACTAGCATGAAAAGATTTGGCTGGAGAGGATGTGCATGTAAAAAATTGGCCAAAGGGCAAGGGACCAAAGGGAAAACCAGAGTTTTAAAATATTCTAATCTCGAAAAATGGGAAATTGGAAATGTTGAGACGTCACCACTCACCACCAATTAAAAACACAGTGTATGGGATCGCATACTGTGAGATCTACCATTCAGGTGAGACACATTTGACGCACACTATATATCTCTCTCACTTAAAACCCTGATAATGAAAATATTTTAAGCCAATTTCGTTGTTTGCATTTTGAAGACAGTTAAAACTATCGAACACATACCTGGTATAAAACCAACAGGCAAGGCTGACAATTGGCAAGTGGTTTCATCTCCAGTGAAGATACAGCTCTGAAGTTCTTGCTCATCAAGCTCGTGAATATACTTAATGGATTCAAGTAATTCCCTTGAAATGCCAGCTCGCTCTACATTATTTTGATTTGACACACAGAGAAGGGCTTCTTCAAGTCCTGAATCAGACCATATGGTATAACACTCATTCAAAAGTGCAAACAATCTTGCAGGATCTACAGAACCAGATAACATCCATGGCTTGTGAAGTTTTGCTGAGAGTCCAACAATTTCTGCCACTCTACAAATTTCTCCAAGTGCATGAATATACTGATAGCCTGTGTCAACCAACCATTCCACAAACAGGTAGCGTGTCTTTAGGACTAAATATAAATTCTTTAAACATTAATCGCAATAGTCAGTAGCTTACCTTTTGGGTTAGATAATATTTGGTCATGGACATTCCTCTGTACTGACTGCTTCCAAATGAAGGCACCATGTTTCATCTCCTCAGAACAAACTAAGGCCATTTTGGACCACGCAGTAAGATAATTAGATTGTTCCTCCCTTGACCCCAACTTGAGAACTTTTAACGTTGACAGCGCATCTTTTAGGAGTTCAATAGCAGATCTTATATTTGTCTCCGCCTATTCAAAATAAAGTATGCAGTGACAGGTATTAATAAAGGTAAATCAACCTGAGCAAAAGATTATCAATAAATTAAAAATATCAATAAGCAATTGCAGTCCATATTCATCAAATTAATCTCAAAGGGAACTGATAAAATTACTACCCCTGGCAGAACCTAAAGCAGTTATAAAATCAAGTAAACTGCTAAAAGTCTATCCAACTCCACTGACAGTCCAAAATACCATTTGCACATGCAAAGGCATGGATTTTGCAAGGATCTTAAAACATAAAATACTCAATATTTTAGGAACTTCACATACCATTGACAACCTTGATGTTAGCCTGTAATCTGACTCAAGAGGTTGAAACCTAGGTTCCTTCAAAACTTCAATAAGCTTGTCAAGACACACATTTCTTGTTGATTGATTCTCTGAAATATGTTCATTTGGTAGGACATTACACTGATGTAGCATGTCAGAGAATTCCTAAAACAGGAAACGAGAGGAAACAGGAGTGAGTTTTTATTCAAATACAACAACAGAGGTAATAGCCATAAAAAGCAGGGAGACACGAGCAAACAGCAAAAAATAGAAATGTAAACGAAAAAGTTATACTTCTCATAGATATTCTAATGGCCACCAGCGAGTTTATCAAAATTGGGATTCTATTTAGAAATCATGGATGCATTTACATGATTATGTATAGAATTTCAAAATAATATTCTACAGAAAAGCGAAGTACACCCCTAAACATCTTTGAGTTATGACCACTGCCTAGAAAAGGTGCACTTCCTTCTAGTCTAGCACCAGAGTTCAAAAACCTCAGAACTTGTTCCAAGGAGGTACCTCATCCCATATCAATTCATTGTTTATTTTCACACATCTAATCACACAAAATCAATCAGATTACTGGTCATCAGGCTGTCCCCCAGCACTTCCCGGGAAAAAGGTGCTAAGCTTATGAGAAGAATTTGAAAATAACATACTGTCATACATCATAACAAACATGCATGACTACACAGTGATAACATTGTCTGAGCACATAAACTAACCTGAATTTCTTCCTGAAGAGCCTTTGCTTTTGCTTCTTCACCATTAAGTGTAGCAACGCTTTGACCATTCTAAGTATTTCACGCAAGAAATAAATTTTAGAATCACTAAGCACTAACATTTTCTATAAAAGAATTCAAGCCAGCAAATAGTTACCAACCTTGAGATTCTGGAGATGGAACAGAACAGCATTGCACAATTCATCTGTCAATTTGCAATAGAAATCTACACAATCAGATGATTCTAATTTCGCTGATGACTGAAGAGGTAAATCCTTGTGATCTATAACAAACCCCTGACATTTGCTCTTTTCTTCACATAAGGCATCCTTAAATTCCCATGATTCATCCTCACTACCATCACCACCATTAATCAAATTAGGTTTCAAAATTGTTTGTAGCCTGTTTTCACTGACTTGCGGTTCATGACTAGAATGACTCTTTTCCACAGATTCAAGGCTTCTAGCCCCATGAGAAGCATCCTTAAATTCCCAGGAGTCACCATTAAAATCATCATCACCAGTGACCAAATTGGAATCCAACACTGCCTGCCCATTTTCACTCGCTTTTGGTGTACCGTGAGAAGTTTTTTGTTCAGCTTGACCATATAAATTCCATATCAAATCATTGATAGATAAGCTGGAAACAGGGCTATTAGAGCTATTCCTTATGGGGGATGCTGGTGCATAAGAAGAAAAACCTTGAGAGACAGAATGCTCATCAGTATCTGATATCTCATCACCAAATATTGATAGGGACAAGGCTTCCCTATGATTCTCTGAGTTTACTAGGCTCTTCTGGAAATTTAAAAGAATAGTTAACAATAAGATTATTGCTACAAGAATAATAAAGACTAAATTGATGGCTAAATAAAACAACAGTTCTTCCATGAAACCTAGCGTCAAAATTAAGAATTTAGCATTTAATATCCTTTTTGGACCTTCATAATACATGATATATAAAACATTCAATACCTTCTGGTCCGTTCCAACTTCTGAAACTGCATCCTTAGATTCAAACAACTTTACAGCAAAGTCAACATTGGAATTTGAAGGGAAAGCAATCAAAGCATTGAAATTTTTGTTGTCATCATCCTGCTCTTTTTTAGAATCTAACTCTGGTGTAAGATGGACTTCACACAGAGAACTAGGATAGAAATTAGAGCCAAAATTCAAGTCATCAGACCGATGAGATTCTGCTGCAACATATTGATCATCAGGATTACCTGGACCTTCACCATCAATTTTGAGTACATTCTCACCAATCGTATCTACGCCAGCCAACTTTTGAGCTTCCTAAATACCAAATCCAGAGCATGTAAATGAATGTTCCCTTAAAATCTGAACAGTCATACAAAATGAGATAATTATGTTAAAGTGACCTACCAAATTACGATTTGATCCTGATTCCAACACTTGAATATGATTTTGCACTGCGGAACTAGGATTGAACTCAAATCCCAGGTTCCATTCATCAGCTTTGTGGGAAATCCTACTGGATGAGTCCAACATGTCACCAACTCCAAACGCAGCATTATCGAAAGTGAATGCATATTCATCTGCACCAGTTGTTTCATGCTTTGTCTGTTCTACCTTGACAGATGCAAACATGTTAACTAAATTAAATCCTTTCAAATCAGCATAAGGATGTGTACATTAACAGACAAGTTAAAGGGAAAATATATTCATGTGATGAAATCAATCTCCTAATTAAGAGCATTGGAATCAGTTAATTAAGGCATATAAACAAATCACATCCAGACTCAAATTACAGCAGCACAAAATGAAGCATGTAAAATACAAGAAATTGAAGAAAATACCAACTCGCATTTCCTTAGTAACGTTCTTTTAATTTGTTATTCTGAAATCAGAATAATCGAAAAACCCTTGCTCCTGGTCTAGGATGCTAAGGATAAGAATTGCAAAAATCCATGCTCGATTAACCGAACTTGACAATAACAATACAACTAACGTTTTGGAAACTAATAAGGAAACAAAAAATAGGCATCCTTGTGATAGATCTCATCTAAAGTCCATCATTTACTTAAGCATAAGCAGCATCTCATCAATTTAAAACCTTGGTATCAATGCAACCATATCAATTTTCCTTCATTACCTTCACATCACTGCTCTCAGTTTGGATTTCAGATTCTGCACACTTGAATTCCCATCCCCCATCGTCATCACCGGTGTCCTCTAATTCATCAACAGAATCAGAATTGAAATTGTTAAGAATGGAGTTTAGTCCATTCGCGTCTGCATTGGAAGCAGCCACAGTCGTAATCAAGCTGACGTCGTTAGAACTTGCTCCGGGTGAATTCGAATCAGACACACTAAATACTGAAATCGATCCGTTGTCATGATTAATCTGCGGGCGTTGATTATACAAATTCGCAATTAAATCATTGATTCTAATGGCACCGTTCGAATCGGATTCCTTCTTTACGGAATCGCCGTTCTTTTTAGAGAATACATTGGCATCGTCTCCAAAAGGAAGATTGTCTGCGGTGGGTTCCTCCTCCACCTCCTCCTCGCCAAACATTGACAGCGGCAGAGCACCCTGGGGCTTATTCCACCGGGGCTTTTCTGGCTCTGCCGGGGTTGATGGCAGCTCAACCCGATTGATCTCGTTTACAGGGGAGCTGTTATTATGTGTAAGATCTTGGGAAACCTGAGGCGGGTCAAAAAAATTATAAGTGTCGGAGGGGTTAGAGGGAAAGTTGGGAGAGAAGAGTCCATTAGGCCTGTGGGCTGATCCGCCATTGATCTGATTGGAATAGTTAATGAAATCGCTCCAGTCGTCATCGTCGGCGGGGAGGTCTTTCCCATTGTTCTGAACAGGCTGATTTGGAAAAGAAACAAACTTGAAGTCACCAAAACTCTCGTCGTCGTCGTCGTCTGCCAGATTATCAGCCATGGCAGAGAGACTTGACACGCGCCTTTACCTTTCTGTCGGTGTCTATCTCCCTGCGTGTATGTTATGGCTTTGCCTTGGCTCTCTTGCTAATGCCGTTTATGGTGGTAGGCGAATCCCCTGGGTTTGCCCGGACAGCTATCCAACGCTTACTACTCTAGACTACTGGCGATCTCCCTCAAAAAAATTGATTTTTACTCGCATTTTCTTTAAAAGAAACTATTATTGTTGCCGCCTTAGTTTTAATGAAATTAAATTATTCATTTTAATTGCAATTAAATGAGTTAACATACTGATTTTTAAAAGACCAGATTGCTTGACGAGAATTTTTTATCACTATAACTAAAGGAGCCGTTTTAATTTTAAACTATTGAAGCCCCCTCTTTTATATATATAAAATACTCCCTACAATTCTTAATATACAAGATATTTACCTAATATTAGTTAGCTTAACATTACATGTATTTTCTAAAACAATGTAATTATTTTCCTTATTTCTTTTATTAGTTAGCTTAACATTACATGTATTTTCTAAACACTGTATACATTTTTCTAAACATTTTCTAAACACTGTATTCATTTTTCGCTCGTTGTTAATTAATCATTATTGATGAGGGTCATAGTAAATTAGAAAATGATTGATAATTGTAAAAAATTATGTTTTATGGCTGTACGAATAATTAGCCGGTTGAAAGTGTATTATAATTAGGAATATTATATACAGATGTGGACTGTTAGTTTAAATAGATCTTATATGTTGATATATATGTAACACAGTCAAACTAAGCCATGCGCCGTTTTCATTTTAAACTACTAAATATTAACTACAAATAATTTCAATGGTGTTTTTGTGGACCCTTTTATTTTTTAAAAAAAAAATGGTATAAACCCCCGGAACTAAGTTGAAAGTAGATATACTAAGGTTTAAACTCTTGTAGGATAATTTTTTTAAAAAAAAAAGGACTTGGACTGTTAATTTAAGTATATCATATACATTTTGACTAACAAAAAAGTATATCATATATATGTTTATAATCTGCATACAATATGATCAAACTAACTCAGCCATGCGCGTATGGAGATCCATTGTTTATAAGATGTAAATATAAGAGAATCATATCTTCTCTGGTTAGATTAGTAATATGGTGCATAAAATTTATAGATTTTGTTTTAATTAATTGGGCACAGGCATGACGCTCCTTAATTTAATTATTGTCTAGACTCGGAGAAGGAAGATGATGTCGCTACCCAGTCCTGCCGCAGCGATGTTCTCCGATATAACAACGTTCCGACATTGTTTCTGGTTTTGAGTATCCCTCACTAGATCAGATACATATCATGCTTTGTTCGTGTGTATATCACCAAATCCAAAGGACAAGTGGCTTGCAAGTTGCAAATCCAACCAAAGGCACGGCAGCAGATAAAATATCAATCCATTCTAGAGTTGGATCACAACCACATTCACAAGGAAAACACAGAAAGTGGGATTAAACTAAAATCTATTGTTCCAAATGATCCAAGCATATATATATATATATATATAACAAAATGTAATTAACTAGCGTGCGTGCATCATCATCAGGGGCAGAAGAGTGGGGATGAAGGCGAACAAGAAAGCAGGACAAGAAGAAAGGAGAGAAGCAGAAGCAGAAGACAAAGAGCCAGTGGGAGTGTTGGTGGTGAGAACGAGGACCATCCAGTCGTCTTCGGAACCAAGTCCGACGCCGGTGTACAATGAGTTGTTGAGATACGAAGCGTAGGGATTGTTGTGAGTGAAGTTAGAGAGGAGGACGGTGGGTTCCAACTTGGCGACGCAGGCAGGCAGAATAACGCCGTCGCTGGTAGAGTTGATGTTGATTCCACATTTGTCGACGTGCTTCTCAAAGTTTGGGAATTTTTGGATCCCAGAAGCAGTAGGATAGTACTGCCTCACATTTTCACACGGCACGTCCTCCAGTTCATCTGCTATCTCGTTCGCCAGGCACGATGCTCTGTCCACTTTCGCCAGCACCGGCAGATTCTGACTCTGCCTGTAGCTGTTTAAACCCTTCATTACACTATCCTTCTCATCTGCATGCGCCCACATATGTATTATTCATCGTTTCAATGAAAAAAAAAAAGAGAGAGGATGTTTCATGTATATCGTGTACCTTTACAGTGCGCCGGAGTGGAAAGCAAGAGGAAGGCAAGAACAGGGGCAAGAAGGAAGGAGGCCATGGTGGTGGGTTTGAGACTTCTCAGAATGGGAATAAACATGGGCAAATTGGTTGATATGTAGTGACAGGTATCGACTCATCGGTCTTCCACGTGGCTACCATGCAAAGCATTCAAAACCATGTCTTCCAGGTCATTCATTCCTTTAGATCTCATTACATTATTTTTAATAACTCACTCTCAGATTTTTTTGGTACTTGTTAGGCTATTATCCTTTCATAATTAATATACACTATAAAAACCATGTCATTTAAATTTAAATTCAATACTATATAATTCGATTCGATTGGTTTGATTCAATTCAGGCACAAATGCTCAACAATGGAGATCGTTACATCTATTGTATCGAATTTGGAGCGGTTGATTGAAACCAATTCAAAATAAATCTGTTTCGTTTCCTTTTGAACAAATGCAATATGCATATCCGATCCGAGGGACACAGTTCAAACCAAGTTCTGGTCTCTAGACGTGTCCGATGCATGTGATTAACACGACACGTAAACAGAGTCCTTCGGCCATTCGTCGGCACGTGGCATATTCAAACTCTCCACTGCAATCACACGTGCAGCCATCTGAGATAGCCTGCCTCATTACTTGTTCCACATCCACAACTAGCATAAACCCACCCTCTCAATCGACTCCGGAAATAGCCTCTGTTCACAAAAAATTGTCGTACCTACAGAATGGCTTCCGGTGACCAACAATTTCCCCCACAGAAACAAGACCAGCTTCCTGGGAAAGAGCATGCAATGAATCCCATACCCCAATTCACCAGCCCCGACTACAAGCCCTCCAATAAGCTTCAAGTACATATATACATGAAGAGTCCTCGTGTATTCATAACCTTCCTTTTCCTGATGGCAAGGCCATAATTGATAATACTAATTAACTTGTTTGGATGTTTCAGGGGAAGATAGCACTAATTACGGGCGGTGACTCTGGGATTGGACGAGCCGTATGCAATTTGTTTGCGCTGGAGGGAGCCACCGTAGCCTTCACATATGTGAAGGGACATGAAGACAAGGACGCCAAGGACACTCTTGAGATGATCAACAAGGCCAAAACTGGGGATGCCAAGGACCCCATAGCCATACCGGCTGACTTGGGATTTGATGACAACTGCAAGAAAGTAGTGGACGAGGTGGTCAAAGCGTTTGGCCGCATTGACATTCTCATCAACAATGCAGCCGAGCAGTACGAGGCTGAATCCGTGGAAGAGATCGACGAGAAAAGGCTCGACAGGGTGTTCAGAACCAATATCTACTCCTATTTCTTGGTCACCAGGTAAACTAAAACAACTGATCGGATATCATTAAGAATTTCCCAGGAGGTCATTGAATTTCATTGGCACACAGGCATGCGCTGAAGCACATGAAGGAAGGAAGCAGCATCATCAACACGACATCAGTGAATGCGTACAAAGGACACGCGAAGCTACTGGACTACACCGCGACGAAGGGTGCGATTGTGTCATTTACGAGGGCTCTGTCTCTTCAAGTGGCGAGCAAGGGAATAAGAGTGAACGGGGTTGCCCCGGGACCCATCTGGACTCCCCTAATACCAGCTTCTTTCGAGGAGGAGAAAGTGGCTCAATTTGGAGCAGAGGTGCCCATGAAGAGAGCTGGCCAGCCTATTGAGGTTGCTCCCTCCTATGTGTTTCTTGCCTGCAATCAGTGCTCCTCTTATATCACTGGCCAAGTCCTTCACCCCAATGGTAATACACTTCTATGTGTGCTCATTTACGCTTTTATCTGGGTTTTCTAACACAGACGGCGTTTTTTGCAGGTGGAACTGTTGTAAATGGCTGAAGGATAAGTGACATCCTCTGAATCTGAATATTCAGTTTCGTCGTTTTCTGCTCTAGGTAAAAACCTCTTTTGCTCAGCAAGGAAAATGAATTTGTAATTTAGCTCGTCCGTAAATGTTAAGCTTAAGAAAATAAACATATGTTTTTGTCTACGTAGAAACGCAAGAGAATCACTATCTATACTTGTTATACGTATATATATGTAGAAAGAGAGAGTATAATGTGTGTGTAACAAAGATCTATGGGGGAATAAATATCAAAATCCAGCTGTAGAAGTTTGTATTGGTATTGTAAAATAGCTTCTTCTTCAGTTGGCTTTAACATTATTACGAATAATATTGTATTGCCTGAGATGTAAATTCTCCTCTTACTCCCTCCGCCAAAATTCAAAAGTGTGGAGGGGAAACGTCAGATCATATGGGAACCGCAAACCTGAAAACTTGACACTAAAATTTACAGTTATACGAATAGAACCCAGTAGCAGAGTCATTGACATCGTGATTAATTAGCAATCAGCAAATAGCTTGTCAGGCCCAATCAAAATAGCAGTCATTTTTAGATGGCAGTCATATTTGGCCTCCCTTCAACTTGACGTTAGAGGAGGAGGCTCTGCCGGCGGCATTGGAGAAGATGGCAATTGTGATCTGAGAAGAAGCTCTGATGAAGGTAGCCAATTAGGGGTCTATCGGCGACGTGGGCGTGGAAGACGATATCTATGGTGATGGTGATCGATGTTTTGGCATGGGTGAGACCGTGAGAGAGGTTATACGTGTTAATGAATGAAATTATTCAGGCTCAAGTGGAATTAACACTTGGAGCCTATATGATAATCTCGATATGGTCTAGACGTCCTCCAATTCCGTCGGGGTGGGACGGAATGACACCAATTTTAAGTGTTGATGGAAAAATTGCACCATTTCCGTCGGGGTAGTATATATTATGATTTTCTGTAATTCTCCTGGAAAAACTATTCTCAGAAAAGAATGCAACAGTAGAGGGAGGTGCTGATTCCTTTGTGGAAGTTCATAGTTGTTTAATTCAAATGTAAAATCCAGATACAATATATTACGCCAAATCCTGGACTATCAGATGTTATAAGCGACATATAAAGAAGCATTTTAGATGGAAGATGGTACGATGTCTTGTTTAAGGAGGTCATAAAGACGCTCAATAAGATTAAGCAAGAACCCATCTGCACCGTGTGCGGCCACCAGAGAAATTGATACGGGAAGGTCTTCGTGCATCCCCATCGGTACGTTAACCTGTAAGCGTAACAAAAGACAAAGATACAGCATAAACACAGTAAAGGATTGCAAGTTTAACAAAATCACAGTTTGTGCGATTCAAAAATAAACAGAACCTGGCACAACCCCGAGACGCCAGCTATGGATAACAAGGCAAAAGCCTTTGCACGAAAAATTTCCAGTTCAGGCGCATTTGTTCCAAGTTTTGGTGGTGGCCCTGGAACAGTGGGGATAACAAGCACACCAAAATCCTGAAATTTTCAAAGAGAAAAGGCCATTTTCAATTAAAATAATGTGCATGATTGCGGACCCATCCATCAGAAAATCCAAAAGAATAAGAATAGAAACTATCAGTGAGCTATGGGATCTCCAGATGTAATGTCAATAGAAAGAGTACCCCAAGGAGAGAAGAAAGAGCATCACGCATTTCCTCTTTTACGGACCGACACAGATCAATGTTTTCCCCTGTTGACCTCAGGGCATCTGATACACGTTCTGATATTCCTGGGCCTATGTCAGGTTTCACTGTACTAACCCATTCACCATGGTTATTCTTGAATTCGTACCTATGTGTGGTGCGGTATAAAAGCAAGAAAACAGATTTCAATTTAAGGCAGTCCACAATGCACAAGAAAGGCACAGGCATAGATGAGACCAAGGATTAACAGAACTAACCTCTCAAGTAACCGCATGGCACTTGAAAGGGCCGCCAGAGATGGAATGTTATATACTTGGTCTGATTGACTATTACCCGTCATGAAATGCCTTAGACTTGGAACCCTGACCTTTACATAGTCGCCCAATATTTCATGCTTCAATACATCATCTACGTAGGGGAAAAATGAATAACATTTCACTTAGCGAAAGAAAACACAGAGATATATATCTATATATATGATTTTTTATATACAATTATAACTACTATCCATATAGCAAATCATCTAGACGTAATTTATACACTCACCTCCGTATAACTTCTCAACCGCTTTAATGAAAATTTCCCCAACCAGATTGTGTGGAATGCTTGACCGCTGAAAACAATCGTCTGCAATAATAATGCGAGTGGGTCTGATAGGTGTTACTTCAGGCAATTGCAGAAGCACACGTCCAACTCTGCTCAAAATCACAGGATCCCTAGCGAACCATCCTGGATACAAAGTTGGAACGAAAAGGATGACATTCCAAGAAAATAGCTCAACAATTAGTGAGGCTACGATTATAAAGCAATGTATGCTCACCGTACAGTTAAGGGTAAGAAACGAGCAGACTGAAAATTCAGACCAATGATTTTAAAGAGAAAGATAAACCCCATCCTTCTTACTACTTCTTGTTCAAGACCATGATTTTTTCCCAGATTTCTAGGGCAAATATGTACTCCTATTTTCATAAGCTGTGTATTTGGTGTATCTGATTATGAACAAACACATGACATGAGGACATTAAAACCATTCAGAAACATGCATGTTGAAGAAACCAAATAATAACTCTTTTATATGCTCCCTAAATCAATCACCCCTGTCACTCATCAGTTCTATTACCATCGGCCTTCAAAATTTTTTGGTCACCAAATTCCATGTTGCAGTCAATATAAACTGAATATTTAAGAAAGCTTCCAAATTTTCGGTTCCTTACCAACAGTGTCAAAACTCTGTGCCAAGGGAACAACTCCTGATGTTGAAACAGTTCCATGAGAAGGACGAACCCCGAAAATCCCACAATATGAAGAAGGCACTCTCACACTTCCTCCGGTGTCAGTTCCTATCGTACCAAGAATTTTTGGGTTCAAATAAATGAGCCAAGAGATGCCAGAAATTATGCAAAGAAGAATAGCTTACCTATGGAGAAATCTACAAGCTTTGCACCAACTGCTACAGCAGAGCCGCTAGATGAACCCCCAGGTACCCTATCGGCTGCACAAGGATTCCTGGGTGTGCCATAGTGCACATTCTCTCCATCTATACTGCCAAATAAAAATACTCAGCTATATGTTTCAACAGATGTTGTCACATGCCTGATCAGCAAAGATACAATTACTCACATGACCAGTTTCTTCACCGAATTTTCTGACTCTCAAATCTTAGTTTAGTTAAATAAATTTCGACATTCAAATATGTTAGAATCGCAGACTTTTAGAAACTAATGGCCATGATGAAAGATAAACGGGAATAGAAATGCTGACTAGAATTGGAACCTGTAAGCCATTTCGTCCGTGACAGTTGTACCAACACAAGTGGCACCTGCATTTAGGAGAGCTGATATAGCTGGAGCAGTGGATGAAGCCACCGGATGAGTTCTCGCCCAGTCAGGATTCCCCAATCCAGTCACATGCCCCTCCACATCAAATCTGTTTCAGAAGTAAAATTTCAAGAGAGAGTTGATGAAACAAATGACTCACGCACTTAGAACTTGAGATGGCATGGAATTCAGTAAAGATGAAGTTTAATAATTTGAATATTCTGTTAATCAAAAGAGAGTGACAGAACTTACAGTTCTTTGACTGCAAAAGTAAGAGAACTTAACGGAAGACCGGGGGTTGACGAACTTGGTGGGAGAATGAATTTCTCCATGAAAGCTCCGTAGTCTGAGTCTGTTGCCATGTCTGTTACAGCGTCGGAAAATTGCTCAGTTACACCAAGCCAGTGGCTCGAAATTTACGCTCTTGTTCAGCGAGGGTGATGATGGTAACCAGTGGATAAAAAGGCAGAGGTCCTTCTCAACTCTCAACTCGGAAACTGAAACTACTCTAGATCCATTATATGCGTTCTTCTTCTTTTTCTCCCCTCTAGTTCTTGATAAGGCGTGAACAACTGCAACCGCAGGGTTTCGCTGACCAATCCTAAGGGGCGTCCGCGAGAGGAATCCACATTATATGCTAAGAATGATATGTTTCTTAGGTGCTAATACCTGTATTAGTATATATTTTTTTTAATTTTTTATATATTATATTTATTTATATTTAAATGATATGATGTTTTTTCGGGATGTTTTTTACACCTAATATCTTAAATTAATTAATTTTCATAATACCTGTTACATATAAATGCGAGAATTAAATTAATTAATTTGAGATATTGAGGATAAAAAACATCTCGTTTAAAAAAAGATATCATTTAAATATAAAAAAATACAATATATAAAAAAATTAAAAAAATATGTTAATACCTCTAATTAGAGGTATTAAGACCTAAGAAGATATAATTCTTAGCATCTAATGTGAACTCCCGGCGAGGCGGGAATGTCTTACAAAATAACCTTAAATAACTGTCCATGCACAGTAAAGCTATAACATGTTGATGAACTTTAATAAGATTATTTATATTAATGATGAACTGGTATTCAATTTAATATGGTTCTATTGGATCCGTGGAGACTTGAGACGACTATGGCCAAAAAATAAAAACCACGAGGACATTAAAATGCTTGCAAGTGACTTTGCTATCGGATATTCATAAAATAAGGTGGTATCTACTTTTTTTGCACATATTTTGTTAGGCAAATCTTAGTTAGGTGAAGAACTAGAAAAAATATCAAAAAATCTTAATATGGATTCATCTATAAAAAAAAGGAAAAATCTCATTAAAATTTTAAGAAATCAAAAAAATCTTAAAAAAAATCTCATAGACAATTATTTCTTCAAAAAGGTCCTAAGGGACATTTGTGATACTGATTCAAAGTTTGAAATGACCACTTTGCCCCCATTAATAGTGACAGGCTCAATTAGCGACAACATTGGTCCGTTCGGTTCGACGGGGAGAGGATGGGAGAGATTTTAATGGAGTGGAGGGGAGGGGATCAGAGGGATTTTATATTATTTTGTTTAGACTGATCAGAAGAAAGAAGTGGAGGGTTTTAATGTTACTTTATTTAGTTCAGAAGGGAAGGGGAGAGAAATTATTTTTACATTGACAACTTTATCCTTATGTTATAAGAGAAATTTCAATGTTACCTTATTTTGTTTAAAAGGGGAGGGAGGGAAGACCAAAAGAATAATCATAAAAATTACTCGAGGATGCTTATGAAGCAGCAAAATTGCGCATAGAATTCCCCGTGTTTTATATCTTTAGATGGCTTTTGTGAAGTTAGCTAGTTGCAATAACACAATTTTATAATTCATTCAACTATCTATCAAAATTGCTACAATTAAATTAGGGAGGAACTTTTCATTTGCTATTGACCATAACTAAAGCCAAATCATCCGCAAAGGAAGACGGGAAAAAAATAATCATAAAAATTGTTCATGGATTCTCACAAAGCAGCAAAATTGCACGTAAAATCCATGCTAAACATATCTTTACATAGCTTTCTAAAAGCTATCTGCGGTAATACAATTTTACAATTCATTCAACTACCTATCAGCCAAAACCAATTAAAAAGGACAAACATTTCAAATAAAAGATGTTATCTTCTATACTTCACAGCTTCAATCTTCCACCCAACCAAGGAAACAACACTTTGTTGGCAATCTGATATTAACCCAAATGTTTGAAGACTCCAAAGTTCTGAATTGGGATAAATGATACTCTCTCTAGTCCTAATTATAAGACATATTTAACTGATTTTGTGGAGATTAAGGAGATGAGTTAAATTTGTTAATTTTACTCATTTTCCTAAAATACCCTTATATAAATTTAAAATGACATAAGTAAAAGTGAATCAACAACCCTCACCACATACCTCTCTGACTTAAAATTTTTTTTTCAACACACTTTCTAATTGAAATAATGGTCTTACTATATATACATATGTGTGTATGTATGAATACATATAGATATACACACATGCATACATACGTATATATATATATGTGTGTACACAAACACACACACACATATATATGCATACACACACACACACACAAAGATATGTGTGTGTATATATCTACACACATATATATTGACACACACATATATGCATATACGTATACACACACATATATATTGACACACGCAGATATGCATATACGTACACACACATATATACAAATATACATATATGTACATGCCCACACACACATGTGTGTGTGTGTATTTGTGTGTAGACACATATATATACATACATATATACAAAGACACATATATGTATCAACCCACACACACATATTTGTGTGTGTAGACACACACATATAGACATACATATATACACGGACACATATGTAGATATGTGTGTGTCTATATATATTGGCAAATTAACGTCATCTGATCGATAAATAAAATAAAATCTAACAATTTAAAAGTTTCACTAATTGGAAGAGTTTACGCACTCATATACATATATTCACCAAAAACTAAACACACTTGAGAGAATGAAATAGGGTATTTTAGGAAGAAGTTGATAAAAATTAAAATGTTATGGATTAAAACCAACTCCAAAATGTTATCTTATAATTAGGAGAAGAGTGAGTAGTTCAAAACCAACCTGATTCCTCCACCATAAAGCAAAGCAAGATTGATTTTTTTTTTTTGCTCGAAACAAAGCAAGATTGATAGAAGTATAATAAACTATTCGCAAAATCCAACACCTCAATCATAGGGCCTGTTTGGGTTGGCGGTAGGAATGGTGGCTTAAAAGCCATCTGACTTAAAAAAAGTTCGGTAGGAAAAAAGTTAGGTTATAGATAATGATTTGTGTTTGGATTGTCCATTTGACTTTTTGCAGAAGTAACTTTTTTCTTAACTGATGAGTGTTTGGATTGTCATTTGAAAAGTCAGTTAAGATAGAAAATGACTGAAAAGGGCATGAATCATATTGAGTTACTACTATACATATTAGTCGATCTTGAATAAATAAAGATAAAAATTTATATTTATATTTAAAATTGAAAAAATAAAAAATAAATGTATTTATTATTTAAAAGAGAACTCAACTTACGCAAAAAGAGAAGCGTGGTTGAAAAAATAAAAAAATAAATGTATTTATTATCATATTGGGTTGTATTTATTATTTGTATAGTTGTAGCTTTTATATATATATATATATATATATAATGAATAGAGAACTCAAACGCAAAAAAAAAAAAAAAAAGATCCAAAATGGAGAGTTGAATAAGTCAATTAAGACGGGCTTTAATGAGATAAGTCACCTGACTCCCAAACAAAGATTCAGAGAAATTTTTTGTCATTTAACCTCTATCGACTTAAAAAACTATCGATTTTTTTACACCGTAATCTTAATAAAAAAACCAACCAAAACAGGCCCATAGATTGTCACATATCATAATCTAGCAAAATCTTACACACATGCAATGAAGAAGCATAATCAACTCAGTAAGTCCCGTCCCGCAAAAGAATGCACTAATCAGATAAATCGACGTCACCCCATACTGATAGTAAAAGTCATCATGATTCCAGCCATGAGAATGAACAGACACAGATTTGATAATCACTGACTACTTCCCTGTAATACCAATTGCAAGCCACAGACAAGTATAAGAAGAGCTCGTGATGCTTGAAACAACATAGACTTCTCAAATAGAAAAGTTATTCACAAATATCAAGGTAAGGGAAATATCATCGAATCTTGGATAAACTGTACGCCACGTTTATAAGAATTGTAAACACCTCTGTCCTTATCCCAGCTGCACCCAAACAAATTCCAATTATCTATCATTCTCCCACGTAACAGAACAAAAACGATGATTATCCATATTCTGTCTTTGTTCCATTCTCTGCAAGATATCTCTATCTGCACAAAACATCAAAGACACCGAAAATCTCGAAAGTTAAAATTTGGTAAATCTCACACTTTACCGGACGAAGCTCACGGGAATGGAAGTGAAGGAGTGATTGCCAGGGATCGCTCGATTGCTATTGCCTCACCAACCTTGATCAGTCGAATAGGATTTGAGCTGGAGGCTGGAGAGAGGAATAACAGAAAGGCATCTTAGTACACTGTCACTCCAATTTTTATTATCCCTCTAAATCCGTCAATTTGGGGAAGATTTTAAGGAGAAAGGAATTTTTTTTTTGAAATTTTTCCCTCCTCTCCTAATAATATGATCACCAAAGAAGGATGGAGGCCAAAATCCCTCTCATTCCCCTTCCCCACAAACCAAACAAACCCTGAAAAAGAAGAAAGAACTCTGATAGCGGCGAAAAGCGCGATGTCCCTGGGAATTATAAGGTATATGAGTGCCTCCTCCAACCTCACCTCGCCTTGCTCGCTCTTTTGGGATCGTCTCTACTCTTCTTCTCTCGCACCAGCCACTCTCTTAATCTCCAGCCATGCCCATATCCCAATCCCGTCAGCATCTCGCCTGTTTTCTCTCAACCTCTCAGGTAAGTCTGCCTCTTCTCTCCCCTCACACCACACAAACCGATAATTAGTTTTGTGTTGAATCTATCAGATTTCTTTTTCCTTTCATATTCTCCTCACAACACTGTGTATTATGTTCGCTCTCACTTTTCAAGTATTCTCTTTCCTTTTTCTGCAAATGCGTGTTTATATCATGAGATTTGGTACCTTTTATTTCTTGCCTTTAGTTCTGGAATTCTTTGTTATATGAACAAAACTGGTCCCAGTGATATGCGTCTGAAACTCCTTTTTGTTCTTATCTAGTCTTGAGTGTTATACTTTGTCTCTGCTTCCAGTCTCAGATTCTCTATCTCAATCTCTCACTCACGGGCCACTGCAAGTATCCTTCAAGTGCTCAACTCTAAATCTCTCACTCTCATTCAACCGCAAGTATCTTTTTCTGTTTTATAAACTTAAAATCATTTTATTATATTGCGTGAAATCCTAATCGCTTTGAGGTTTGTTGCTTTTGAATCTTACATGAGTTCAGACTAGGTCCTTTGTAAAACTCAAATCTCCAGGAGAAGGCGCTTTATCAAAGTGTCATATTTGCTCCAATAACAATTGCATTTTATATTTACAAATCCTCACATTTCAAGGGTTTAAATCCCTATTTGTTTGTTGTTTCGGCATTGAGGAAAAAAAGGATAAGACTTTGAAATTTTGGGTTCGGATATGGCATTGTCGGGTTCTGGAAGTGCTGGATCCACTAATGCAGCAACTGCCAAAAAACATATCAAGAGACCCAAATGTATTAACCTCTGAAACTCACTGATTTCTAATAGTTTCTTTTGACTTCCGGAGTTATGTTTGCAGATACCCACATTTGAATGGTTCCGTTAGCATGTTATTGTTCTTTTGCAATCTATGCCCCTTACTAGTGTCTTTTTGTATTATAGTGAGAGTATTCTATGTTGTAAGACTCTTTTTAGGTCTTATTTTTGTTCTTGTTATGTTGTTCTTGGGATTTTTGCCAATTGCTAAGAAGAAATATGCACCGAACCTGCTGATCATAGTATCTCCCATATATATTTGGCTGGAGTTTATGTCGTTGTAGCCACATAAAGAAGAAAGGTTTGAAAAGATTTTGACATGATCTTGACTGTCTATACAAATTTATTACTCAAGGTTACTTGAGACAAAGCATGCACTTGGTATGACTTGTTATTGATCTCTTCTCCTTCACTATTTCCATCTATAAATTTGAAATGCTTATCTTATGATAAATATGGAAGTGCCTTGGCAATAATCAAGGACAACATGGGCAAGGATCTCACTCGAGTTTGTCTTGATGTGTACTTTAATGAGCCTATATCATCTCTCTCTATATTGTCCCATTAATTTTCCTTGGAAGCAGTGTTGTTAAGACGTAGAGTCTATGTAGAAACGGTAAGGGTGAGCAAAAACGTAAAATCGGAAAACGTAAACGAAACGTAAGAGTTTACTACGTATTACAAAAAAACTAAAATCCAATATATATAAAACCAAAACACACCAATACATTAAAATCATCACAAATTTAAGTCCAAACACTTAAGGAAATAATTAAGTTCAAACTCAGTCATCACAATACATATTAAAATGATTAATTTGGATTAATGAGTGATTATAAAATTTTCAGTTTAGTCCCTCTATGAAGCTTTCTAAAAGTTTTAGTTAGGTCCCTACATTAAACACTGCGTTTTGACTAGGGCAGTTGACCTTTATAGTTTCTCCATTCAATATAGGCAGCAGACCCGACAATAAAGAACGAGGGATCCGGAGTATATCATAGTGCCGCGACAAACCTTCGACCTTCCTTCTCCACTTCCATCGCCGGCGATTCTCACCTTCATCATCATCGTCGCCTGCGACATTCCTTTCTTCCCTCACCGTACTCCATGCCACCACCGTTTTGCACCACCATCGCCGTGAATCTGATTCAGCGAAGAAGAAGCAGCAACGTCCAGCCGATTTGTAGATTCTTCTTTCTCGAAGGATACAATATTCACTCCAGCGATCAGATTCAGCGAAGAAGAAGAAAGAAGATTAAGCGATCAAGTCAGGTTCAGATTCAGCAAAGCAGATGCAGTAATTGAACCAACTCGATTAACTCATCGTTTCTACCGAGTTAACACTACGTTTCGACCGTTTCAGCTCCATTTTCGTTCCTACCACCGTTCTGACACGATTTTCAGGCAAAAAACGTAGAAACGAACATTTCTACGTTTCAACACTACGTTTTAACAACACTGCTTGGAAGAGTAAAGTTAAAAAATAGCTAGTTGAAACTTGCCATGGACAACGTGGGAAAGTGGTTTGCATATTTATCACGTAAATGTTTGTACTTTGTTTTCAGCGAAATTGCCTCATGCAAATTCTTCGGCGAGTGAAGCCACATTTGTTCAATAATTATGCCTTGCTATTCCATGGAAGAACTACATGAAATGAAGGTCATGTTTTTGTGGTGGCTAGTCACTCATATTGAAAACATACATTGAGAAAAACATTTGTCTTTGCTCGAGGAATCCCACCAGAGGAAGAGGAACAATTAGCCAACTAACTTTTTTGGTAGCTAAGATGACTGGTAATGACAGACAACTTACTGATTGTATTTAACATACACGTATTGGCCGTTGTATTTGTATAAAGGGTCATTTGTATTGATGACAATGTTGTTGACAATTTGTATTTGTGTAAATGTGTAAAAGTGCATTTGTATTGATTTGATTTTTGTTTTTTAGTTACATGATGAATTTTTTGGTGCCTCAGTGCACTTTGCAAATGTTATGTTATGGTACGTATACAAAATGGTGTGATTTTGATAGTCCAGGTTTTTTACAACTCCATGGACTGTTTTTTCCAATTAATTATCCAAAAGTTAACATGTCCATGTTCAGGTTTGTAACAACTCCATTACAACGTTTTAATAACTACATTTTCAGGTTTTAACAACTCCATCACAACGTTTTAACAACTACATTTTTAGGTTTTAACAACTCCATCACAACGTTTTAATAACTACATCTCCAGGTTTTAACAACTATATCTTCAGGTTTTAACAACTCCATCACAATGTTTTAACAACTACATCTCTAGGTTTTAACAACTCCTTCTATTCATTTTTGACAACTATTTCAGTTAGGTATTGACAACTCCTTTGTTAGTTTTTTACAAATCTTTAAGTTGGTTTTGACAACTCCATCTGTGGGTTTTGACAACTCCTTCAGTAAGATTTTGACAACTCCATCTATGGGTGTTGACAACTTCTTCAGTGGATTTTGACAACTATTTCATATGGATATTGACAACTCCATCTGTGATTTTTGACAACTTCTTCAATACGGTATTGACGACTCTATCTGTGGGTATTGACAACTTCTTAAGTGGGTTTTGACAACTATCTCATATAAGTATTCACAACTTCATCTGTAGGTTTTGATAACTCCTCCAGTACGATATTGATAACTTCATTTGTGGGTGTTGAAAACTCCTTCAGTGGATTTTGACAACTCTTTTAGTTGGTATTAACAACTCAATTTATGGGTTTTGACAACTCTGTTAGTACGATATTGACAACTCCATATATAGGTGTTTGCAACTTCTTCAGTGAGTTTTAACAACTATTTCATATGGGTATTGACAACTTCATCTATGAGTTTTGACAATTCTTTCAGTACGGTATTGACAACTCCATCTGTGGGTGTTGACAACTCCTTCAGTGAGTTTTGATAACTATTTCATATGAGTATTGACAACTTTATCAGTGAGTTTTAACAACTGTTACAATTCATAATATTCGTCGATCTAACATAATTCCCAAGCAGCCCACATATCTAAGTGACTATCATTGCTCTCAACTTACTTCAGCACCATTGGTTTCCAGTCTGGCTCCTGTAGATATCCTCTTTCTTCAGTCTTATCCTATAGTAATTTTTCTCATTCTTATAAACACTTTGTTTGTTCCATTTCTATTCTTTCTAAACCTAAAACATATCGAGAAGCAATTAAACATCCTGAGTGGAAGTAGGCAATGAAAATTGAAATCGCAGTTTTGGAGCAAAATAATGCCTGGATTTTGACTGATTTACTTAAGGATAAAACTCCTATTGGCTATAAATGGGTGTTTAAGACTAAATTTCATGTTGATGGCACTTTGGAAAGATATAAAGCTCGATTAGTGGCAAATGGCTATATCCAAATTAAGGGAGTTGATTATTTTGATACTTTTTCACCAGTTGCTAAAATAACTACTGTATGTTCATTACTTGATGTTGTTGCTTCCTCCAGTTGGCATCTTGAACAACTTGATGTCAATAATGCTTTTTTGCATGGTGATTTACATGAGGATGTTTACATGTCTCTTCTTCCTGGGTTTTCCCCTTCTCATCCCAATCAAGTTTGTAAATAGCAGAAATCTCTCTATGGTTTAAAACAAGCCTCACGTCAATGGTTTGCTAAACTCTCTTTTGCTCTGCTCTCTTGTGGTTATGTTCAATCTAAGTCTGACTATTCTTTATTCATTAGGAAAATTGGTGATTCTTTTACTATTATTTTGGTTTATGTTAATGATATCATTTTGGCTGGTACTGATATAGTTGAGATCAATCGCATGAAAACTTTTCTTGACCCCACATTCAAGATTAAGGATCTTGGCAAACTAAAATTCTTCCTTGGTCTTGAGGCTGCTCGTTCTTCTACTGGTATATCTTTAAATCAGTGGAAATTTGTACTTGATATCCTTGATGATGCAAATTATTTGGGTTGTAAGCCTCTTTCTACTCCTATGGCTTGTCACACTTGATTATCTCAAGATCTTGGCACTTTACTCACAGATGTTGCTCCTTATAGGCGATTAGTTGGTCGTCTTTTGTATCTTACTACCATTAGACCTGATATATCATATGTTGTTTAGCAACTTTGTCAATTTACTCGTGCCCCCACTACTATACACTTTCAAGCACTATCAGGGTGTTACGGTACATTAAGAAATGGCCTGGTAAAGATATTTTCTTTCCAGCTTCTTCTTCTTTACGGCTGAAAGCTTTTAGTCATTTAGATTGGACAGGATGCCCTGATACACGTCACTCTTTATCTGGCTATTGTATTTTCCTTGGTGATTCTCTTATTTCCTTTGTGCTTTATTGTGACAATCAATCTGTCATTCATATTGCCACTAATCCTACTTTTCATAAACATACCAAACATCTTGAAATTGAATGTCATTTTGTTCGTGAAAAGGTTTAAGCTGGGCTTATTCATCTCCTTCTGGTTCAAAGTACAAATCAACTTGCTGATATCTTTACTAAGCCCCTTGATCCTCAACCCTTTCATGGTTTTTTATCTTGACTTGGCATGATCAACATATACGCTCGAGCTTGTTTGGATAACAGAGCAAGTTACTCAAAATAGTTAGTTTTGTTAGATATTGTTTATTTGTTGTAAGTACTATATTTCAGTTGTAACCAATATAGCAAACTATTCAGTTATACTAAGTAACAATTTGTTTAGTTCCATTAATTGGTCTTCTCCATATAAGGGACCTACTGTACATAAGCAAATCATCAATGAGAATATTATTTTCTCTCATATTTTTTGTTTTCTCAGTTTCAATTATTGTATTATGGCGATCGATGTTTTGGCGTGGGTGAGACCGTGAGAGAGGCAATACGCGGTAATGAATAAAATTATTCAGGCTTAAGTGGTATTAACACTTGAAGCCTATATGATAATCTCAATATGGTCTAGACGTCCACAAATTCCGTTGGGGTGGGGCGGAATGACACCAATTTTAATTGTGTTGGAGGAAAAATTGCACCATTTCCGTCGGGGTAGTATATATTATGATTTTCTGTACTCCTGGGAAAACTATTCTCAGAAAAGAATGCAACAGTAGAGGGAGATGCTGATTCCTTTGTGAAAGCTCATAGTTTAATTCAAATATAAAATCCAGATACAATATATTACGCCAACACTTGTACTATCAGATGTTATCAGCGATATAACAAATAAGCATTTTAGAGGGAAGATGGTACGATGTGTTGTTTAAGGAGGTCATAAAGACGCTCAACAATATTAAGCAAAAACCCATCTGCACCGTGTGCGGCCACCAGAGAAATCGATACGGGAAGGTCTTCGTGCATCCCCATCGGTACGTTAAGCTGTAAGTATAATAAAATACAAAGATACAGCATCAACACAGTAAAGGATTACAAGTTTAACAAAATCACAGTTTTGTGTCTTTCAAAAATAAACCGAACCTGGCACAACCCCGAAACGCCAGCTATGGATAACAAGGAAAAAGCCTTTGCACGAAAAATTTCCAGTTCAGGCGCATTTGTTCCAAGTTTTGGTGGTGGCCCTGGAACAGTGGGGATAACAAGCACACCAAAATCCTGAAATTTTCAAAGAGAAAAGGCCATTTTCAATTAAAATAATGTGCATGATTGCGGACCCATCCATCAGAAAATCCAAAAGAATAAGAATAGAAACTATCAGTGAGCTATGGGATCTCCAGATGTAATGTCAATAGAAAGAGTACCCCAAGGAGAGAAGAAAGAGCATCACGCATTTCCTCTTTTACGGACCGACACAGATCAATGTTTTCCCCTGTTGACCTCAGGGCATCTGATACACGTTCTGATATTCCTGGGCCTATGTCAGGTTTCACTGTACTAACCCATTCACCATGGTTATTCTTGAATTCGTACCTATGTGTGGTGCGGTATAAAAGCAAGAAAACAGATTTCAATTTAAGGCAGTCCACAATGCACAAGAAAGGCACAGGCATAGATGAGACCAAGGATTAACAGAAGAACTACACCTCTGAAGTAACCGCATGGCACTTGAAAGGGCCGCCAGAGACGGAATGTTATATACTTGGTCTGATTGACTATTACCCATCATGAAATGCCTTAGACTTGGAACCCCGACCTTTACATAGTCGCCCAATAGTTCATGCTTCAATACATCATCTACGTAGGGGAAAAATGAATAACATTTCACTTAGCGAAAGAAAACACAAAGATATATATCTGAGTTTTTATATACAATTATAAGTACTATCCATAAAGCAAATCATCTACACGTAATTTATACACTCACCTCCGTATAACTTCTCAACCGCTTTAATGAAAATTTCCGCAACCAGATTGTGTGGAATGCTTGACAGCTGAAAACAATCGTCTGCAATAATAATACGAGTAGGTCTGATAGGTGTTACTTCACGCAATTGCAGAAGCACACGTCCAACTCTGCTCAAAATCACAGGATCCCTAGCAAACCATCCTGGATACAAAGTTGGAATGAAAAGGATGACATTCCGAGAAAAGAACTCAACAATTAGTGAAGTTACTATTATAAAGCAATGTATGCTCACCGTACAGTTAAGGGTAAGAAACGAGCAGACTGAAAATTCAGACCAATGATTTTAAAGAGAAAGATAAACCCCATCCTTCTTACTACTTCTTGTTCAAGACCATGATTTTTTCCCAGATTTCTAGGGCAAATATGTACTCCTGTTTTCATAAGCTTTGTATTTGGTGTATCTGATTATGAACAAACACATGAAATGAGGACATTAAAACCATTCAGAACCATGCATGTTAAAGAAACCAAATAATAACTCTTTTATATGTTCCCCAAATCAATCACCCCAGTCACTCATCAGTTCTATTACCATCGGCCTTCAAAAAAATTTTGGTCACCCCATTCCATGTTGCAGTCACTATAAACTGAATATTTAAGAAAGCTTCCAAATTTTCGGTTCCTTACCCACAGTGTCAAAGCTCTGTGCCATGGGAACAACTCCTGATGTTGAAACAGTTCCATGAGAAGGACGAAACCCGAAAATCCCACAATATGAAGAAGGCACTCTCACACTTCCTCCGGTGTCAGTTCCTATCGTACCAAGAATTTTTGGGTTCAAATAAATGAGCCAAGAGATGCCAGAAATTATGCAAAGAAGAATAGCTTACCTATGGAGAAATCTACAAGCTCTGCACCAACTGCAACAGCAGAGCCGCTAGATGAACCCCCAGGTACCCTATCGGCTGCACAAGGATTCCTGGGTGTGCCATAGTGCACATTCTCTCCATTTATACTGCCAAATAAAAATACTCAGCTGTATGTTTCAACAGATGTTGTCACATGCCTGATCAGCAAAGATACAATTACTCACATGACCAGTTTCTTCACCGAATTTTCTGACTCAGAAATCTTAGTTTAGTTACATAAATTTCGACATTCAAATATGTTAGAATCACAGACTTTTAGAAACTAATGGCCATGATGAATGATAAACCGGAATAGAAATGCTCACCAGAAACTAGAACACAGTTCTTACTGACTAGAAAGCATAGATAATCGAGGGAATTGGAACCTGTAAGCCATTTCGTCCGTGACAGTTGTACCGACACAGGTGGCACCTGCATTTAGGAGAGCTGATATAGCTGGAGCAGTGGATGAAGCCACCGGATGAGTTCTCGCCCAGTCAGGATTCCCAAATCCAGTCACATGCCCCTCCACATCAAATCTGTTTCAGAAGTAAAATTTCAAGAAAAAGTTGATGAAACAAATGACTCACGCAATTAGAACTTGAGATGGCATGGAATTCAGTAAAGATGAAGTTTAATAATTTGAATATTCTGTTAATCAAAAGAGAGTGACAGAACTTACAGTTCTTTGACTGCAAAAGTAAGAGAACTTAACGGAAGACCGGGGGATGAAGAACTTGGTGGGAGAATGAATTTCTCCATGAAAGCTCCGTAGTCTGAGTCTGTTGCCATGTCTGTTGCAGCGTCGGAAAATTGCCCAGTTACGCCAGGCCAGTGGCTCGAAATTTACGCTCTTGTTCAGCGAGGGTGATGATGGTAAACAGTGGATAAAAAGGCAGAGGTCCTTCTCCGCCTCTCAACTCTCAACTTTGAAACTGAAACTACTCTAGATCCATTATATGCGCTCTTCTTCCTTTTCTCCCCTCTAGTTCTTGATAAGGACGTGAACAACTGCAACTCCAGAGTTTCGCTGACCAATTCTAAGGGGCGTCAGGGCGAGCCGGGAATGTCTTACAAAATAACCTTAAATAACTGTCCATGCACAGTAAGCTTGTAGGGGACATCATCTTATTATCCATTTTTTCTTGAGCTTATCTGGATCGGTTAATTGGAAAGATGAGAGAAAAATCTAAGCAATATAACTTGATGATGTGATCTTTCAGATTGATTGGACGGACATGATTTAGAAATTATGAGGGATGATAAGAAAATAAATGAGTAGAGAAATCTGACTTGAAAACATATTGATGAACTTTAATAAGATTATTTATATTAATGATAAATGGGTATTCAATTAAGATTGTTGGGGACATTTCCTTGGTCCCAAATATTAATTTTTATTCATGCAAATCGAGATAGAACTATTATTACATATCTTAAATAACAATTAAAAAATTATTTTTGAAGGCACAAATCGCTATTCTAAACCATCATATTGCTTCTATTGGATTGACACTTGAGACTTGAGACGACTATGGCCAAAAACTAAAAACCACGAGGTATTAAAATGCTTGCAAGTGACTTTGCTATCGGAAATTCATCCAATAAGCTTGTATCTACTTCTATTGCACATATTTCTTCGATAAAATCTCACTCAGGTCTTAAAGATAAAATAAATAAATAAATAAATAAAAAGTCCCAATATAGATTCCTTTATCAGAAAAGTTCCCAGAGACCTCAATGATATAGGTTTCAAATGTGAATTTATCTTATTGACATAGATAAACTTATCAATGACTACTTTATGACTTGTCAATGTAGTCATATTACACTTCTCAACAAAAGCTATTTTAGTTAACATAGATGTATTTGTCAATGACTACTCTATGACTTGTCAATACAGTAACATACACTTGTTAACAGGAGCTGGTTCAATTAACATAAATGAGCTTGTCAATAACTACTATGAATTGTTAATATAGTCAATACACTTATCAACAAGAACTGCTTTGGTTCACATATATGAGTCTGTCAATGGTTATACTATAACATATCAATATAATCACATACACTTATCAATAAAGTAAGTTTAAATTTGGAATCTACTCCCTCTGGTCCTTATGATAAAATACCAACTAACAATTCTCACAAATCAATAAAAATAGTTAAAGTCAATAAAGTTGTCCTATAATTTAAATAACTTCCAATATTACCCCTACTAATTGCATTAAACTCTAATATTATATAATTATTACTCTCACTCACTACCTTTATTAATTATGGACATATATAGAAACAAAATTAATGCTTCTTGGGAGCAAGCAAGTTTCTTATAAAAATGACCAAATAAACTTGCTAATTTGTACCTTATAATAAGGACTAGATGGAGTATATCACTAAGGTCTCTAGAGATTTTTTTGATAGAGGAATCTACACTAATTTTTTTAAAAAAAATATTTCCCCATTTCTTTTTTATTTTAAACTTTAATTTCTATTTGTAAATTGTAATAGTTGGCGTTGGTTTCTGTCTTTCTGATATACTGAAGTAATCAAGAAGATAAATATTGTTAGCCCGTAAAAATGTTGAAGAATCACGCTCTTGCTATTGGATATGTTTAACAGGACTCTGACAATATGTCAAAAAATTGAAACTACTTGAAGTACTACACAGGCTGCTACAACTATTAAAAAAATTTAAAACCAAAAAACAAAAGTATCTTATCTATTCATTTCCATCAGTCAGCATCAAATATATACAAGTATGAAGTCACCGTATTGCGATCAACAAATTCAGTCTGAGTCGCCTGGGTGTTAATCCCGGGCGCACTCCAACCCAATCGTTGCATGTAAACTGCATCATAAGCTTCAATATTCAATCCTGAAGCAAGAAACAGCTGCACCTCGTATACAAATCTGCTGGTCCTTGAAGCTAAGAAGGGCCTTGCTGCTTCTGAAACTACCATCTTGAACTCCTCCTGCTTCTTTTCAGGTGACAGAACGTGACACTTTTGCTCTCTCCTGGATAGTAATTGTCGTCAACTCTCCACACTAAGCCCATGCCATTCCAATTTTCAGACAACACAAATTCTTACCATGACAGTGATGCACTTGTTACTCCCAGGATATGGTGTACAATGATATCAACGTCTTCCTCCTATAGATAAAGGAAATTCCACACACAGGAATACAAAAAATCAGCAAAATGAGAATGGTAGAGTCATCTAAAAAAACACAGACAATAAAGGCAGACAACTGATAAACTTTCTGACCTGGATAAGCGCTTGAATTTCCCTTTTGAGCCAAGGTTGAATCCAACAGTTTGGCTGATGATACTTCTGAGACTTCCAATACCGTGTTATATCGAATATGTCCTCTAAGATACCTAACCAAAAAGATAACTAAGCATAAGAGAATATGGCAGGAAAAAACAAGTGACTGACAGGCGGCAATTGACTACTAAGTAGGAAACAATGTGACTAATGACAAGCAGTAATGGACCTGGTTCAGTGTAATAGCATTGTAATCTATATCTCTGCGCTCTTGATAAGGTAAAACTGCACAGATAATTTAAAGGATAAAATTATATAAAGTATCTCAGCTAAAATTTTTAACTTGAAGACAACAACTGTCAGAGACAGACTGACAGACCTATCCCCAGAATCCTCATTCACATATTGGCGTTGAAAATAACTTCCGTCAAATCCATAAATTATCGAAAAAAAATCTGTCTGCATTTCAAACATCAACTATAACATAAGGTGTTCTTTCAATTGAAAATTCCCTCGGAAGGGGCTCATCATGGAATCAGAACATAAGAGATATCCGCTTTGCTATGTCCATTGCCAAAGAAAATTAAGATATGGTCCACTGAAGTTGAACTGTAATGGACTAAACCAAACCTTGCAAAGGGGACATTTTACAGAGGAAGGTGGTGAATGGTGCTTGCCAGCAACAACCTTGGACCAGCGTGAAATGCAATTGAAGCAAAACTTGTCTGCATCACAAAGCTATTGTGAATTAGAACAATTTCATCCTCTTTTCCGATGTAAAAAACACTGTAAATTATCAGATCAAAAGGCAACATAAATAAATCTTGCACAGCATGTCAGAAGCAGGGCCATGCTTTCCAGAATAAACAGGCACCGCATCTCATAAACAAAGCTCTACACAATAATTTAAATAAGCTTGTATACTGCCCCGCAAGTACTCAACACTGCCACGTGCCTTGCACAGAAATCCTGAGATTAGTACGCAAGCATAGGATTATAATAGCGGCATCTCATAACGCGCAGAAGTTGTGGGATTCTGAAAGCCCGAAGTTGAAGTTCTTCTTCTCTTTTTTTTTTTTCCCCGACTTCACCGGGAACCTCCATGAAAAGATAGACTCTCGATCAATAAATACTACTTTCTACCTCAATCTCTCCAATTGGTAAATGGTCAATAAAACAATTCCTATTGGCAACGCTTTCTATTTGATCAAATTAAAGTCTAAGAATAATTTCATATTTCAATCTTCCAAGAAATCAAAGAGAGAAGGAGAGGGAGGAGCGTACGAAAACATTTGTCGAGGTAAGATTCCTGAAGCACGGGTCCCAAGCAGATGGGGCAGCAATCGGAGTCGTGCAAGTCGGAAGATACACAAGTCATCGCCCTTCCTTCGTTCTCTTCCATTCTATTGTAATCTGCTCCCCTCAGTCTCACCCCCGATCAAGACCTACCCCTCTGTTTCCATATTTCTTTTGTTTTGTTTTTTTGCCAAATCTCTATTTCCATATTTCATCCTTTATTGCCAACCCCCAATTATTTCTGGAATCTTTTCCAAAATTTATTTTATGCTTTGAAGTTTTTTTTTGTGAACATATGCTTTGAAGTTTGAACAAATATTTGGTTTTTTCCCTTAAGTTTTTGAAATAATATAAAAATCCTTTTTTTTGGCCAATTATTAGAAAAACCTACTTTTTGGCCATTCAACCTACTTTTATAAAATATTGTTATTACTAATTTTAGTCACTACTAATATTACTATTATATTAGAATCTCAATAAAAAAGAAAAATGATAAAAGTAAGTGAGATTCTGATCTAAATGGTTAGACAATATATACGGTTTTATATATAGATATATAGAATATTGAATTACTTCCTATGGTAAATTGGTAATTAAGACTTGTAAACTCAATGAAGCAAATTAATATTAGGCTTATTATTTGAACACTTTCTAGTTAGCAATTTTTCGGTGATATTTGTTTCGCACCGGGAGACCCCATTTGTGACTGTGAGCCTTGGATGGGATTTGGGGTTTAATGCCTGCGGACGACGCGGTTCCCAGAAATCGCTGCTCCAATTCCTGTTGCTCCCAGCCAAAGGTGGCTTCGCCATCTCCACATTTGAGTTTTCGATGCTTGTTTTGCTTTCTATTCTATTACTATAGAGTTAGAAGCTTCGAAATAAAGCGTGGTCTGTGCGGGCACGTAATTATATTTTATTCCAAACAAGGGCACCTACAACTCTTAGCTCTCTGTCAATAGTCGTATTTCAAATATATATATATATATCATCGTGGTAACAGTTGTTTAATCAACTGGGTGTGCTTTACCGCCCAATAATTTGATCGATTAACAAAAAATCGTCACTGTTCTTTCCAACCCTTTCTAAATGCTGTTTTATACTATTGCTAGAACCTGTTGACGTTATTCACTTACAATAGTACTAGTGATCTTTTTTTCATTTACTGAATTTTTGTATTTGTTTTCAGAATTGACATGCATTGGTTCTATCTTGCGCCACTAGTTTTCACCATTTCTATCTGAACAAGTGTTTACATGTACTACTTTGGGTCATCGAAACATTGGCTTTTCATGGATTTGAGTTGATATTGGCATATTGCATTGATGTTTGGTACTGTTCACTCTGTTGTGAGCTGACCAATTTTGTTAGTTTGTGCATTATCCCTGTATTTTTTGGGGTGAACAAAGAGTAAACTTGGGTCAATTTGAGACAGTAGACATTCCGGGTTGTTAACCATCGTATTTTGGCTATATGATTGTCACTTTAGTATAAATATATTGATAGATTGATTTTCCAGTTAACTTGGTTGAATATGGGACTTTGCTTCTTTGTCTAATTTCTAAGAAAGTAAAATTTAACCTTGCAATATAGACTATGAAATGTTATGAAATCTTCTTTCAGCTCTAAAACTTCAAGCGCGTGTGCCGTGGAACTGAAAGGTAAACACTACATGAAGGAATAAGGATCAACTGGTCAAGTGTTTTCTTGATGCTTAGTCCTCAAACATCTGATGCAGATAGCAGTAGTGGCAAAAGATCTGTTACCAACTAATTCTTACCTGGATAAGCCCATTCTTATCGGCTAAAGATTTTGATGGGACGTTTCCATGGGCGGTGGCTAAAATTAGATGTGGTGCTTTTGCAGTCCCTCTTTTTCAGCTGCTTGATCTCATTTACTGTTGTTCCTTCGTAATACCCTTTAGGTATGCTTATTTTTTCCTGTTCATGGCAGGGGTATTGTGCCTGTATTCAGCTTCTTGCTTTCTGATTTTTCTTTTATATTTCCATACATAATTTAGTAAAATGTCTTTTTTCTTTCTGTTTTACTTTTATTAGGGATGACGTTTTAAACGATGAAAAAGGTTGTGATTTGCAAATGGTTTCTAGCTATAAGACAAACAACCCCTTAAGGAATAAAATTTGTTGGAAAATCTTAGATTTTAAGCCTTGAAGGTGTCATCCTCGACAAGCAATGAAATCTTTTGTTTCTTTTGGTGGTAATGGTAAAAGTGTGATGGTGATTTTGGGGTGATAATGGCAAGTATAAAGAGTTTTGACAGAAATGGTGTGTATGAGTTGGTGATGAGAAGGGGATAGAGCTGGCGGATTTGCAGATTTTCTCTCACGATCAAAGTATAAGGGCCAATTTTTTCAATTTTTTTTTTTTAAAAAAAAAGTTATGTTAGTTGGGGGAATTAGGAGGATTTCGGAGAATACTTTGAGGTAAATAATCTATTTATAGCATATATTGATAAGTTTTGATTTTTGCCTTTGAACAGTAGCTTTCAGAAGCTGTGAGTCATTTTTTTAATTAGCTGTTATATTTCACTGCAGAAGCTGGCTTTCTGTGTGATATAGTATGGCTCCAGTGGATGGCTCATCTCAAGCTACGGAAGAATCTCCTGCTACTGTAGGATCGAGATCGACAAAGTTAAAAAGTGGAACAATTAATGATGATCAGTGTTTTCTCTTGTACTTTATTATGGGCACCTACTTTGGTCCTGATATTAAAGGGGAGAGGAACCAAAAATCTGTATTGCAAAGAATAGCTGAAGGACTTCCCCCATACACTTCTGATCAACTAACTAATTCTTTCATGAGAATAGTGGAATTAGAGCATATCTACCACTATGTACTTAAGGAGGCTGATAAATCAGTTATTGTCAAGTTAACCTTATTGCGTCAATTCTTTCAAGGTAATATTTCTTGTCTAGTTCACAATAGGGCTGCCGGGTACCCACAGTTTGCCGATTTGTTTCCTCCTGAACTGCATCCTCAATCTCTGTCGAAAAATCGATGCAAAATCATTGAGAACATTGTATTTATTAACAACCCAGAAACCTCTTACATCAACCCTGATGATATTGAAAGGTTCAGGAGGCTAAGTGGACTAGAGGATTTCCATCTGAGCGGTTGTCCTGTAAGATCACATGCTTCTCTTGGTGGCAGTGCTGAATATAATGTACAAGAGGCAGAGCCTAATGGAAAAACGCCACCTATCAAGCCTTGTAGTAATTCTCGAAAAGCAAGAAACAGTGAAAGAAATTACTTTAACTTGGATTCTTTGCCTCAAGTCCATGCTCCATTGCCACCCGAAGAAGACTCTGACCCTGAGAGAGTTGGTCCAGCAATGATATTTCTTCCTTCTCACCCAACCAAAAAGGAATTGTCTGAAATTGTGGCTGCTACAAAGAGTGGGTTTGCGTTGACTGGAAGTGCAGCTATGAGGCAGGTGGGACCGATCATAGGACTTATGGACATTGGAGAATGTGAAGATTCTTATCTGTTCCGTGTATCTCTCCCTGGAGTGAAGAGGGATGAAAGTAAGTTCCTTGTGAGACATCAATGATTTATTTCTGACATAATCGGCATTTTGGTTATAAGATTATCTGCATTCCAGGAATTTCTTTTTCATGTTTTATGTTTCAACTTTTGCTCCTTAAGGATGGATAAGGAGAATGATTTTGTCCAATCAATTTAAATTATTAAAATCTCGATGCCTGCTATAAAGGCATTTAAAAAAATTGTTTTGGCAGTGGCGCTTAAAATGAGAGCTCTTTTGAATCTGTCATCAGTTATTTATCACTTCCACCTGTGGCGATCCAGCCCTGCCCCCATAATAGGGAAGAAGGATACTGAAAGAAAAAGATTGTGTAACCTGTTGTAATTTTGATCTTTAATTTGGCGTGATAGCCGTGGCTTCATCAATTTGTGGGTGACCATGTACTTGTGCGTGCCAACTGGGTAGTAGCAAATGCATGGGGGAAATAGCAATTTTATTTAGGAACTCCTGGTGAAAATAATTATAGATTAGAGACATCCACTGAAGCAGTAGTTGATAAGGTTCAAATGTTGCTTGATGTGTTCAGCTTATGCAGATGTATTTGGAAATGTGTCTTAGTTCTTACCTTGTTAAAAGTTACAGCCTCAGATCCCACTATAGATCATTGATGAGAATGGATTCTGTTATGACTGCAGGTGACTTCAGTTGTGAAGTTGACACAGATGGTAAAGTATTGATACGGGGAGTAACCACAACAGGGGAGAAGACGGTGTGCAGGTACTCTCAGGTGTTTGAGATGCAAAGTCAGAACCTTTGTCCACCTGGCCATTTTTCCATCTCATTTCAGCTGCCTGGCCCTGTTGATCCCTATCAGTTTTCTGGTAACTTTGGCACTGATGGGATCCTTGAAGGAGTTGTTATGAAAGGGGGGAGTACAAACTGACTAGTTTTTTGCCTTTTTGATATCTACTAGCTATGCATGTTACTGCAAATTTGCCCCGGTTGATGCAAAGATCATGAGGTTTAGAATAACAAAATTTAATAAAGCCTCTATCTTTTTCATATTTTTAGACAACTTCATAGTAATTAGTTGGCTTACGTGGTCTCTGAGCTTGATGTTGAAGTAGTGGCCGTAGTGTGATTTAATCCATTCCTGGTTCAGTTACTGACCCATCTTCATAAGTCGTCGTCATTGTTTTTTGAATGGAATGGGATTTCATTCATTAAGAATAATTACAGATACAAAGGGTATCAAAACAAACTGTAAAACAGAGATAACAGAGATACATGAAGCACGAAGATATGAACTTTAGAAAACAGATCTCGTTAGTGAAAAACTTTTCTAAGCATGGTTAGCTATGGAGCCAACTTGTATGATAATCCCTGTTGTCGTAAAAGTTTCATGTCTAAACAATCTATGTCGTCATTGTTGATTTCATTACTCGCCCATTTTGGGCCTACACATTTTAGGAGAGACATGTGCATCGTGCACATTGTATCTCCCATCCAGAGAGTTGGACGGTTCAGAATTTATTGTTCTATTTTTGTAGTTTCAAATCAAAATATGATTTATTTTGTAAATTAACAGTTGTAAAGTTGATATTAACCTGTATTTTGCAAGGTTAAAAATAAAAGATCATTAAAGTAATATTTTAAAAAAGAACAAGAAAATTAGGCCAGTTAAATCCTCGTGTAGACAATCAATACATCATTCTTTGACAGAATCTACCCTCCCCTCCGTCCAATCGATGGAAGAAGTCGTGGCTTCCGCCATTTTTGATGGGGTCACTGAACAAGTTTAAGCCTCTACATGAATTCTGCTTTTACTTTCACCTTCACACAGCCCCGCTTAAGAGGGCATGAAGTCACGGTTAAACTCAGGCTTTTGGGCAGAGCTTTGTTATTGCGAAAATGAAGAATTTCACGCACCCTTCCTCCTTCGAGAGTAAATGACTTGCGTGTAACATGCAACATTTTTGGTGCTACGGGCAAGCAAAATATGATGATAACAAAATTGCAAGCGGAATCGTGAAATTGCATAAAACGTTCCATCGACAAAGAAGCTAAATTTCAAGCAGTCTACTATACAGCTGTGGGAAACCTATTACCATCTTAGGGAGTGCAAGTTAAACCAAAACAATCAAAAAACACCAACCTTACTAAAGTAAGGTAAAATTCCCCTAGCACATTATCTACATATAAGTAAGGCTTATTTGTTTGTAAGCTAGTAATAAGCTATAGTTACTGAGTGCCGAGGGCTTTCTCAACCTCCCTCTCAAATTGATGATCTCAGCTCATCGCACAGCACCGGTAATCTGCAAGCCCGAAATCAGGCGCAAAATCAGCACAAAAAGAGTTGTAATGTTAACGTTAGGAAATAAAAGGAGTACAGATAATTGTAACGGGTCAAATGAAACAAACTTCTGGAAGAAACTGTAAAAGAGCGCGCGAGAAGGGGAGATTCAAATATTGTGAATCTTACAGGACAAATAGTGACGGCATTACTATAATGTCAGACATAGCCACAGACGCTAGGGGGAAAAGACGATATATATTATATATTGCTTTCAAAAGTCAAGGCGCAATTACTATAATAGATTTGTGATAGAACCAACACCAGCAACATAAACAAACCATGCATCTTGTGCAATAACAGAAATAGAAGGGAATTAATATTCATGAACTGCAGAACCAACCTGAATTTGCATTACAAAGCATCTAACGATCAGGAGTTGGTTGCCGTTGCTGATCTGGAGGCTGTGGCCACATCTGCTGCGGTAAGTAGGGATGAGACTGTTGGGCATACATGGTCGGGTCCATCACAGGCTTACCCATTATGACGCCAGACGCGCCCGCTTGCTGCTGAGGTGGCATGTAACAGTAAGGAAGAGCATCAGCAGGCCCTGCCACAGGCATTGTCCCTCTTGGGATAGATGCAAGCACTTCATCTTTCAAATCCTCACGTGGCACAATATCAACCAAGAAATCAAATATATCAGTCCTCGTGATTGCTGCTGCAATATCGTTCTTCTGAAGTGTTCTCCTTTTGTTCTCTTCAGTGTGATTCCAAGAACGCAGAGTTAGCTCTAGTATAAACATCTCACATGCCCTTGCAAATATGACTGGCGCCTCGGCTGATATCATTCGAACATCTTCATCAGCTTTCATAATCTTCTTGATCCTCGCCAAGGGAAGGCTGTGATTTTTGAAATCAGTCACCTTCTCGATTTCTTGGTACTGATTAGCCCAAAAGGTTTGGAGCTGCTGCTGAAGTTGCTGCTGCTGTTGCTGGTGAATGTGCTGATAAGCAAGTTGGTGTTGTCCAAGCTGAGCTCCGGCAGGCTGACCACTGTACTGAATGTTCCCAACTGATGTCACAGCCGATCCCGGCGTTGCAGTTATTTGGGTCGCCTGGTATGGATTTGAAGCATAAGGCAGTTGATGATGATCCATGGATTGGTTCTGGTTATGCCCTTGATGGTCCATCCTGTTACAAGTTACAACTGAAATCAATGTCGTCTCATCTCAAACCAAATTTGAATCTATGTTAGTTATAAATATATGCGGGTCACATTTCTTGATTCAAAAGTGGAATCACCAAATGAACAAAAGCAGAACAAGAGCAAGAAAAATGGGACTCTTGTGATCCTAATCATTCTAGTGCAAAATATAGACAGCTTTCCCATTTCAAAATTACATCTGAAACGTAAAATCTAAGAAATTGTTTTGACAAGACTAAGCAAACCGAAATAATATACGCCTCCTTTCCTAAAGAACAAGATGCCTTTGCAAAATAAAGCCTCCCCTTAAGAAGCTTCAGATCATTTCAAGAAATACAGGGACAATCAACCAAATGAATTGCATATATTAATTGAGCTAAATTTCTGTAAGGGGAAAAAAGAAAGAGAAAAAAAGATTTCACGATCACCTCATCTTTTTGTTGCTGAAAAAACCTACAGGACTCTTTAGAGCTTGCATCAAAGAAGTATGTGTGTCTAGGAACAACAGCAATATTTCAAACCAGGATGCGTTCTCTGGTTTTCAAACAATAAGAGCGATGATGGATTGGAACTTTTTACAGTATGCTTAATATTAACAAGCATACATAAAGCTCTCACAGTAGAGAAAGTTCTAAACACAGAACATAGCTAATGGAATTATAGATGCCCAATTAAAAAGCCACAGAAAAGATTAATGAGTTAAACAGTCATAAGAAAAGTTCTCAGGACAACGTTGCGCTAGACATGACTGCATATAAATAGACAAATGTTGGTACCTTTTTGAACAGGTGATGCTCAGCTCTGCAATATCGAGGACCTGAAACGGAAAAGGAGAAGGGAAAGTGAAAAAAGATAAGAAGTTCGTTTTGTTACTTCGAGTTGAAAGATCTACGCCATGAGAATCGGGGTAAGTCGAAGGCAAGAAGTTCTCTCTCTATATAGAGAAGTATTCCGTAGTGTGAAAGATCCCAAATCTTAAAGGGGGCAAAAATTTAGGGTTTCAGAGGAAGCATGTGAAAACAGAAATTTCGTGAGGACTAATGATGTTTTCTTGGAACGAACCTACGATAGGCAAGTAAGTGTTATTGATTCTTGACTAATAATTGTCAGAACCTAACTCTACTGGTTTTTATTTGGCCTTTTATTTTAATTAGAATCAGAAGACCTTACACTTCCTAGAATGTTGAAGATTTTCTTGTGCGGACGAGTTTAACCTTTCAAAGGTACCTCTGCGTGCAACGTCAGCTATCTGGCGTTTAAGCTTATGTTTACGTTTTACGCAAGTTGAGATAAAACTCATTTCATTTCATACACTTACATCATAAATCATTAATCACGTTGAAAAAGTAGTTTTTTCCGCTTACTCAAACCGACACTAATTCCATAATACTAGACATTTTCACATTTTACATTTTTAAAAAAGATAAGTTTAATTTAAATGTACAAATAACATTTTTAAAATGAAATACAGCCAGCCAGAGCTAGAACCTAGACAACAAAATACCATTGATAAAGCAAGATACTTGGAAGATTTTATAATGCCATTAAAGAAACACTATATAGCATTTATAGAGATATTTATTCATCACTCACCAATAAGTTTATCACATATATTGGTAGAGAGATTTGAACTCATGACTTTATAGATTACGAGTCAAATCCTTGTCAATTAAACTAATTTTTGTTGGTTACCAACGCATGATTTATTTAGGGGAAAAATGCTCAAAATGCACATACTCCTTGAAAGACTTCACCGTGAATTGTAAAGGCATATGCTTCCCTTTTCATAAGAAAATAATGGGCAAACGAAAATACGTTCATACTTCTGAATTGACTGATTCAGGAAAGAAATTTTTTAAAAAAGGATAATTCATCAAAATAATAAACATACAAGGGTTAAACTATTGGTGAGTGGGTTAAAGTTAGCATAAAGTCAAGTGGTGGCCCTTGAGCAGAAAGAAAACCTACCCACGTATGAATGAATGATTGGACGAGTAATGCTTTCGGAACCGAAAGGGCAAAATGACCGAAACAGAGGAAGCCCTTGGGAGATGGTAAACGAGCAAGTTAAATGAAGCTACTAAGGGGCCTAAGGCATAAAGTGATTGAGGGATTTAGTTACTGCTAATGAATAAATAATCATTTGACCCTCGTTCCCAGTGGCTAACAGTGCGTCTAATAGCCATTTTGGCCGAAAGCTTGCGACTTTTATATCTTGTCTCCCGAGGGTGTGCCGTAACAGAAATACCAGTAATCCCAAAAGAAATTGATGTTTCAGTTGAGAAATATAATACAAAAACTAAATAGCGCCGATAATTACTTGCTTCGATTTATACATGGTTTTAGTGGCTTCCGCGAGACACCAGACGCGTGTGGAGGATCAGGAATGTCCTCTGTAACGTTGATCAGCGTATGCACGAAGTTGCTCATGAGTATCTAAATAAGATGTGAAAACTGAAAAGGACAGCGTAGGAACACAGGGAAACCACCCCCAACATGAACTGTCTCAGTTTAAAAAGGCGCCGGCCAAGGACAAGACAGATGAGCAAGGATCGAATCGGAATTGACTGAACGAGCATGATGATTCAACGTACTTCGTGCAGTAAGGAATCAACCAAAGGAACAAGTTCAACAATTATTAGAGTTTAACTGATCGACCCCGATTTGAGCCTTAAGCAATGTGAGGTTTTCTGACATGGTAATATCAGTTACCAGATCATCAATTCGTTTTCCAGGGAGCATATAAAGAAAAATGTGCATTTTTACAAGGGAGTCATGACCATCGAAGTCGTGTTAGCCTTATCAGAGCTAGTAAAGCCCTGATGCGTAATTGAGTGTGCATTGGGGCGTTTCACACGAACAGCAATGCTAGACGGACTTCTACTCATTACAGCTAGCATTGAAAAGGAAGGAATAATAATCTCATCTACATGGCTATCATCAATTTTACTATACCCTTCCGCCAAATTGTTCTTTCTCTACAATTACAATGCCCCACTGTGGATAGCCGCGCAACAGCACCGGCAAAAGTAGAGGCGGCTGCTGGCTGGCTTATTGGTTAAGCATCAGTGTAACAAATTAACAATTAAAATTAAATGCATCTCAGAAGAGAAGACCGATCACCCTCAAAACATGGCTACCACCACGCTCACTGCCGTAAAAGCAACATACAGACCAACCAGACAGAATCCCCAAAACCTAGGAACTCGAAATCTGCACCAAGTAATCACAAGAAGAGACCCCATAAGGCTCAAGAGCAGGAATGCAAAGGCTATAACAATACCCACGTGAAATTTAAGCACATAAGCACTGGGATAGAGCTTGGCAGTCTGCATCACCAGCGCACTCCCCAGCCCAACAAGCATATTGAACATTGGCCCAGCAAAGCATCCAGCCATTGCCATGGCTGGATGGCCAGCTTTGGCAACTGCAACATCAGCAACAAGATCCCCCACTGAATTTCCCCATGCCAACACCGTAAGACCCAGCAGTGCCGGTGGCAGTTTGAGAAGTGTGCCTAATGCTGCAAGGCAGTTTAGCAGTTCTCCAGCCACAGTAGATATCCAAAACACACTCATAACAAATGCCACAAGCACCACAGGTGTTTCCTCAGCTTTTGGGGGTTCTTTTACAATTATATAGTGAAGAAGCGCAAGAGAGCAGCTTGCCGTGAACACTATCAACCAGAGGGGGAAATGAGTATTGGCAAGGAGGAAAACTATTGGGTCATTAAATGGAATCAATGAGTTGCAGGCATACAAAATGGCTAGGGGGCAAAGAGCGATATTAGCTGATGCATAAAATCCGTTCCATTCAGTTGGTCCGGACTGAGGTATTGTCAATTTTAGGAGAATTGAGACTGGACGCTCCCATATTACTGAAATCTGTAAACACAAAGAAACTAGTTCAGACAATGTCAAGTCTATACAGTTATTAAAGGATTAAGATTAATCTCAGTAAGGACACAATCAACTAAAACTAAAATACAAGAGCTTCACAACATCTGATCGTCTGATGGCAGGATAAGTCAAAATGCAGATCCTAGTCACTAATATCTTTCACCAAATAAATTTCTTGTGTTGCAGGGAACTTAGAAAAATAGAGAAGGTTGAAGGAAAGAAGGATGAATATTTAAGATGTATGCAGATATCATTTATTGCCAAAAAAAGTTTATGAAAAACCCTTCAGCATAGCTTGTCCTTGATTTTGCTAACTAGCTATCTATAGTCCCTCGAGAAGAAGGCGTGAGATAAAATAACTTCAAAAGAACAAAAAATCGGAATATCCATAGATAATCTGAAATGTCAAGAAAAATGCAATCTATACTTATGTTAAGAGCATTTATTTTAGCTAAACAAAGGCATCCATACAAAAGTTCAAGGTTATGCCCCAAAACAGAAAATTTTGAGTAATTTAGACTCTCCTCTCTTTGGGATTTTTAAATAGTGATTGTCTCTTTGATTATAAAACGACATCAACCCTCCTCCTCCCTGATGGAGTCGTAGAAACTGGGGATATTTACTCTAATGAAGCTGAAGTAGATGGTGAAAAGCTGTCATCATCTTATAGAAATGAAAGACATGTTAGCTTCAAAGTCAACTGCATGCCCAGTATCCATTGCTCATATTCAACATGAAAATTAGAATTAAAAAGTTCCTTTCGTCCATCAGAGACGCAGAAAAGGTTAAATTATGGCATCCGGTCGTTGATATATTGACAGGCAAGTTATCAACAGATCACGATTAACAATAAAAGAACAAAAAAAACATTTCTTGGCTGGCAAAACGTGTGTATTAAAACCTAAACTCTCACGGGCTACTTTAACCATACCATTTCAAAACTGCGACGAAATCCAGAACTGCGTTTCTTTTCCTGTAGACTTCCTGAAGCTTTGACGTCGCTTCTGGCTGTAATTGGTTCCTTTTGTCCCTCTAGATCTCCAGCAAAACTCCCCACACTCCCACCCTTATCCCTACGACTTCCCAATCCCAAATCCATGTAAAACACAAAACCAACAAAGAACAAATAAAAACCCACAAAGCCAACTGCTTGCCATAAAGAAATCTCGGCACTAAGATAGACATAGAAGAAGAACAAGACGGAGATCAAGTAAAATAAGACATCCCTCACAAAAGGAGCGGGATCAACAGAAAAGGGTGCGGAGTAGATTGCCACAAACCCAACTACAAAGGCTGAGACGAAGGTTCCGGCAGAGAGGATCGCAGCCAGGCCAGTTCGGTACTGACCACCGCGAAGAGCGGCAGCGGAAGCGAAAACATCGGGCGCACCATTACCCAAAGCTAAGAGGGTTACAGCGCCCATGCTGGGAGACAAGTTGAGGTGAAGTGCGAGCTTGGTGGTGACGATAGAGAAATGATCTTGGGCAGTTTTGATGAGGATATAGAAATGTAAAAGGAGGAGTAGAGAAAGAAAAGGAATGGAATAGAAGGAGTTGTGTTGGAAAAAACAACGGTGGATGGAGAAGTAGTCGATGAGGCCATCGGAGTGGGATCCAGAGGAGAAGCAAGAGGAAGTGGGAGTGGTAGAATTAGGGGTTGCGAGAATAGACCTGCGGGTAGAGGAAGAGGGAGAGAAAGAGGGAGGGTTGAGGAGGAAGAAGAAAAAGATGAGAACAAGTGAGAGTGAAAGAGAAGAGGCTTTCCAGGAGGGAAGAGCGAAGGCCATGCCATTACCTCCTCCCTACTCTCTCTTCAACATTCAACGCTTTCTCACACCGCACTCCCTCGTGTTTTTCCGCGTGAGGATCCTCTCCAGAAAGCGGGCCAGAGAAACAGAACTGAGATTTCATTTGTGCATCACAGATTTCTATTAAAAAGAAAGAATCAACCAACTTTTTTTTTTTTGATATATAAATTTTAAGAAAGAGGCGATAATATTCCTTCCTCCTAAAAGTGATACTTGATGTTGGGTAGGGCGAGCCGTCTATTACCTTAAGCGTTAACCTATGCACTTAAAAGCTAGGATACCTTCCTAACGCCTTAACCAACTTCAGGATCGAATCACTCTCTTTAGTGAGAGTGTCCGACCCCTTTACCAGTTTTTTTTTTTTTTGTTAAAAGAGAGGCTTAAAGCTTTATATTAAATAAAAGGAGAAAGGTGATCAAGTCCCATACAATCGTGTAAAAACACCTACCTCAAATGATGAGGGCAAAAACTTGAAACAGAAGAAGTAGAGATAACTTCTTTAGCCATAGCATCAGCTGGCCAGTTCAACCTCAGGACAAGGGGTAAAAATCAACCAACTTGATGCAGGACGCAAGACAACACAAGAAATAAAAGGGTTAAGCCCAAGTTTTTCACCTCTTAAGTTTTTTCAAATTTAATATCACCTACAAATTTTAAAATATAGTAATATTATCATATACTATTAAAAATTAACGCTCGACCATTAACTTTTTAATAATAAAAACAATAATATTGTTTTATTTTAATGCTTTTGCGACAATATTCAACCTAAAAAGACTTCTAGGTAACTTTGCTCTCACTAAAAACTTTCATAGTAGATCTAGACCATAACCCAAAATAAAATAGTTATTTTATCAAACTTTTGTTAGATGTTTAAATATTTGATCTAAATCTGAAAAATATTTTCATTTCATTTATTCTCTTAAGAAATTTTATTAACTTATTTTATTTTAAGAATAACAATAAAAAATAATTAATTGATTTTCTGTCATTAGTTAATTCAAGCCAAAAAAAGTAGTTATTAGTTAACTAATTAACCATATAAAACAAAAGGGAGATTACAATAAACAATTATAATTGATATTTACCGGCGAAGTATTAAAAAAATTATAATACCTCTTGGATCTTTGATACAAGGCATATTATTTAATTTAATTACATTAAGGAAGTTAGTTAAATTAGTTAATGTGATATTTATTTTCTAAAACATCTAGTAATTTTTTTTAATTTTTCATGCCCCCTTCTCCTTTTACTGAAGGACATTAATAAAGGTAAATTAAGAAAAAAAACATCCTAATACACTATATCCTTTTTTAAGGACGCAAGGAGTAATAATTATAAATGTTTCAACGAATATTTCTGTTTATTGGTCTTTTTCATACTGTTTCCTGAAATAAATTTCTTGATTTGATCTCATCATCGGACCATCGCGAGTAGGGACTATTCGACTCGTTATTTCCCTTTTTTTTTCCTAGTCACTTTATTCTACTCCCTCTAATCCTTAATATAAAATATATTTAGATAATTAATCTTAATCTTAAATATAAAACATATTTTTCATATTTGTCAAAAAAAAATCAACCTGACATTCCCTCAATAATAATTAAGGAAAAAATGAAAAAAAAAAAAAAAAAAGAAATATAACTAAGATGTTTTTTCTCAAAGTACGATGGTCCAAGATGCCTCAGAAATATTGGTCGCAAGAAATCTTCAAAAAAATCCTCTTAGAAAACAGCATGATTATACTTGATTCAAATAAGAAAACACTTGCCACAAACATGGTAATTGGGCTAAGGGATTCTCCAAGAAGCTAGGTGAATGTCCTTTAACCATAGCTGAGATGTTAGGAACTGCAATGGACTATAACTGTGTTGGCATCTTGGAATGAATTAATGCCCTTCTGGGATGATGGAAGAGGGTTAGATAGAAGACCGCCCCTTAAACTTAGGCCATCGAAAAATGTCAAAGTCAAAACTTTTAAAACTATTTTAGAAGACGCAGCATCATTTGGCCTGAACAGCTTTTAAAATGTTGAGGCCAACGCAAGAGACAAATGAAGAAGACAGCAAGACTTTATGATGTCTCAAGTATTCAAGCGCCATGGGATTTCACTTCCCGAACAAGAATTCATTTCCCTGATACTAGTTCCTTTAAAGCTGACCTTCTATACCCTTTATAGTCTAAAGTTACAGCAACCACATTAACAATACTCATCTATATTCCTCAGGCAATCGATAACCTGGCATTACTATTTTGTCCGCAAACATTTTTCCTGTTTTTGGCATGACATGCCAGTGCATCGTCAAGTTGAATTCTTTTCCCCGTAAATTGCTTCCCTGCTCCATAAAAATTCCAATAATTAAATTGAATTCTCAAGTTATCCACGCTAGCCATACTCACACCTGCCTATACAACACATGATTGAGTACCTGGTCAATAAAGCGGTACTTATTTGAAGTATGGATCCAAAACTTTGCATGCTCTTTAGAAGGAATGATTCCATCCCACAGGGATATCTGCAATATGACACCCCAGAAGCTTAAGCCACGTATATATAGATCATGTGACAAAGTATGATGATTAAGAGAAGTCAATTATGCAGCGCCAGATGGTTTCACATGGCTATATGAGTGACAAATACTACACAGCCATACTCATCATCTCTTACCTGATTCAAGGAATTCTTTGGGGTTTCATACTCGGCAGCTACAAATACAAAAACCTACAAGCATATCAAAAGAGGCAAAAGTAAGTTCCAAAACATCTCAGGACTCCTTAAGCAGTCAAATTGTTTTGGAATAATTTATCAGAAACTGGGATCTTGTGTGTCATATGCAAAGTATTCTAAAGACAATTTTCAAAATAACGTAATTTTGCACACAACATGAGAATGCAAAGCATGGTGTCAATAGATCATTGTCTCTATAAACTGAAACAGTCTAAATGCGGGCGTAAGGAACCTTAAGCTTTAAAGACAGAAAGTATTGAAAGTGCAGTAAAACTACATTGCAACCCAATACAACATTATTAAATTTCTACTAAATGCATCCGTGCTTTTAAGAAATAGGGACAAAAGTCTTAAAGAATCAAACATTGAACACAATGAATTTTGCAAATTCAAATTATAACCTGTTTCGTGTTCCATGTGAAGAGAGTTTGTAAATCTGCTGATATATTCAGTGTCATGCTGACCTGCAATAATAGAAAGCCTTTTTACTTTGAATACCAGAGAGAAGGCATCTATCTCAATGAGGTGGTTTTTAACACAATGTGATGTGGATTATAACTTTATAAGCACAATCAGAGATAATGCAATTAACTATCACTTTCAAATTTCCTTCCAAGGGCTAGAATCCTCTCAAGTGTTCCTGGTTCGTTGCTAACTTTTATTTTTCGAGATTCTGGATCTGGAAAAATCATCACTACATATTCATACAAACATAAGATTGGAGCAGAGCTGTCTCTAAAAACATTCAGAGTTGTCCAAGGAGTAAGGACCAAGATTTTTTAGTTTCAAGCATGCAAGAGTATCACTGTCACTTTTATTTTCATGTAAAAAATATAGGCATTCAGCAAATATCAGAAGCAAACTCTTGGGAAAATCAATAAAAAAGAAAGAATACTTGGTGCCTTCAAGGCTTCATGAAGTATACCTATACATGAGAACACATAAATGGCAAGTCAAACATACCGGCCAGCATCCCATATTTATATTGAACACTGATACGGAGCAAAAGTATCTAATTCTTACTTTTTCGTATAGGTATCATTAGAATTAGAAATAGTACAAGACCTCAAAAATCTAGAAGCTAGTCATTTCACTGTCCCACAAGAGAATATCAAGATTCCTTTCCAGCCACAAGTTCTTTTACAAAGTTTTGCAGTCCATAACGTATAGCCAATTGGGTTTGATCAAAACCTACGAAGATGTAATGTTTAAGAAATTCAAATAATAATGCCCCTTGGCCTTCATGTTAACAGTAGCCTGATAAAATAGGGACTAAGAGAACCATATATAAGAATAAGCAATCCTTGTAACATAGAGAGCTCACTCAACTTTTGTGAAGCCTAATTATTGGCATCGCAGCAATAGTATCCACCCTATGTATGATGCTGAAACCTAAAAGGCCAAGAGTACATATCTTCCTCACTTCCACATCGCTATAATTTTTTCCCAATTATTCCATTCTATCTCTATCATACCCAACTCATAATGCATTAAATTCCCTAACTCGTCCAAACAGATCAGTAAGATTACTGCTTGCAATTACAGTTGAGTAGTTGACAGTCTAGGAAGTTGAAACAGGTAAACAACATCTTCGATATGTGAACCATGTAGCCCCTCATCTTTTCAATCCAATTTGTTGTGTCATCTAAGTGATGTTTTAACCTTGTATCCTCGCAATTAGAGAGCCCCAAAAAATTAGAAAATAAGTGGTATCAATATACTCGAGCTCTTCTATATTATTTGCATCCGAACCCCTTCCATCCAATGCCCAAAAATCTAACTTGAACATTTTTAAGTTACATGGGGCTGAATTAGGTAGATTTTCCCTTCCTCGGAAACTTGAACAGGCAACTAATTGTTGCTTGATTTCAAAGAAAATTACCTCACAGCTAGTACAAGGGTGAACTACCAAAGCTCTTATCTCTATATCAACTTTGCAAATATGGATTATATTGCAGAAAGTTAAAAAAATAATTGACTATGATCAGATGACATTCATCCGGATGCAATGGAAAACTAGACAAAATGCTCGGATGCTATGTTCTGTCTCAAACAAAACCCAACCCTAAATCTGGAAAAAGAAGTCCAGGAAGCAGAGATAAATATAGTCCTAAAGGCCCTATCCAGCAGAGTAGCAATCACAGGGAAAATCATCAGGCAGGCAAAACACAAAAAAGACAAAAATTACCTCGTCATTGCCGTTTGGCTGCTTCTGAAACCAGTTAATGTTCAGAACCTAAGACCCCAAAAAACAAACATACACCAATCAAAAATCACACTGGGATTACGGAATCGGTAGCAGACGAAACGCGGTAAGATAAAGATCTACAGAAGACAAATTAGCAAAACAAAATGGAAGAGAAAGAAAGAGACCTTCACTTGGGCGGTTGGAGTGGGGGAGTTGAAATTATCAGAGAAAGAGGCGAGGGTACACATAAAGGCGAGAATGGTGACAGCAAAGGTGAGCAGGGCGTTGGCTCTGTAGCCGAAAGAATGCATTTTGGGATGTGGGGGATGGAATGAAGCGCAGAAAAATGGAGAAATTAGGGAGAACCAAAGTTAACTAATACTCAGAGGAGAAGGAAAAGTTTTAACATTTGCTTCGTGCTTTCCTGCATTCTCATTGGATCGGACACGTTGTAGGTGGGGTCACTCGCGCCAACCCTGCTTCCGCTTCCCCCTTGTTTGCCCTGCCCTCCTCTCTTCCGCTGAATTTTTGTTTTTTGGCCACGAACTCTGTTGGTGCGTGTTTTGTTTTAGTTTTTTTAAAAATGTTTTTATAAAGAAAGTATATAAGAGGAGTTTTATTTCAATTTATAAAAAATAGATATCTGAAACTATGATTTCTTTATTTGTCATACAGGCATTTAGTTTCTTCTGCAATTTCTATTTGTTTCCTTGGTGAGAGGCCTTCATTTGCTATTTATTTCAATAACGAAAACAAAGTCTTATGATATATTGATCGCACGGAGCTATTGTGCTCCACCAAGAGCCACTTATTATCCTAAAATGAACACAAATTTTTTTTTTATAAAGAAAAATGAACACAATGAACATATAAACTTTGACAAAGGTTGAATGACAAAAAAAGGAAGTGAATGGTCACGCGGCAGCTGGCTGCGACCTTATAAGCCTGTGATTCTAGGGAAACCGAAACAGCTTCGGGCCCATATTTATTGGGTTAATATCAGCCCACTTAACCATTGGGCCCATTACTTGACCTGAGACCACATACTCCTTGAAACGGGATGTCAGACTTGGGAAGCATCGCACCAAAGGTCCCGGGTCAGTGTGGCCCGTTCATTATACCCGTATTATTTTAATGATGTTTAAATGACTGTTTTTAGATTCTCTTTGTCATGAGACATCATCAGAATTCTGAACAGCCAGGCAAGCCCCAGTGTATAATGGATTGTCTTTCTCTTTCGGTCTTTCTTTTCTTCTTTTTCTCTTTTCTTTTCTCTTTTGCTCACTGTTTTTTTTTGGGTTTAACGAGAAAGCCAATACTTTACGTGCTCCATGGATCATTGCTCTGTGCTTTTTCACTTAATCATATCTTGAATGATGGCGCTCTAAATCATATGATGTTTCCAACATTTTCGTTTTTCCGACGCCGAAAAATGACTGATGGCGCCCGCGGCCCGTTACGTTATGGGAGTATTATGGAGGATTGTGGACCACGCAGCCCGATGAATTTTAAGTGCAGTGGAAAGGTTTTTAAGAGAATGATAAAACACAGAACAAGAACTGAGGTTTTAAAAGGAAACAAGTCATGTGCATGCTTGGCATGGGTTAAAAATATACACATATATTTGAATATAGAAAGGTTGAAAAGAAAATGGGCGTAGAAGTGACGTGTCCTCATATGCAGTTAAAAAAATGGGTGCATAAAATTGTGTTCATAATAAAATGATGCGTGCTCGCAATTCCAGAATTAAAATTGAGAAGCTCACTGATCTCAAAGCCAGCTAAGATGTTGACCCAGTATTTTTATGGAAGTCTCTAATCAGTCAGTGAAACCAGAATTTTTAACCCGAGCCAATAAAACGCAGAAGATCCCAACTGTTACAGTACCCTCTTGTTCTATTTTATAGTAGGGAAAGAAAATATAATCGCAGAAGATGCCATGAAGTCAAATCGCAGGCATGCGTATTCATTAACCTGACAATCATCAGAAAGAGCGCTATTTATTTACTCATTTACCCTTGCAATTTACAATACATGAAGGACAAAAGCTTCTCATCTCATGATTCATAATTGATGGTGGGTCAAAAGTGCACAAACATCTCCTATTTAATACGGGGACCTACACCCTCTGCGGCCATCAGAAAATCATTTTCATGTTTTCAATTGACTTTTAGATTTGAATTATTTTAAAATTATATTTAATATTCTTAATACAAAATATGATCCTTTGGCCTATGGGTCCCTAGAATTATATCAGTTTGAGCGTAACTGAAGAGCATTCAATTCATTATTCGGGTCGCCTCACTCCAGTTTCAGAATTTCAGGAAAGCCATGTGAGAGTCGAGTTGGGACTCTGCCTGGCAATCCCATTACAACTGGTTTTCAACCCAGAACAATACGCAATGCCTTGTGCTCCAATTACTTCTTACTTCTTACTAAATAATCCTAAATATTTGCACATTTCTAATTCTACCAACAAAATTTCACGACTTGAGCAAATAAAAACAGTTAATTAAAAAATCCAACACAGACTGGATCATTCACATGATGGCGCAGCTCTCGGTGTTCTCGTCGCTGAAAATGTGCGTCATTGGATCCGCCATGGGGTGCGACGGCATGGGCGGCGGCTGCATGTAGCCCATCGGCCCCTGCGGCCTCCCATACATCATCGCCGGGTACATATGGTTCATATTCGCCTGCTGCTGCTGCTGCTGTTGCTGCTGATTCATCATCATCATAGCCATGTACTGCTGCTGTTGGGGGTTGTAGGGAAGAGGACGAGGAGGCTGCATTTGCATCCCCTGGTAAAAGCCACCGTTCATGGCTGCCGCTGCCGGCAGACCCTGAACCGCCGGCATCGGGATATTCCTCATCTGATCCATTGGGCCCATCTGACCCGGTGGAGGAGCCATATGGCCCATCTTTGCTGGCATCCCATGCCCGTTACCTTTGACTCCCTTGCCAGGCTTCGACTTAATGGGAATATCAAAATCCTGGAAACCATCATCATTGTCGTTGTCATCAAGTTTTTTAAAATTGTGACCCTCGAATCTGGCTCCACTTTTTTTTGCCTCCTTATTATTAGCTTTGTTGGTGGGGGCACCGTTCTTCTTAAACTTGGGGGTGTCTGCTTTCTTGCTTTTCTTCCCCAACCCCAGCAAGCGACCCAAGAAACCGCCACTGCTTTTGCCATTTTTCTTGTCGCCACCTGCTTTCCGTTTTCCTCCTTTGTCTTTTTTGATTCCACCCCGTTCCTCGTTCTTCTTCTTCCCTCCTCCGTTCCCATTTTTATTTCCACCTTTGCCCTTCATCTGTACGGCCAAATCGATCACGTTACCTTTCTTGCTATTCACACCACCGTTTGCTTTATGAAAATTCATGACTGGCCCAGCATGTGGTCCGCGTCCCATCATCATGTTGGCCTTGTTTGGCATCAGAGGATGCGCGTGCCCGACCTCTTCCTCATCGTCCTCGTAGTCGTCAAACTCGTCCTCCTCCTCGTCAAATTCGTCGAGGTCTTCGTCGCCGTCGTCACTTACATCGAAACCATCGTCCTCTGGTAAGTTGAACTTGACGGATTTCTGGTCTCTAACGGGCACCATGAGATTCTTGGCTCCTCTGTTTTGGAAGTGTGGTTGATGACCATTACGCCCTTCATGCTGGTTCATCCCAGTCAGCTTGTGAAACTCATTGTGCTTTCCCATTTTGGCGGGATCAATTTTCAGGTTATTGAACTGGTTAACGGGAGGGTAGTTTTGATTGTACATGTTGCCTCTCTGGCCACCCCATAGCTCAGCGTGTTTCCCAGACCTCTTGAGCTTCTTTATGAGCTTAGCTGGATCCATGTTGCCTGCAACTAGCACCTTTCCTGAATCTGCATCTATGTTCACGGAATAAACCCCTGAAATAAAAGTACCGCACAAAAATTAAATACATTGAAGGCGAATTCAGGGGACAAGAAAAGAGAGGGGGCGGTTAGTTATGGGCATACCATCGGTTTTCTGGAGGAGTTTCCTGACTTTGTGCTCACAGCCCTCACAATGGATATTCACCTTGAGAATACAACTCTACATGGGAAAACAAATCAGTAACGGTCAGCTGATATGGATTGAGACAAAACTAAGAACAAGACTCAAGGAAATGAGTGAGTGACATGCATCTAAACTCCAGTCTAGCGTGAGGGGTGAAGGGGAGGAGTAAAGAAGTAAGTTGTACCTGATACTTAGGCAAGTCTTGCTTACCCATTGTTGAAGGTTGAGAGAAGGAGAGGGAGAGAGTGTGTTTGAAAGTGAGGGAATAGCGAGCAAGAGAACTGTGTAAAGGGTTCTTAAGATTTTAATTTATAAAGGAGCTCAAGGGCGGTTCCTAGGCCAGCACCATTGATTCAGATTACCTGCTCGTCCTTTGGACGAGCTCCCAGCCGTCCGTACGATCCAAAGATCTGACGGCTCAAATTTTTTTTTTTTTTTTCGTTTTTATTTTTTTTATATATGAAAAAATCATTTTTTTCAAAAAAATATTAGTTGAGAGATTATCTTTATTTTAGATTCTCTACCTATTAAAATTATTTTTGATAAAAAATAAAAAATTAAAAAAAAAAATCAAATCTGACGATCAAATCTGACGTCCGTCCGTACAGACGAGCAGGGAGAGCTCGTCCCACAGACGAGCACCGAAACCGGTTCCCAGCATTGGGCACTCATCTCCTTTATTAGTTTTAACTTTATTGTCCTCAAATACCCGTACTGTTTTCACACCTCACTCACGGACACTCAAGCTCTGCTCTACTGATCATAATTCATTTTATTTCGAAAAACACCATTACTGTACTGACTAATGAATGACTTATGAGTATTATATTTGGATATTAAAAATAAATTTACCTTATAATAATAGGAAACTAAATTCATTACCACCAAAAACATAATGGGGGCTTGGAATTGGAGTGTTTGACTGCGCTTTCTTGCTTCTAAATTGGTGCTTATTTGGGAAGCACTAACTAGTATTTTTTAAAAAAAATTGTCAAACTAATAAAAAATGTTTTTTTAAGCATCTTTTGATAAACTAAAATAAAAATTTTCTCATATACTTATTTTTTAAAACACCGTAAAAATACTTTCAAAAAAATCTAAAACAAACGGTCACTAACTCGCCTTTAAGATTTCATGGGGCACAAATTGTTTGAACGTCTCTTAAAACTGGATTTTTTGTGCAATGATCCCCTGTCTGCACTCATTTTCTCTTCTCATTTTGCTCATTTTTTAATTAAATTTCCACTTATAAAATATGAGATAAAAAAAATTATAATCAGAATATGACCACATGCGTTAATGCCCTGTGATTTGATTGTAATTAATATCATTCTTTTACTGGGACTTTCCGTTTTTTATGGTGCATAGGTACACTTTCCTACTCCCTCCGGTTCTAATTAGAAGACCGGTTAACTTTTTTTTGAAAAATTAATAAAGCTAAATAAGTTACCTAATCAAATCATATGTTTTGTATCCTTATATTATATATTAGTTTATTAGTCAAATTAATTAATTTAGAGGAAAAAATAAAAATATGTTAAAGTAATTTAATTAGCTTCCTTAATTTCTCCAAAAAAGTCAACTTGCTCTTATAATTAAGACCGAAGATAATATTTTATTTGCAATTGATATGATAGCATTAATGTGGTTATTATATTTTTCTTTTTGGCCAGCGGTTATTATAATTGTCTACTGCAAATTTTTCTTATTTCGTGCTTATTAAGATTTTATTGCTATAGATTTACGTATTTATAACGTTTAATTCATAGTGGTTATAACTAATAAACATTATATATGTTAAGGCAAAGGTTGCCTAAGGATATATAATACTTAAAAATAACGGTTAATTATGTGCACCTTTATATATTGTGAGGTAAAATGTGAAAAAAAAAAAAAAAAAAATAGTTGTAGTTAATAACTATTATTTATTTAGTGACAACAGTGGTGGTTCTTTTGAAATAGTTTTGTAACATTTACAAATGATTTGTCTTCCAACCAGGGATGGACCTTGAGAGAAATATTTGGGGAGGCCAAATGTATACTTATTAACTAATTAAAAATTTATGATTATATAACATTTTTAAAATATTTAAATTTATAATAACAGTATTTTAACAATTCTAATGTATAAGATAACATACATGTCTCTAGTATAATTGTCATATCAATTACAAAATGAAAAGATATCATAAAATTCCAGAAGATTGCATGTTATATAAATATAATATATCAAAATATTAAAAGTTAACAATGTAATTTATAATACAAAATTAATAAAATGCTATACTAAATAAAACAATTAAAAATTACCTTCACTTAAAGTAATGTTCTTCGCTCTTTTAATGACTTGAAATCATCAATAATTGAATCAGTAGTGAAAGTGTCAGCTATTTCTTTTTCAATATGAATTATCATATTATCACCTTATCTTAATTATTTTCATTGCTGAAAACGAGCGTTCTGAGGTAGCTGTTGAAACTGGAAGAGTTAATAAGAGGCAAATCAATCGATCAATTAAGTAATACACCTTAGATTTTCCTGTTTTCATTAAAGCACAACATAATTCAGGTAGAGTTGATAGATTCGTCAAATTTGGATGACTAGAAGCATCAATAACAAAATGTTGAAGTTGAGGCTTCAAAATTATGTTCTCTTGCTCGGTAAAATCAGCATGATAGTATTTTGCAACAAGAGCACAAATATTATCAATGTTGAAAGCTTTATAAGCATCCTTAGGAATCAAATGAGAGCTAAGTGTCAAAAGCTCCAAAAAAATTTCCTTAAACCTCATACTCAACTCTTGCAATTGTTTATCTATTGTAACTAAAAATATTACCACTTTATAATGATGTTCCATTGTAATATGATCTTTTTGATGACGGGAGCGTCCTTGTCGTGCTATATATGGAGCACTAAAGTTAGGAACACCAATCTCATGTTGCTCACAGAATAATGTCACATTTTTCAATAAATTCAACCAACCATCTTCTCTCAATTTTTAAATGAGAACTTTTGTAGGACCAACTAAATTCACAGCATTAATTATATCTTTGGATTGTTCTTGCAAAGCTTGGCAAAAAACATTTTTTATTCCCATGATTTCTTTTATCAAGTATAGGATCAATACAAACTCAAATGAAGTCAAAATATTATAAGCAGCATCAGCATCCCCTCTTTGAGAATAAGTTGATCCATCAACAATAATCTTTCCAAGAATAGAATAGGTTGCTGCAAACATATTTATCATACTACAGATTGAGTAAAAATGAGGATTCCAACGAGTATCTCCAGCCCGTTTCAAAGTACCAATTTGGTTTGTCCTTTTACCAGTTTCAAGTTCACCAATCTAAAGCAAATATGCAATTTCATCTAACTTGGCAGCTTGTAACTCATCATGTTGTTTATTAGATGAACATATAATATTAACAATGAAAGTTAAATTTGAAAAAATTGATGGACATGAATAACTTCTCTAGAAGCACCAATCAATACAAGTTATAATTGATAAGCATAACAATGCACATAGTATGTAGAAGGGCAATCATTGAGAAATAATGCTTGCAAACAATTTCATTCCCCTCTCATGTTATTAGCCCCATCATAACCTTGACCACCAATGTTAGAGATATCAAGATTATGCTTAGAAAAGACAACACACAATTTTTTTTAGAGTTAATGCCATAGTGTCTTTAACATGTATAAGATAAAAAAAAAAATCTTGTATGCAACCACTTTCATCAAACAAACCTTAAAACAAGTGTCATTTGCTCCCTTTTTGATTCATCACGTGCTTTATAAACAATTATGCAAAACTTAGAATCTCCAATTTCTTGACGAATGTGGTTACAAACTTTACTTGAGAGGATATGCAAGATTTCCTTTTGAATTCGAGGTGAAATATACTTGGAATTGTATGGTGCATTTTCCAACACAACTTTTGCAACTTCATCATTGTATAATGCTAACAACTTTATCATCTCAAGAAAGTTACCCCTGTTTTTTTATTCCAAAGTTTCATCACAACCTCTAAAAGCGCATGCTTGAAATGTCAATCAATGTACTGTATTAATAGACGCCTTAAGACGTAGTCGGTTCTTCAAAAATTGATTTGAACTTTGTACATTAGATACATTCTGGATATGCCCATGTTGATTCAACAAGTTCTCACAAGCCTTCATTGCTTTGCTATATGGTGAGCAAGGATCTTCTCCTATATGATTGAGAAAAACACAATTTTTTCCACTAAGGACTTTTTTCCAGTTTTGAAATCCTTTAATAGTAAAATCATATGCTCCAGAACGTCCACTTGGTTTAGTAAAAAGAAAACATGGTAAGCAATAAGCAACATCTGTAGTAGGAGAATACTCTAACCAAGAAGGAAATATACTAAACCAAGTGTACTGAAATCTTCTTGGATGATTATTTCCTGTAAGAGGATAACATTGAAGTTTACACTGGTATGGACCCCATTTTAAATAAGCCCTTCGAACTTCATCTCTTTGATTCACATGATGTTGCCATATTTGAGGGCATTTACCCGGATTACGCTCTAAGGAACTAATATCAAATTCATTGGAAGTAATTTTAGGAATTTTAAAAGGTTGTTCCTCACAATCAAATCTTAGGGCATCATGACAAGCCTTTTCAATCGGTAAAGATGTAGAAGCTATGTTACCTTCTTCTATGTGATCACTAGCTTTCTTCTTGAAAAATGAATCAATTGTTTTATTGTTCATCATTGAGCTATTCTTAGATTTTATCACTTTCCAAATAACCTATAAACAATTTAAACAATATAATTAACTATTATCATACTAAATATAAATATAAAAAAGAAAACTCATTTTTTAACCTCTTTCATATTAAAATGCAGAAGTTCAATATTTTTAATGACAATTGACAAGAATGGGGGGAGGATGTCATCATCAAACACACTACACATGGATGCAATTATGCAAAGTTTGTACAGCAGAAATTATCTACTCTCAACAGTCCAAAGAAAGATTAGAGACACCAAAAAAAAAAAACTTGGACGATGAAATCTCAGCCACGACAGTACGACATGATGAGACGAATTGCGAGAGACAACGCGTTTATATCAAACTGCGATGAGACGAATCTGCAAGAGACAAATCTGCACAGCAAACATTACACATTAGGTTAATAATGAGTCCACATTAGGTGCTTATACCTCTAATTAGAGGTATTAGCATATTTTTTTTAATTTTTATATATATTGTATTTATTTATATTTCAATTATATGCTGCTTTTTGAGATGTATTTTTGTCGCATCTTAAATTAATTAATTTTTAGTTCTGCATTTGTCTCAACACCAAAGATTATGAAAATTAATTAATTTGAGATACTGGTCTCTTTTTTTGTCCTAAAAAAAAAGATATAATCGAAATATAAATAAATACAATATATAATTTTTTTTATCACTTGTACTTTTCTAAATGGCACATTTTCATAACCTCATGTTTCTCTCTCTCATCATGTTCAGACGCCGAAAAACTCTTTCTATTTGCTCTCTTCCTCCTTCTCATCATCATCACCCCCTCCTCCACAAGCCCCTCCACCACCACCACCACCATCACCTCCTCCTCCTCCTCAAATGGAGGCTTTGCAGACGTTAGTCAACCTTGATTACTTCATAAGGCGTCTCGCTAGACACGTTCACAATCTAAACGTAAAGTTGGATCTCATCCGTCATCACAATCAGGTTGTATATAATCACTTTCATTCAAACCCTTCATCTCCTTCCTTAGACATTGATGATGTGTCGAGTGAGGAGAGGGACATGAAGAGGAGGATGATAGTAGTGGTAATGACTAAAAATCATTAATGTTTTTTTTTTTTAAAAAAAAAATTGAATATTAAAAATAATTAATCATTAAGACAATGTAAACAAAAAATGTTTTTTAAAAAAATAAATAATTTGACTCTTCACAGTTATTAGTAAACAACTGTTACTAATTTATGCATTTTACAAGGGATGTTTGTGTTGTTGGTAAATAACTGTTATAATAAGTTTAAAACAAACAACGGTTTGGAACCTAATGTACATACGCCAAGCTTCTATATGACAGTTCAAAACTGTGATATGTGACAGTTGATAACCGTATATGTAATACTGTTTGGATCATCCTTATTGCGTATAAATCCACGTGTGCTAGATAAATGAGTATGAAAAAAATTGGCATCAGCTTTGCCTTTTGTTTTTCGATCTTCGTGCTTCTTCCTGAAAAAATATGTATAAACTTGCTCAATTCAACGACAATAATAAGTAGTATACATTTAAATTTATAATTTATACTGAATTCTGCACAATGCATGGAAAAATATTGGTTAGTCTTACTGTAAAGATATGAAGGAAAAACATAATATACTTCCTCTCGTCTATATTACAAGGCACCGACTAACAATTTTTATAAACCAATAAAAATAGTTAAAGTCATTAAATTTTTTCTAAAATTTAAGGGATTTTAAATATTATTCCTATTAATTACACTAAAATTTAATATCATATTAGTTATTAATCTCACCCACTACCATTATTAATTATGGGTATACATACAACAATTATTTATTACTATTTAGAAATAAACATTTTTTTTATATAAAAATACTAAAGTATAGTTTATACTCTACTTTACAATGGCCCTGTTTGGATAGAGTTTTAGGGTAGCTTTAAGTCAAAAATAGTTAGAAAAAAGTAGCAGTAGAAAAAAAATCTTAAGTGGAGTGTTTAGGTAAAACTTTAAGTCCACTGGCTTTTTTTAAAAAAACTACTAAATGTCAATTTAGGAAAAAGTTCAATGGGGTAGCTTTTAGGAAAAAAACTCGGTTTTTTATGTGGGCCATCGTCATTTCTATCACTATCAATCCAAATACAAATCATATTTACAACCTTTTTTTTTTTTCAGACGCTAAAAAGTCGATAAAAAATAAGCCATCGCTCCTCATCGCTAACCCAAACAGGCCTCAATAAGGATTAAAGGAAGTATATTGAGTTGCCACACATGCGGTGGGTCAGTGGCGAGAGTGTTGGTCAAAGGCGCGCCCTCGGCTTTGACTCTTCAATATGGGATTTACCATTACAAAATACTATGCGCTTAACATAGGTGTCTTACTGAATGTTTTCTACTTTCATATATACTCCTCTAGTCCTATAAGATAGAGTGAGCAATTTTCTTATTCTTTTTTTAAAGCACTTCGTTTAAATTATTTTTTTTTATGTGAAATTTACTTATTATCATGTATATATTGTCATTTTCTTAGTAAATGTGTAGTTAAATAGGGGTAAAGACAAGAAGTTGTTAATTTTTAAAGTAAAGATGATGAAATTAAAAAATGTCTTAATTTATGTGAAACATATTAGAACTAGAAGTATCTTATAAATAAGGTCATAGGAGTAATTCGTATTTTTAGTCTAATTCTATATGGGACATTAAACACTGCTCGGGGAAAAAAAAAGGACGAACAATTCTGAAGTGCCGTTTCGTTTTTGAGCAAAACAGAACGTTAGAAACTTAATTAGAACAAATATTTTATATTAAGGTGTCAGGTCCATTTCATCCAACCAAATTGAAATAAATAAATGTTCACTATTTATTTTATGACGCATTTATGCCTGGATACCGTATTATGGTTTCAATACAATTTCATTCTCATCCCCTTTCATAGTTTTGTATGATTATTTCGGTAAATAAAAAATTGAAGAATCAAACAGGACCTTATCCATATGTGAGGTTGAGGAGTCATTATTGCGAACGAACCTTATAATTTTCCACTGGGAGAAATGGCATGATTTCTGACTTTTAAAAACTCATTTTTAATTTAATGGATGCGTTCATAGTAGGAGTACTATATGCTTTTCTAGTATTTAGTAATTTTCATCGAAAAAAGTACTTGTATTTAGTATCTAATGATTAAACAAAATATTTATGATTTCGCAATTGATGACGTACCGTTGAAAAATAACACAACATATGAATCAAAATGCCAGGTAATGCTGAAATAATGTGAAATAACAAGCAATGACACGCCAATCTGATGCATTAGGGAAAAGACTCAGGTGTTATTAGAAGGTAAATAGAGGGGTTTTTTTTTGCCTGGTTTCCAGCCAGAGCATTGAAACCGGTGACATTGTTCAGAAAAGGTTTGTGGAACTGAAACGCAACTGCTAGTAATAGGCGATAGTTGAACGAAGCATTGCGTGAAGAAAGAGAGAAGATGGGGCAGGTGAGAAGTAAATGTACAAGTTACACCTTGGAATGAAATGTGATGTCGAGGCCAAGAATTCAAGCAACATTCACAGAAATAAATGGCAAGTAACATAACATGAGAGTTGCTTTTGCATGTCAGGTTCAGTTAATTACATTGAAATGGCACACACCAAGTCCGAGCATCAATGTCCCCTTGAGCAAAAAAAAGCATCAATGTCCCCCACTCTCTCACATCCCAACAACACTCACCAATTCACTAAGACATAAATACATTTCAAACACATCCCCCTCTTTTCTTTTTTCTTTTTTTTTTCATCTTATCGGGAATTGAGAATGGACAGTGGGGTAACTTACGATATGAAATGCTTGTTTGTAATCAATTTTTGATACTAGAAAAATATTTATTTACATAAATCAAGACAATTCTCATAATTGAGAAGTTGTTTTTAAAAGACTAAATCGTTATTCCTAACAAACACGAAGTTAGTCATTTACAGGGAAGCATATCTTTCTTTTTTCTCATTATCTCTCATCATCAACACATCTAGATCGTGTTGATTAAAAATATGAGAGTAAAATTAAAATAATATTATAACATTTTAAATCGATTGGATAGATATAATTTAAAAATTATGATAGATCACGAGAGAATGAATCCGTATGTTTTAACGAAGTCAGTCAAATTGAGAAGTACAATGTCCGCTCTCCATTATCCCCCAAAGCTCACACTACTCATTCACATTATACCATTTACTTTTTCGTAATTTAATGCAAAACTGTTTCGTTGGTCAGGTCTCTCACGAGGGAGTTGTGGACAAACTTTTAATGCAAGACTCTCTTGAATCAAATGAACTCGTACTCTTGCATATAATCAAAAGAAAATCGAGATAGAATTAGACTAATGTCACTTCACAGAGAGACGATCTGATCTGAGACCGCGCTATTCATAGGGATCCAAAGCAGAGTCATTGGAGAAACTCATGTCAAGTTAAAAGTTGGTAGACATGAGTGTCAGAGTGAAAACTTAGCTGTGGGTATGTGAATGTAATGGGGGCGACACAAGCTTCAGTCTTTAACTGCCTTGTTCGCTCCCTGATTTGACCACTCGTCACTCGCTGTCTCTCTGAAATTATCACTCATTTCACCCACACCCACCTCAGCTTTCGGTGCCCCCATCTCGTCAATTCCCTGCGCATGCCCTTCTTGTGGGTCGGGTGCAAGTTTGATCGGATTGTTGGCCCAACCCATATGTACAAGGCCTTCTTTCTTTCTAGTAACATTGCTGTTGGTTACAGTCAGATCAGAGATGGAGGCATTGAATGATAGAGCAACGCAACAATCTGCACTGGATTCGAAACCTCAAACACAAGCAGTGGCTGCTTTTGGACTAGAACCTTGGCTTTTCTGACTAAAATATTCCCAAATGCTGACGGGATTCGTTCCTCATACTCTAACTTCCCCTGTCTGTCTTGCTCCTTTCCCTTTCTCGGACTCTGTGACTGTGTGGGCGACACCATGGATCACTCCTGCTCTTTCTCTGTTTGACTCTTGCTTTTCTTCTCTCCACACTGCTTTCTCTAACCACGATGCCACCCCGGGCATCTCAACTTTACCTTTTACTGTTCCTGTCTTTCTTTTTGGCCCTAAAACTGTCCCGGTTTCTTTTTTTTTTGGTCAAAAAACTGTCCCGGTTTCTCAACATAACCTATCCTGCATCTACAGATGGATTTTTTTTTTTTGGTCAAACCATACAGATGGATGAATCTATGTTTCTGTCCCATTTTCTTAATGGGGCACTATAAAGTTAAAGGTTGCCGCTACATACATGACCCGGCATATATAATGTCCACCGACAAATTAGGAGCGACAAATCTAGTAAAAAAAACTCGCTTTGTTCCGTTCGACACTCAGATCAAGGTTCCAGGTTTCGGTTTCCCATTACGTTGACTCGGCAAAAAATGTGCCCCCCGACTTGATTAGTTTATCCAGTGCCATCATGTACCCGTTCAGCGCTTGATTAATCAATAATTTTCATATGTACGTGACTCGTGCCCTCAGCCCAGTGCATCCATTATTTCAAGGCATCCTTTTTTTATGGTTCATTTTAGTCACAGCATTCCCGATTAGAGTGTGTGCCAAATTTTCAGAGTAGCCCCGAGCTCTTGGGTTGGTGGTGAATATTGAACCAAACAGTTATAAGAATTATATTTTTAATATAAATGCCTTGTTTGGGATTAAAATTTCCGAATATAACTCGATTTTCCTTCATCGTCTGCAAATAACATGCCCTGGATAGAGGTGGTGGGAAAACATGTGTAAGTAATATATATATTTAAGAAAACACAATTAAGGGGGGAAGGAAAAAAGGAGAGAGGCAGGGGAATTAAGATTGGAGGCCGTATCCAGAGTAATCAAATATTTCTGGATCATTTGTCAATTGTCAGTGACCCTGTACCCATACACCCAGAGTGACAGTGGATTCAGGCGATCCAAAACGTACAGAATCATATCCTGTGAATATTAAGATTATGTTGTTTTGGCATGAAACACCAAAAATGCATTTTGGTTAGGTCTAGTGGTTGGGTGTGCCCCACTATTATCCTATGCTCGCCACCCACAGAGCTAGCCATGCATGATAAAAAAGGGACTCAAAATGGACACGAAAAATCATACTAACGAGCTGCCTATACAGTATACACATAACATCCATTGATCTTCATCTTTAGTTTTACATTATTAACATCTGCATGCTCTTATATACACCCCGTGGAATTGACTGGCGGCAATACAAAAGATATCAAAAATATTCTCGTGCTTGTGCAATTGTCATTGTATAAAAATTAACAACACTAGAGACTTCGTGGATTCAACACCAGAAACATACCTCTCTCTCGTTCAGGATGGCCTCTAGTCCCGTCAAAAGCCTCGATTATAGCGCAAATCAACAGATCCAGAATAGGGCCATCCACAATCCTGAACGAATAACTGGGACACATGGAAACGAGTAGAAGGCAGCAGCAGCCCAAGGCTGATTAAGGAAGGCCATTCAGCTATATATAGTTAGAACGTGGAAGAAACACATCAAACAAGTTTCGCCATGGCAAGAAGGTGCCTGCATGCAATTCATTTCAGGAGTCAGCTTCAAAATATACAAGCTAAGCATATACGAGTATAACCAAATTGTATATGATGCTTGGCTAGACCAAAGTTCTTTTGTTGGCTGAGAATAGAAGTGACCAGCAACCAGGGGTAGAAGTATCAGGGCCAAATAGAACTCAACATCACATGATTTATATCATACTACGTACGCAAGCTGAGAAGTCGTTTGCAACCGGGTACTGTGTTTATGAACAAGTGTAGTGCCCACAACGTCTTATCAAGGAAGCCCAATGATGAAAGAATCTCGCGACAAAAGGGAAAAAGAGCATAAAGAAGAAATGAGCACTGGCCCCTCCGAAGAAAATTCGTGCTTCCAGAAAAGAAAATAAATTGTGATTTAAAGAATACCCGTGGCGCACTCCATTTTCAAGATTTTAAAGATCGATCCCACTTCAATTTTCAATCACTAAAACATTTAGCCGGGTGGGCTCATTGTTTGTAGGCTTTGAAAGCGAGCGTTTGTCACATGAGGTTGGGCCGGTTTAGTTATCGCCACAGTAAAAATATCAAATTTCTTTGGAACAGGGTGAGTCCGAAACTACGATGCATCACAGTGGCTGGGCTTGCATTACAAGAACAAGATAGGAGTGTCTTCATTGAAAGTCAAGTTTACTTCTGACATTTATATCAAAAAAAAAAAAAAAAAAAGTTTACTTCTGACATTGATTATTACACATCATAAAGAATCCACTATTCTGTTGACCTGGTCCTTCCCCAATTAAATGCTTGTTCCCATTGTATCTACCTACTCTCACTCATGTGACTCGTGTGACCAACAGCTTACTTTGATACTGACTTCACAGTTCTAGCTGTTTTCAATTCTAGTCCAACTCTTGCGCGCGTGATGAATCATACTCTCTTCTTCCCAGTTCTAATTTGTCTTCAGAATAATATATCATTATCACGATGCCATTATCTGTATTGTCTTTTACAAGTTATTCCACTCCAGATTAATTTGTTGAATGCATGAGACAACAAATGTGGTCAAGGAGTTAGTTAACGCTTACTCGACATGAATTTGTTTAATTAGTACGTGGAAGCTAGTTAATTTGTCCCCAGTTCAGATCACGGAAGCAAATAAATGTGTGGTATGAAAATAGAAGTGGGAGAGAAGTGAATCAACCAACTTGGGCAAAGCCTTTGCCCGTTTACTTGGGCTTTAATTTCAGCCCTTCTTTGGGTTAAGGCCGATATATATGTCTTCTTGTGAGATGTCACATGGTGCCAGACCTTTAGCATTACAACGATCTTAATCTTGAACCAAGAATTGGAAAAACGACACGAATGATATTTATATGGATACGCCCTGCTGGGCGGGTTTAGTAGATCATCTATAATCAGGAAATGATTAGATGGGAGGGCATGATGATTGAAATCCAATGGCCCCAGAAGCTAACAAGATACAGAAACAGAAAGAGACGTTTCGGAAACTAGGGACGCATGTGTAGCGCATAAATCACAAAACCACTGGACCAAATTATTCACGGGACAGAGATAAAGAAATGACCTCATCAATCAGAGGAAGGCAAAGGAGAAGATCATAAATCAACTAGTGATTAAATTAAATGCTTCCCCGTTGTTTGACTCATACCGAACCCACATCACTCTCTCTCACGTATATCTCCACTACTTCAACCAATACAACCTCACATCTTCCCTCCTGGTTTCCTCTGTGTGCGTGTGTGATTATGGAAGCCAATACTACAGTGGATACCATGCAGCCTCATAACCGCCACATTAGTCCACAAAATCAGAACCATCATGCCCATTTTTCATCCGAAACCATTCTCATCATCATCGTGGCTCTGGCCTCCGGATTGGTGCTCATCTTTATCATTTTTTTGATCATGTTCATGCTTCGTCGGCAGAAATGCTCACCCAAGAATGATAACAGAAACAGCACGGCACTTGATGACACGAGTTGCAGGTTCATGGCTGCAGCCACAATGAACTTGGGCTCTAGTCCAGGTTATTAACTTGTGTGTAAATAAATGTTATCATTTGATTTTTAATTAGAACATTAAAATGAAGGGTTGAATTGCAGGTGTGAAGGGAGGGTGTCTTAGTGGGGGTAGTGTGAGCATGAGCAGGGCAGGAGGGTCCAATAAAGTAAGAGGAGTGCAAGTGTTTACGTACAGGGAGCTACAAGAGGCTACAAAAGGATTCAACGAAGCAAATGTGATTGGAAAAGGAGGCTCTGGTTCGTTTTACAGAGGAGTCTTGAGTGACGGCACTCTTGCTGCAATCAAGCTGCTGCGAAAGCAAGGTAGGCAAGGGGAGCGTGCCTTCCGAATTCAGGTATTTAATCATTTCAGCCTCTTTTTCGTTCTTCTATTTAATGTTCTTGTTCTCTCTTTCTTTCTTTCTGTCTATAAATATGTTGTCCTCTTTTCCTGGCACTTGTTTCTTCAAAAAAAATATCATTTTTGTCTTTCTTAAGCGAATCATATTAATTCTGTCTGTTCTTCAAAAATACCCTTTTTATCCGTCTCTCTTAAGCGAAGGCTGCTGATTGATCAAGGTATCTGAGAACATGAGGTGTCAAAAGTCAAAACCAAAGTGAGAAAGGACTTGTACATTGTATAACCTTCTCATATATTCATCATGAGAATCTCGTTCTTTTCTTAGATATTAAAAAATAGTGTAAGAGTAGACAAAAGAATTATGGAGTTTTGGGGACCAAGAGATAATGTGGATATGGGAGTCCCTAATGTGTTAAAGTTGTAAGCTGACAAATTTCGTGTTTCTTGTTACTTGTGATTGGAGGTGGATATGCTGAGCCGCCTGCACAGTTCATATTTGGTTGAGTTGCTTGGGTATAGTGCAGACCAGCAACACAGGTTACTCGTATTCGAATTCATTCCCAATGGAACTCTGCATCAGCATCTCCATTCAGCTAAGCCCTTGAATTGGTGGACCCGCTTGAGGATAGCCCTTGATTGCGCCAGAGCTCTTGAATTCCTCCATGAACATGCTGTCCCACCGGTGATCCATCGTGACTTCAATTCCCACAACGTTCTACTGGATCACAACCTTCGAGCCAAGATCAACGCTCAGATTTGCACCCCCGCCCTGGGGACCACCGGATATATAGCTCCAGAGTGAGTCTGTGAATGTGACTCTCATGTTATACATGCACCTTTCCTTATCTTCCCCACTTAACTCTGTGTCAAAAGAAAAGAATCACTGCCAATGCACACCACCAAGTCCCTATCAAACAACCTGTAATTATTTTTGAATTTCTTCACCGTAATGTTCTCTAAAAAGTTGGTTCGTTGATGAATGGACTTAGGTATGCGTGTTCAGGGAAGCTTACCACCAAGTCAGATGTATATAGCTACGGGGTGGTTCTCTTGGAGTTGCTCACTGGACGTGTGCCGGTTGATATCAAAAGACCTCCTGGAGAACATGTTCTTGTCTCTTGGGTTAGTCAAATCAGAATAATGAAAAATTAAAATGGTGTTATACAATATATGTGCACGTATGGACATATGTGTCGTTAAAATCTTCAGCTATTTGTATATAACTTTGAAGTTTAATAATGTGTTAATATTACTAGGCACTTCCGAGGTTAACCAACAGAGAAAAGTTGGTTGAAATGGTTGACCCAGTTCTGCGAGGACACTGCTCGAAGAAGGATCTAATTCAGGTCAGCTTAATTTGGTTACCACTTATGATCACCATTATCATAGAACAACTTAGACTAATATATATTTGATCATCAACTAACTAGCTAGTAGCTTTGTGTGATGCTGGTTTTGGTGAATAGATAGGTGCAATTGCAGCCATGTGCATACAGCCGGAAGCAGATTACAGGCCGCTTATGACGGATGTGGTGCAGTCGCTAATACCACTTGTGAGGAACAGAAATGCAGCTTCATTTACTTCCCCAAATTAAAACTTCAGGGACAACCATCAAGTACAGTCCATTAGTGAAGCACCCGCGCCAGAAGCAGATGCATGTGCTTGTTCTTGTTCCTGGCTGCAATAATATATGGATAGATGATTCAAATATATATGTGTAAATCACAATCATTTGCATTCCTCAAGCACGTTTTCTCAATTCCAGAACCTTTATTATTATTTTTTAATGAACTGTTCCATTGTCCATGCATATACATATATATTTATATATATGTAGAGAGGAGGGGGGGGGGGGGGGGTTCCATGAATACCATGGTAAAATTGCTTTTGTTATAAGGAATTAACTCGGCTGCGAGGTGAGTTGATGCAAATCAATTTTGACGGAGATGAAAGAAGGAAGTGATAGCTGAGTCCAATCAACATATTTTTGTCTGGTGGTGAAAGGTGGTATGTAGTGGAATCACTTTTGAATTAAAGACAAGTGAAGGGGACAAAGGAATATAGTTGATGGTTTTGGATCCCTTGTATGGGCCGGGGCTGACGGCGAGTGATGAACCAAAAAGCAGAAAAGCACAAGAGGATCAATTCCAACAAGTCATGTCAATATGGCTGTACGTTTGATAAAAAGTTAGGAGGAGCAGAATCTGAGAGGTGTTTGAGTGAGTGGGTGTTCAGATATGAAGCAAAGAAAACAAAACTCAAGGAATGGCGTCAAATAACTAGAAACGCGGAGGAATAAAGTGTGCTTTGACATTATGGCGTCCAACAAATCATTATCACAAGGAAACTTGTAATGATATGCCAGCTTCAAGGGGCATTCATCATATCATAACAGGAACCGTTAAAAAAATAAACTTGGTGCTTTATTTCAATGGTGGTGTACGTACGTGGGGTTAACTTGTTGAGGGAAGCTTCGTGCGGGAAAGGAGACTGCATGAAAGGCAAAGGCTTCGTCACAAGTTGATTGGTAGCCACGGACACCGTAAAGGTCCTTAGTCCTTACGCTATTCCGTTTCTTCTCTGTACACTCAATCGGTGGTTCCATCCTTTTATTCCCAATGTACAAAAGTTAATTTTGTTTTCTTAACTTTCTGAAAAATATCCCCTTTTAATTTTTCTCTCCACCTACTATTCCTACAATTTTTTTGACCAAATATATGATTACTATTTCCACAATTGGATCAATTGATTTAACATTTTATAACAATATATATTATAATAGTATCAAATAACAAAGAAACACAAAAATAAATTTAAACTAATTAAAATTTGATATAAACACCAAGGAATAAAACTGTTTTAAGAATATTAAAATAAAAAGAAAAGTCTAGCAAGACTTTTAGTTTATCCCATGCATTCTTGCCTTGCTGTTCAACCTTTCGAGATGCTAATATTTTCTCTGGATTTGAATGAATGGTTTATTCAGTCCACATCTTCAGCTAATTTGAATTGTAGTGCTTCTTAAATTAATTTATCTAATTTATAAATTCATACATAATATAGAGATAATGTCACAGATGCTTTGGGTAGCTTTTAAGAGTCCAATGGAGCCAAACATGCATTTAAAAAAGTTTTGAAAAAACTACTTCTATGCTATTACTATAATCGGGCCAACACGCCAAATTAAAAATTAATATTATGGTGTCAATTTCTAAATTATCATGGTGCCCTGTTCGTGCCTGGGTTCAAAGGTCAATGCCAATACAGAAGAGACCATTAACTCTTCAGATTAATTACATTATTCTGATCAAATAAGCCCAGCAATCCAGAAGTGAATGGAAATCGTGGTCGTGGCTGAGAACAAAATTAGGTGAATTTACAACATGTTCTTGCAGGAGGCAGGTCTCCTTCTTTTGCACTAACAACTGCACCCGTGTAATAAACCTAAACTCATTGCAATAGGAATTACTAAACCGGAGGCCGGGACGAGCCCCCCGCCGATGGTGGCATGATGGGGTCGGAGGAGGTCTCTTCAACGGCGGCACTGTTACTTGCAACCTTCGGAGACCTGAGCGACGACGCCCTCACTAAGAAGGGCGGCGCCATCGTGAACACCCATCGGTCTGATTTAAAGCCGCGGCTCAGTCGCTTCGAAAACCTTCCGCCGCCACTACCCTCACCTACGGTTCGATACCCCCTCCTCGAACTACTCTCCCTGGGCAATACTACCAAGCTTGTGGCCCTATGAAATTTCTGATTTAGCAGCTGATTCCTGACGTCAGCCGGCAGCCTCAGAGTGTACCTGTCGGTGTTTTCCCCTGGCTGGGGCAGCGAGTGCCCAGTGGAGTGAGACCTCGCCCACCATACCGTCTGACTACGGCTTCGGTTCAGCTTCTGATTGAAACCCGTGACGTCGGGCAGGGCGGCTTCACGTTCCGGAGCGTCATTTTGGGATTCGATATCAGCGTGAGAGTCAGGCACAGGAAGTGGATGAACGGAGTCGGCGGGCTGAGGCGTCAGGTCGGCTCTGCAAACGGGGCAGGTGGTGTGGGAGGCCAACCACTCGTCAATGCAGTCGGGATGGAAGACGTGGTCGCACTTGGGGATGAGGCGGAGTGTTTCGGACTCGTCGAACTCGTTTAAGCAGACGGCGCATTCCAGGGTAGCTTTTCCAATCTTGTGAATCTTAACGGCGGAGTAGTCAAGAGTGGGGAAAGAGTTGATGACGGCGGCATCAAGACCCCGAGGCTGACGTCTGGAGCGAGCGGTGAGGTTGGGGGCGGAGGTGCTGGAGGATCGGCCGCATTGGCGGATATAGATGGAGAAGACGCCGGCGAGGAAGAGGGCGACGACTAAAATGACGATGATGATGGCGAGGGAGGGGCTGTAGGAGCTGTAGTAAGAGCCGTTGGGACCGGTGTTGCCGACCTGGGCGCAGGCCAGAGGGAATGGAGGAGGAAGGAGGAGGAGGAGGAGGAAGAGGAGGGGAGGCATGATGAAGAAGGTGGTTGAAGAGAAGAAGGGGAGAGACAGAGAGAGAAGTGGTGTTTTTGTTTTTGGGTCAAAAGAGAGAAGTGGTGTTGGGCTGAATATATGGCCTCTCACATCAGACACAGAATCGGAATGTAGGGAGGGACGGAGCAGACTAGAGAGTGGGTGGGCCCCCTCTCCATTGATTTCTCCTTCTTCCATCGCACAACTTTATTATTCATTTCAACTGCTTCTTTCTTTGGGATTAATATGGCAAGTTCACAAGTTGAGAATTGCATCAACAACAAAAATAAATTACCTAGAATCGTCGACTATTTAATTCTCAACTCATTTTTATCAGATTTGTCGAACTTTGATCCCTTCAAAGCATGATCCAACGACTTGAAATGAAAGTGAGCGGCCAGAATAAATTTGAGGAATAAAACTAAATTCTTTCGATTTTGCTAAATAAAAGTATCATTATATTATATTGGAAACAATCATGTTGTTATAAGTACTAAATGTGGGTGTTTCTTTTAATAAGAATTTGAATGGTTATCAAGACTTGACCGCTTCCTCCCTCATCACATCGGAATTCATTGATGGGACACCGAATATAATGTAGTCATGGCTGACGCGGATATTAATTAGCAGGCATTATATAATTAAAAATAGATTATTATGTCCACAAACGTTGGACTTATTCCAACTAGTAATGGCCTTAAATAGTGAATTCCCGACATACTCACGCCCAGGAATCACAATAATTATGTACTACTATATATAACAACCAAGTGTCTATTTATAATTTTGGGGGGGTGACGTCATGACTTGAGCCTCAAGTTCAAGAACGCTGTGTGTGAATGAATGAATGAAGATTCCATTGGATGTTGGGGTGTTGAAGAAGCAACCGATTGAATTGGATTCTCATTTAATTTCTTACGCTGTGTGTTAGTTGTCCACTTCACGTACCAATATATACTCCTTTATTACAATGCCTGCGTTCTCTGCTGTTCTCTATTCTCACCCTCTTAGCTTACATGTCGATGCTGCCAATTCCACTAATTAATTATATTCTGTCAATCTTAATTACACAGTTAATCACCACATTAATGAATCATCCATTCGTTATAATTAACTTCTCTCACTACCTACTACTCTCTCATCCCAATCTTCATTCTCCATCCTTATCATCCTATATATATATATGTGTCAATACGTACACCATCATCATTCATATGATTCTATAGCAGAACATTAATGTTGCCTGTTTTAGAGCAGTACATTCACCAAATACAATTGTTATTTTTGGCCATCATGCATGTTCTTGCTATATATATCACAACTGGACTGTCCTTACTGTACGTACGTACGTGATCAGGATTTGATTACAAAAATAACCAACATAAAAATATCTACTGCAAGACTTGGTGTATATATCATCACTCCAGTCTCCATCTCCTCCCCAACAATATTTTGTTCAAAAAAGTGACCAATTTATTCACAGCTAGCACAAATGAGAGAAATTGTATTACAACTTACAGCAAAAATATAAAATCCCTAAACTACGTGCGTGTGTTACTGTTTTGTTATCCACGTAAGTTAATTATAAGGAAAAATCCCTAATAAATAACTTTACAAAGGAAAAAAGGGATTTCAAATATTCATTAATTTTTTTTTAGAGGTTTAGTACTTGATTTTTTTTTAAAAAAAAAACAAAAATCAAAGGAAATGATACAAATGCCCTAATTAAATCTCATTTTTACTTTTTTTTTGTCCTCTATCTCTTTCTTCTTCTTCAGGTTCCATGCCGAAAGGGTCTAGCAAATATTAATGTTCGAGACAACCTCCTTCAAAAAAAAGCAACGATGAAAGGTGACGGCCTCCTCTAGCAATGAAGAAGAGAAGAAGGGGCATGAAGATTTTGGTGGAGGCGGTACCTTCACTTCTGGAATTCCCTTAGAGGTTTTCTGGTACTCCCAAGCTTGACACAATCCCTGAGGAAGATCTAGCAATGAAATTCTTTCTAGATTTTTTCGGCTTGTGATCTCACAAGTTGCAAATTTTCACAAGTTTGAATAAGGTTTTTACAACTTCTCAAAAGAATTTCGTGAATTGCAAATAAAAAATCACAATATTTGATAAAGCTTTTACAAGTTCTAATAAATGTTTCATAAATTCGAATAAAGTTTTCACAAATTCTTAAAAGAATTTCATAAGTTGCAAATCAATAATTCATAAAATTTGACAAGGGTTTTCACATGTTCTAATATATAGAGGTTTCACAAGTTTGAATAAGGTTTTCACAAGTTCTGAGAAGAATTTCACAACTTCCTTAAAGAATTTCACACGTTGAAAATCAAAATTCACAAAATTTATTAGGAGTTTCATAAGAGTTGATAGAGGTTTCACAAGTTCTAAAAAGAATTTCATAAGGTCAGGTGAAGTTTTCAACTTGCAAATCAAAATTCAATTATGATAAGGGTTTTACAAGCTATGGTATTTGGATAAAGTTTTCATTGACTTTCATAAAAATTTCACAACTTGCAAATCAAAATTCAATTTTGAAAATGGTTTCATGAGTTCAGATAATGCTTTCACAAATTCTCATAAGAATTTCACAAGCCTACAGAAAAGTGTATTCAACCACAGAAGGGAAAGTGAAGTAGTAGAATCTACACAAAGCGAGGCACAAACATGATGGATTTTGACAACCCCATATGTACCTGTTGCTCCTTGCATATTTTTTAAAAAATATACAAGGAGCAACAAACTTAAGATAACTCTTTCACATACTGCTATGCTGGTTGTCACAAGACCTTTAATTTCCTATAAGATTTTTATCATCATTCTACTATTATTTATAAGACTTTCTATAATCGAAGTATGAAATGTCTGAAATATTTATCACCTTTTTTATCTAGAAACTATCATCTTCACTGCAAAAATGAAGTATTATTGCCTGAAAATACTAAATGGTACCATTCATTAATTTTGGAATCGCACAAAAACATAATTAATTAATTAATTTTAAAAAATTAATTAATTTTAAAAAAGGGAAAATGATGGATAACTTTGCAAAATTCGCCTATCTCATTATGACCGCCACTGCAACACCAGCCAATGCAGCGCATTAGTCAACCACAATTAAATTGAACCTTCTTTATTTTAATTTCCTTGTGGTGTACGTCATCCTTATATTACACAAGGCTGATTTTATTAAGAACTAATCATCACTGAACTTTGATGCGCATTCACCATGTGAGTAATTAAAATACATATATAGCCTTATTGAGACCCTTTATTTATTTAATTAATATATCGATCATCACAATATACTGAAGGCTAAAGTGACGTCATGTGGGTTGGGATACTGTGAAAATTTGAGATTGGATGTTGAACGGGTCCCTGATCCAACATTGACTTGTGAATATATATATATATAAGGCCCTTCTCATTTTCAAAATTAAAGACCGATGAATGGTCTTCGTTGACCTTGCTTCTTTCTTTCCTCGCCTTCCAGAAGCCCAGCATGCCGTGTTAGTCAAGCCCCCGTGTTTTTGGGTCAAAAGGTTGACCCATTTGAAGCCCACATGAGGTCAATGGGCCCAATCAACAGAAGGCCTCACTTCCATAAGATTGTTGGGCCACATCTTTGAGTAAGAGGATCGTTTTGTTCTGGGCCTGAACCACAGCCATGGATGGGGACTGCTTCCTTTCTTTCTTCAGCGGTCTTTGAGAATACAAGATGGAAGCCTTGTGCCTTAACAAGTTGCAATCAAAGTTTTACAATGTTCAGTTTTTATTAGCTTCCTTCTCCCACCACCCCGCATCTCTTTTCATGCTATTCAAATTAAACTTTGTTAGGTATTCTTTAGTAATATCTCTGGTCTTATCCAAATTGTTTTTTTTTTAAAAAAAAGAGATTAAAGAAGCTAATTAAATAAGTTTAGACTATTTTTATTTTTTTCTTTCAAACTAATTAGTTTGACTAATAAATTAATATATAATCTAAGAATACATAACATATGATATGATTTAGTAACTTATTTAGCTTCCTTAATCTCTCTAAAAAAAATCAACCCAATCTTATAATTAGGACCGGCCGGAGGGAGTACTTTTTAAAATCTTGTATATAATAAGCTTATGATGACGCCAATTTAATTACCTCATCAAACTCGTTTTTTGGTTGTTGTTAGCATAGGGTATAAGCCAACAATCTGAAGCTATATAATATGCTTGATTATATTGCACCTGCATGTGTAATAAATCAAATTGGCCACATTTAGAATGGTGGAGTTCAAGACGTCAGAAGCAATTAATGCAGTAATTGAGGGGTTTGTTCAGGTGGTTCTCTTTGGGTGCGTACATGCAGTCTGGTTTTATATATAAAGCACACAGAAATTATATTAAGCAATAATTCAAACCATAAGTAATGTTACGTTGTTTTATAATCATACGCCCCAGGCAATCACACACATACCTTTTTACTATTAGGAATACGTGTATATATATAGAGAGGGAGAGAGAAAGGCCGCTTTAGGGGAGGAAAAAAGGGAATAAGAACGAAAAACACAAGTTGGGAATGTCAACTTCAGAATGGACCCCAAGAAAATAGCAAAATGAAATGGAGAGCGGATATGAAAATCCGAAAATGCTTCGTCTAGGTCTGCCTTTAATTAGGCCTATGTCGTTTGGAATTTTGTTTAGGTTCAAAGCAACCATTATCACCATCACTGTCATGATGACCAATTTGCCAATTACTAATTCAACCCTCCCTCTATATTTTATTCCTTTTCTGCTGCACACTTGCATCATATCCCCCAGCTGATCGATCCTGTGATTAATTAAAACCTCCAACACTATAACAACCCACTGACTTATTAACTGCCACAGATCGATTGCAGGACAATTAGAGCGACAGGGACTTGACAGTTAAGCTATAGTTTCTTAATTAATTGTAATAATCAGTTGATGGAAGTTGTGCGAGTTTTATAAGCCATGTGTCATGATCCATATCAGTCATCACCACCTCGGATCAGCCAACCTCCTCCAAACTGGGATGCTCCTCCGCTTGATATCCCTATTAATTAATCTCACTCACAATGCACGTTGGAAGTGGATTCCAAATTAACCCAAATGAATTCCACCACACATGCATGCATCGTCAAGAAATTAAAAAAAAAAAAGAAACTGCATTCTTAGATGTGATGAATTATATGTGTATGTAGGGATGATCGAGAAATTTAATGCCCATTTAAATAGTTGCAAGTAAAATGTTAATTAATTAATTAATGGAAGCATATAATATGCTAATTAATGCGTCATAATTGTATAGTTGTTTTTCTTTCTGCATGCATGCATACGTGTCTGTAGACTGTAGAATAGGTAAGGTGTCTACATATAGGAAGCTATATACGTGGGGGATTTAATTGAAATACTCCTGAAGACGTGCAAATGAAATGAGGTTGAGAATTTTTTAATAGATAATTAATTCGTAGAGTCTAACACTTTGTTTGGATGTAGCTTTTGGAGAATAACTTTTAGAATTTATAAGGTAAAATGACTTTTAGATGATAGTTTTTAGGGTTTACGAGGTAAAAATGATAGTGTTTGGATATTGTTATCAAAATAACATTTTCAAGGTTAAATTTATCAAAAAGGACATTAACTTTTGGTATAATTGCATACAAAGGATAATGTTGTATTTTAAATATTATAAGCATTATATTTCATAATAAATACCAAAAATTACATAAATTTGTGTACAAAATTAAAATACTTAAAAGTCTTGACGATCTTGAAAAAATACTTTAGGATCTTAAAAATTTATTTTAGGATATTAAAAAAATATTTTAGAGTAATGACTGATCTTTTAAAAAATAGGGAAAATCCTTTTGAGGGCCCTTTTTGGTGTAAAAATCCCAAAAAAGGCTCTCAAAATCTGACAATAATCACGAAATGGCCTTAGGGCCTTTTAAGGTATTTTCAAATTTTACGCGAGTTGTTATTTTGGTGATATAATTGTTAGTTAACAACTATATTAGCCCCATTAACAACAATTTTTTAACAACTAAATCAGCCCCCATTAACAACTATATCAGTACCCCGTTAACAACTCCCGTAAGATTCCGAAAATACCTGAAAAAGCCTTTTCAGGTATTGTCAGATTTTGAGGGCATTTTTTGGGATTTTTACACCAAAAAGAGCCCTCAAAAGGATTTTCCCTAAAAAATATTCTAAGGTACTGACGGTACTAAAAAATACTTAAAGATATTGAAAAAGTACTTCATAATCTTGAAAATTTATTTTATGATATTGAAAAAAATATTTCAGGATAATGACGGGTACTAAAAAGATACTTAAGGATATTGAAAAAATACTTTATGATCTTAAAAATTTATTTTAGGATATTGAAAAAATATTTCAAGGTAATGACTGATCTTAAAAAAATATTTTAGGTACTGACGGATACTAAAAAGATACTTAAGGATATTGAAAAAAATACTTTATAATCTTAAAAATTTATTTTAGGGTATTGAAAAAATATTTCAGGGTAATGACTGATCTTAAAAAAATATTTTAGGTACTGACGGATACTAAAAAGATACTTAAGGATATTGAAAAAATACTTCATGATCTTGAAAATTTATTTTAGGATATTGAAAAAAGATTTCAGGGTAATGATTGATCTTGAAAAAATATTTTAGGGTACTGACGGGTATTAGGAAAATATTTAAGGATACTGACCGATATTGAATAAATACTGATGATGGCAGAGGAAAGAGAAAAATCTGAAAAAAATAGTTTTTTTTCCAAAATATAGGTTTTGATACAAAATAGCTTCTGGACAAAAATGGAGATGTTTAGTAAACTTATATTAAAACTTAGGTTTTGGTGCAGAATAATTTTCGACAAAAATAGGGGTGTTTGATAAATTTTTGGCAAAACCTAGATTTTGTTTCAAAAACCTAATTAGTTTTGATTCGCTCCAAAGAGGCCCCTTGCAATGGAATCCCACGTGTTTGTATGAATGAAAATAATTTTAAAACTCTTATTCGACATTGACATGTACGTGCTTCGGGTGTGTATGTGGTGGAGTGCTCATGACTCATGATATATATATATATATAAGTGATAATGTGTGTTAGACAGGGATCGGAGTTGCATTCTATTAATGATTAGTTAGCCGTTAAATAAAGAAAGCAAGATACATAAACCGACATAGCTAATTGGATCATGATCTTGTGTGCAATATTGTTATAAGCTAGCTTTGGTATATAAATAAATAAATGGGGAATGCTTGCCATCTTTGTCATTCAGAAGGTAAACGAAAGTTGTAAGTAAGGGATACGAGTACATAGGATACAGATGAAGAGAAATGTAAAAGAAAGTAAGTACATGCAGGAATAATAAGGAAAGAAAAATGCAGTTGTATATTTTGGTTCGTATGTGAATGAGATTGATATGATGTGTTTTGTGGTCAAACTCGATCTGTTTTGGAGTAAAAATGAGTACATGATCGATAAATTGAGGGGTGAGGGGAATTGAAAGAGTAAAGAGTGAAAAGGAAGCAAGTTTGCTGCCTGCGGGACGGGCTAGGCAGATGCAAACTGTACTGTTGCGCTCATGACTTTGGTTGGTGCCTACCCCTCCTTGGCTCCTTCCCTCATCCTCACTCATGTTTAATTAATTTGTTTGTTTGGAATATCCACCATTTTTTGAAACTGTGTCTACGTACCATTAAATAATATGCGTGTGTAATGTGTGGTGTATAGAATACTTAGTTATCAACATGTTTGATGAATCAGGAGAGGTGCCATTCCAAACACGTTATGACAAATCCCCTTCCTTTATGTCCAATCCCACACAGTCCCTCCTTCACAAATTATGAAGTATATGTATGCTGTCGTCTCCCTCTGATCTCTACACACATGCATGTTTAATTTCTAATTATACTTAGCCCCATTATCTGCTTAACTGGTGTATATATATAATTAATTAGGCCTCCTTTTACATTTATGTTGACACATAGTGACTAGGGAGCAAAGGGGCTGTCAGTTGTCACCCGGTCACCCCTATCCTAAAAAATCAAACATGCCTTTGCTTTTTTCAAACCTCATTTTCTCCAGTTCGCCCTCACATTCTCCGTGCTCTCCCTTCTTTCATCCCACACAACGTACACCATTAGACACCCCATTTCCACATCACATCTCTTCTATTTCAATTTTCAAACCTTCATTACGTATATATATATATACCAACTAACTCTTTTTATTTATACATATTTACCCCCTTCCCCTTCCTAGCTCTTCTTCTCTTTCCTTTCTCATTTTTCAACCTTCTAACTCACACGCACAGTTATGTTACTTTACTCATTCAATCGACGGTTGTTAGGACGTGACAGAACCAAACCAGCATAACTCAAGCATATGCCAACTGAGCTTTTGGTTTCTAACAGTGACAACGTGTGCTCACAGTGTGTGATAGACCATATGAAAAATGTCACGGCTTTAGAGTGTCTTTCATAATAAATTGCCAGTTGCCTCTAACATAATGATGCCTTGGAAAATTGGGGGGAGGCCTTGCTCGCACCTGGAGACACCAAAAGCCTTGAGAAGAATCTGATTGGGGGTGACTCAACTTTTCACATTAACAAATAATTATCACACTATTTAATTAATTAATAATGATAACCAAGCAAAAGGTATTTGGGACAGCGACGTAAAGATGGTAGGTGAGGATATATGTTGTGGGCGGTCCAACCATTTCACCATACAAGCTTAGCTTTTTCAATCAAAATGATTTCGCCTGTACCTTTGGATATACATCCGTGGAATTAACAAAATTTCTCTCTACCTTTTGCGATTAATTTCTCTTTGCTGAATTGGCTTCGAAAACTGACCCGTGTGGGTCTGGTTCATTGGCAACACTTGATTTTTCAATTCGCATTATTTTCTCTGTGGCGCAGACATATATACATGATCTGTACTAGATCTTGCTCTTTTTCCAAGTTTAAAGAATAAAGCACAATTGATTATGAGGACCCACGAAAGGCATGGTTTCACATGATCAAAGATTTTAAAGCGATAAGGTTTTTTGTCACCCAGCGCCATCCCTGTCAAACTCATTAAGTGCTTTTTATGCTTCCACAGTTCACAGTGAAGTGAGAATAAAGCAAGAACTTTTCTTCCTTCTTTTCTCGTGGGCAGCTGAACTGGCTAGCTAAGCTATATATCAGTCATAGGACAAAGCGAGTTTGCCTTCTCCGCTCTTCATATAATTGATCCACGCAGTTGCGCGCACACACACCTTTTTTATGATTATAATTCCTCTGAGGACTAACATGTCTGTGAGATTATACTCACGCGTACACCACTTCTCATCTCTGCACCATTCTATAATAAGATGACACTGAAAGGAAACAGCACATGGTACACTTAACAATTCATTCAAGTGGGCCAACTAATGGTGTTTATTATATATCGAGCAGAAACCAAACTAGAGTTATTATATATATGCTTATGTATAGCGTGATGGGTAATGCAGCTTTCAGATCTAGTTTTGGAATTTGAAACTAAATCATATATATGATGGTCCCTCACATACAATATTATTAATTATGTGTGTGCGTGTCCATATATATATATATATATAGGTATACTATCCTGAAATCTTGGAACACTGCCCTAAACTTTATCCGTATGGTCCCTCACAGGCAATATAATTTGGGATTGGGTTTAACCCTACATGAATATATATTTTGGGTATGGTAGAATTTTAGATTGATACAGTGCTTAAAAGGTTAAATAATTAGGATATATTATCTCAGCATTTATAGGGTGATGAGCTGTGTTATGTACACCAGAATAGGAGTGATAATAATATAACGATGAGCATCATGTAGTTATTAATTTTGCATAAGGGACAAAGCGAAGAGTAGACCACTGGATTTTGTTTCGTTGTTCTAGGGCAACAACAAAATCTGAATCTTGAAATTAAACCTCATCTGTTTCCGTCTATGCACATGTACGCTGTTTAACCACGTAAGAATGCAGACAAGGTTAGTTCCTGTATTTTGGTCGACATACAAATGAACCTAACCTCTTCAACCCCAACTTGCATGGCAACGCCGCAAATCAGTTAAGCCATTTCACATATAATAGTTCCGTTGGATTAACTCACATTAGCAGATTAAAAAATTAATCAAATTTAGTAACCTTAATTTGCTATTAAAATTGTGAATTGACGGCAACATGAGAGATTAAATGCATGTAGTCCTGTTAGGTCTTTCGTTTCTATATATATATCCAATTCCGATCCACTCATGGCTGTATATATATATATATTTTGTTTTAGCTAATGTCTTGACTTGTGGTGTAATGAGGTATGGCTTTGAGATATTAAACTGGCCGGCCTAGCTAATACCTAAATAATGCCCATAGCTAGCCCTAACTACATCCACTAATTACTGATTATATTGTAGTTTAGCGTGGATTCACCAACTCTGTCTTCTATCTTTGATACTCTATCGGGTTGAATTTCTAAGGGACGGTGCTCACTCTTGATCACGACGCTGCAAATCACACTTTTAAAATTTAATTGATAAAAAGAAAATCATCCCTAGCTAGCTGATGATTAATCCATACTCCACATTTATGGCTTATGATGAGTGTCTTGGTTTTCGCGTCCTCGTATTCCATGTACGTATATACGTAACGTACCTCTCTGGAGGGCATGTCTTAATAATCACGAGCTTCGTACTTTAGTATTAACATCACTAGTTTCATATCTAGAATACTAATTTAATGTATTCAATAAGGTTGTCGGTAACGATGTTAGATACTCCTATTTATAATTTATACCAAAATATAATTGTTATATTATTTAATATAACGTTCATCGTCTTTGATAAAATTTGCCAATCAATCACTTGTTATTTTAAATACGGAAATACAAGCGGAACATTATTTCTAATAACACAGCTTCCTCGGGCAGGCTGTCTTCAGAAATATATTAACTGCAATCACATCCATCCAATAACAAAGTTTAATAAAATATCATCAAATCAATACATAAAATATGATAGATTCTTGGGTAATAAGTTAATATTAGCAGGATTTCTTTATTATAACAACATGTGCACCTTAGTACGTTGTGTGTGTATTAATAATAACTGGAGACAACTCTTCTCAGTTCAGGTGATGTATCATTCCCAAAAGGCCACAACAGCACAGTCTAGCTACTAATGCCTATTATATTCACTAATAGCAGTGTTTTAATATATAAGCCTACTGGTACACTATAATTAAGGGTACGAGGGGGGCCCACTTATAAAAGGACAAAGGTGACAAGAGTTGCGCAATTTCTCATTCGCTACAGCACCTTTTTGTTTGAAGCATCTTAACCTAACAAATTAGTAATTGTGACGACCACTTGGAAGACGCTGTCTTCTGTGCGTGAATATATTATTCTTTGTTTTTTTCTTAGAGGTATTAAAAGAGCTCATCTAACGGGGGGACGAATTGTCTGCAATACACTTCGTTTTCAAGGTATCTACTATAACGTCATGATATTTTTTAGGGTTAAGGAGCGTCCAACATAACAAACTATTAACTCGGGAAATGGCGTCCAAAGACAATAAACTATTAACTTCGGGAAATGCGTCAAAGACGATTAACTATTAAGTGGACAAAATTTGACAACAAAAATTTTTAAAAAGGAGCGTCAAAGACGATTAACTATTAAGTGGGTAAAACAAAGACAACAAACTTTTAAAAAGGAAATACGACAACGCCGTTAAAAAAAAAAAGTTAACGCTTGTTAGTAAAAAGTTAACGTCCCAGTTATCTGGAGCGAGCGTAACAAACTATTATTCCAAGAAATAAGCTTAGAAAAAATTCTAAATTTTACTAAATTAAATAATTTTTTTCTCAATTGTCATTATTCAAAACTACTTGTATAAATATCTATGGACAAAAATTACTCATTCTTCAATTTTGTCAAAATTATAATTTGCTAAAATAAACAAAAGTTTTGATTAAAAATATAATTATATGATTTAAATAAAACTCAAGGTGTTTTATAGTTTATTATATATGTTGAAAAAAATATATGATTTATTTTTATTTTAGAAGAAATTTATGTGAGTTAAAAAATTCATTTAATGTTAATAAAATTTAAAAAATATAAAAAATTTGTTGACAAAATTGAAGAATGAGTAATTTTTGTCCATAAATATTTATACAAGTAGTTTTGAATAATGTCAATCGAGAAAAAAATTATTTAATTTAGTAAAAACCAAAGGTGTTTTATAGTTTATTATATATGTTAAACAAAAAAAATATGATTTATTTTTATTTTAGAAGAAATTTATGTGAGTTAAAAAATTCATTTAATGTTAATAAAATTTAAAAAATTTGTTGACAAAATTGAATAATAAGTAATTTTTGTCCATAGATATTTATACAAGTAGTTTTGAATAATAACAATTGAGAAAAAAATTATTTAATTTAGTAAAATTTAGAATTTTGTCTTTACGCTCTTGGAATAATAGTTTGTTGTCTTTGACGCCTTTCCTTAGATAT